>ML782099.1:0-72337 GCA_009831015.1 Picea engelmannii | reverse complement strand
TAGACCATTTTCTTTATAGGAGTTTCCTTAATGACACATCCCCACATGCACTATCAATTTGCTTTTTAATTCAATAAAGTAAGATTATTTCTCCCTTACACTTGTCACCCTCTCCCCAAGTTCCACAAGCAATTCCATATTTTATTTTAATTAAAATTCAATTTCCCTCACATTTCTCAAATTCACTCCTTAAATCACTCCTAGTTGTCTCTTTATTCCCCATATTCCCATTTAATGATTGACGCCTTACCAAATCCAAGTTCAGTTAAAATAGGAGTCTTCTTCTAGTTAAACTAGTAGTATTTAGACTCTAGATACCATTCTATGTGTACACATATTCTCTTAGCTTTACTCATTTCTTATCTTAAATTCCAATTGGGTATTTTCTTGCACCCATGTGTATTAAATCAAATATTTAGGTTATTTCATTTTACTTTATTTTTTAATTGATTTAAATCATTCATTTTTAATTTAGTTAATAATTCAGTTTATCTTCCTTACAATAACTTAGACTTAAGCTTAATTGTTTTTGAATAGGATTATACTCTCATTTGGGATTTGTAAGTAATAAATTGTTGATTAATTATTCATATTTCACAAAGTCTAAATTTTTTTCAAGGTTTACAATTATCATTTCAAGGTTTTCTAGGCCACCTAGATTCATTGACACAAGTTTTGTTTACGTGACATGCCCTTCAAGATGTACTTCGTGCTCGGGTGCCACTCACCTTTGATTGAGTTTGGTAGTTGTCCAACCCTTGGATTCAACACTCCATTATGACAACCTTGTGAGAGACTAATGGATTCTAAGGACTCTACCTTATTGCATTCCCCTTAAAATCTTCATGAGAGACTATCTTAGTCTACCCTCACGACATCGTGGACCTCCCAAACTAGGTAATCGTTAACCTACAATTCAAGCCACGACAAGAGTGCTAGTACAATGTGACAAGGACGATGTCACACCTCTCCGTCAATATCTGGTTTCTGTGCATGGACCCTTTACTCGTTATGTGAGTCAGATTTTCAAGTTTGCATTCATTAACAAAACATTGTCACTGATCCATATACATAATCATACAAAATCAATCATCTGAAACATATGCATAAAATGAAATACTCAAACAAAACATAATCCACTCCCTCACTCAATCTAGAGTCCAAGGAGGTCCATTGCTGCCATCGACATCCACAATCTATCAGGTGTCCTGCACACTAAGGTAAAAACTCATCAATATCATATTTCAATACAAATATATCAAATAACACTAAAACAAAACTCAACAACATCATCATGAAAAGTCCATAATGGAAACAAAGAACAATGTACTATAACTAGATCACTTGCACGGAAGTGTCCTCAAAGAACAAGTCGATAGCATGTGCTTGCAAGAGTAGGATGTTACACATACTCTACAATTCATGCCTCGACCACATTAAATCTCTACAGGATTTTTTCCCCAGTACATTGTCTCACCAGCTTAATTCACATTTATACAATTTCATTATAATTCATGGGAACTAAAATTGGGGATGTTATAGAGATGTGCCCAGGGAAGAAGAAACACCCACAAAAGAGGATAAGGAGTACCCCATGTCCACAAGAAAGTCACAAGGTGGTGATTCTACATGATCTCAATATGGACCACGTAGGTATACCCATACTACTCAATATAACTCACGATAATGAATAAATTGGTGCAACCATCATAAAGGGGTTGAGAAAGTGAGATAAAATTGGGTATCAAATTCAATATGTGTTGGAGTTACTTCCCAAACACCTAGGATTTATTTTTTCTAAGGTACTAATGTTTTTCCTATGTTTATTAGTCATTATTCAGTCTCCTAAAGTTTAGGGGAGAATATTCCACCTCGAGAATATTCTCTTCAGTTTGACTAGTTGAGTTGAGTCTAGATGCTACATTGGTTTTGTCACCATGCAAAATTGGGATCATCACAATGGTAATGTGAAGTAGCCTTGGTTTCATCACTATATAGGTGCATTACCCTTGATTCCTTGATCTCCTCCTCACTATGCTCTATTCCAGTCACTTAACTAAAGATTGGTTGACTAGTTAACTCAGTTAGGTGGAAATTCACTCCTGTAACTTCCTGAGAGACTAGAATAGGTGGAAGTTTACTCCCATAATCGTTGGTGTGTGTCCAGATCACTCTAGAACACCACTATGGCACATTGGTTCTCCTCCAGTGTGCATTTATTGAGTTATACAGAGTATATCATGTGTAAATTATTCATTATTCAAATGGTTAATGAGAATTATTCCATTATTTCTCTCTTGCTTCTTCTTTCTCAATTTCTCTCTGCAAATGTGTGTGATATTTTATAGCTAGATGTATTATGTGCAGGTTCAACACATTTACATGGTATCGTATCCAACTAACTTCTAAGAAAAAACTACACCAAATGTTTTGCAAATACAAAAGATTGAAGACAACGGAAATATGCATTTCCTAAAAGAATTCATTCTTACACCTTACAATTATCTTTCATGGAAGAAGAAAATAGTCATACATATTTGAACCAAAGGATTTTGCAGGTTAACCATGAATACAGACACAAAAATGACATCATCCATAGAAAAATTCAAGTATCTAAATCGAATGGATGAAGCATTCAAAACGATTTGCAGTCTTATTTCTCCTGATCTCCTTTTTCACATATATTTGTGTAAAAACCTCAATGAATCCTAGACCACCTTGGAAGGGATCTTTGGAAAATAGGATGATATGAGGGAACAGATGTTGGAGGTGGAATTTCTCACATTGGATCCAAAAATGTTCGACAATATCCAAGATTTATTTACAAAATTCAAGTATTTATTGTCGCAACTCAAAGCTTGCGGGGTTGATAAATATGAGGAGAAACAAATGGCTTTCACCATTATCTCCAAAATTGGTCCTGAATTCTCTGTGTTCATATCAACATTCCATTTAGTCAAATTCACCTCTGGAGAAACCTGGAAGATGCCTTATTTTGAGGACTTTATCGAATCCCTGACATAAGAGAAAACCAAGTTCATCAACATGGGAAAAATCGAAGGCCCAAAGGTGCATGCACTTACTGTGCAATATGGAAGCCATCGATATAAGAAATCTAAATATAAATACAAAAGGAAATCTCATGCACATCCGAAGAAGGAAGGGTACTCAAAACCCTTTACCGATGCCTCCAAATCCAAAGGTGCAAAGGGAAGAAAAGGGGAGAAATGCATGTACTACCATAAATGATTCCATCCAGAATATGCATGCATGCAGAAACAAATAGATCCACAATATCCTTTCTCATAATACAATATTTTCAATTATACATAGTCGCAATATATTTCTCTGATAAAAGAATGT
This sequence comes from Picea engelmannii, assembly GCA_009831015.1. Classification (NCBI taxonomy): domain Eukaryota; kingdom Viridiplantae; phylum Streptophyta; class Pinopsida; order Pinales; family Pinaceae; genus Picea; species Picea engelmannii. The sequence continues at coordinate 68,974 of ML782099.1, read as the reverse complement.
TTCCTTCTAGGCAAAAAATCCCAACATAACTTCTATCGTCAGATCTATGACCTTATAATGAACGATCCATATTCACTATGAAATTAAAATATACATTTACAAGGAAATTTTTCCTTCAGGGGCTTCTCCCCCTAACCTCCATCAGGGAACGGTATCCCACCAACCCTCGCTTTCCCCTAGACCTTGTAGAGGGGGAAATACCCATGTGGAGGGGTGTATAGTCTTTTGTGGTGTACAATTTTCATTGGGTATAAACACAGCTGAAAACAAATACCTCTAAATCAAGAAGATAATCGAGATCCACAACCAACAATCTCCCAATTGGAGATTGATCACAACAAATCCACTGTTGTTTTACTTGTTGGACTATGATTCATCGTGTACCTAGAAAATTTATCATCATCATCTTCATGCTTGAATACCAACTGAAACTGAGAAGGAACTCAATTTATCCCTGGTTACTGCCTGATCCAGGTGGATATTGGTGGCCACCCACCTATTCCACTTTGACCCACACCATTGTTTATTTCAGTTTTTTAGTTTCTTTAATTGTAGCACAATTTACTATTTTTAGCAGTTCTTCGGGTCCTGAACTTCCGGAGCTGTTTGGAGGCCCTAAACGACGTTTTTTGGGCATAAATGCTACGACGAATATGAGTCTGTTTTGAACTTGACATTTTGAACTCGATATTTTCTATCAACAATGTATTCTTTGGATAGATCTTTCTAAAAATGTATCATGTACGTCAAACGGAGATAGTATGCCAAAGTTACGACCCCGAGAAATTGATGTACCAATTTACCCCAACGGAGCCCATATTCTGGTGTTTCATGTCCTACGGTTAGGTTTTTGGATGTTTAGGGTTTTCCATTGTTTCTTAGTAATATATAGGCCTTCGAGCCTCATTGTAACAGGTAGTTCAGAGGCCAGTAGCCGCCACATCTCTTCTCAAAGATAAAATACCAATGCCCTAGCTAGTTTATTTCCATTCTATCTGTAAGCATTTTTTAGTCATTTGTTATTAATGAAATGAAGTCTTATTTCCACTGCATCTCTACATTTATGTGTATTTATGTATTTCATTGTGTTCCTACATAAGTCTGAATCAGTGGTATCAGAGTAGTCTGCTCGTTCTCGATCTTTCTTTCCATGTCCCTAACGAGGTCGGGGTATAAGGATTTGGGGCTCGATCTGGTTGAACCTTTGCAAGATCAGTCTCATAAACCCCGACGACCAGCCATGGGGGAAGAAAATAAATATGAGGGAGAAGGAGATCCTATTAAAATTTTTCTCAAGGAGGCCCTCGAGAAACAAAGGAACGCGATGATGGACAACTTTGCCCAGATTCTTCAACGGATTCCCACTAGCGGCACATCGACATCCAACAACCACTTTGGAGGCACCACTCCTTTTAAGGTACAAGTAAACTTTAACATTCCCATATTTGAGGGCCAAATAGATGCATATGTCATATATAGATGGTTGAATATGTTAGAAGGATATTTCTCGGTTCATGAATATTTCGACTGAGAAAGGATTATTTTCGCACTCCTCAAAGTCGCCCCCCATGCCAAGGACTAGTGGGAAAGCTACTCGGAGAAACAGGGAGAGGGGGAACCCTCTCTGTTCTCGACCACACCCACTTGGAATTATTTCCAATATGCCATCAAGGAACAATATTATCCCGTGGGGAGCTATGAGGAAAAATACATACAATGGGCTACGTTGCAGCAGTAAAGGGACCAAGATGTGCATGAGATGACAAATCTATTTCATACCCTATGCATAAAGTTGGGTATCAAATATTCAGAGAAACATTTGATGTTAAAGTACCGCAGTTGTCTACACAAATACATTCAGGAGGAAATGGAGTTCCTCGACATCTGCTTGCTTGGTGTGGCGTACCGATATGCTACCAAGATTGAGCAAACGTTCAAACAGAAAAAGAGAGAATATGGGTCTGTGAATCAGAAGCAATGGAAAGGTACCCCCAAACCACAGAACAAAGGACCAAGACAAGGCGGAGTGGCCCAGGATAACCCTCCAAAGCCACAAGCAAAGAACAACACCACGAAGCCAAAAAAGGACACAGGGAATTCGTGTGACTTCCATAAGAGCTCCACTCACAACACAAGTGAGTGTCGGGCCAAGCAATCACTAATAGACAAGTTGAAGGCTTATGAATTGGATGCATGCTCCGAATATAAATCATAACCTAACAAGGGAAAAGATAGGGGGAAGCAGATTATCGATGCGGAGCCCAACGCCACCGTTGCCACCACAGAGATCCAGAAGGAGGAACCAGAAGATCCATAGGAGGCAGAGCATCTCTTCCATTCCAAGATGTGGGTAAAGGGTTCCCCGTTGCAGTTCATTGTCGACATTGGGAGCCAGAAGAACCTCATCTTGGTAGAGGTCGTGAAGCGGTTGGGCTTGCCAAGCACAACACACCCACAACCATACACCATCGGGTGGTTGCACCAAGGACAGGACCTCCACGTCAGCCAACAATGTGACCTTCCTTATAGCATCAAGCCCTTCATGGATGAGGTATTATGTGAAATTGCTCCTCTTGATGTTTCTGATGTATTATTAGGCCAACCGTACTTGTAGAAGTGACATGTTGTGTATGAGTCCAGGCCTCATGTTGTTATTATCACCTTGGGAAATAAGCTGTATAGGATATCGGAGATAGCACCGCCTACCACCATCTCTTTGGTTACTGCAAAACAATGTAGTAAGATCATTTGCAAAACCAGGAAATTTGTTTTCCTGATGATCCGCCCTCAGGGAAAGAGGAAGATTGTGGCCATGACCTCCAGAGAGGGCCCCACTACACAAAAAAAATAGATCGATAAGGTCATGGAGGAGTACGAGGACATCTTCACCTCCCCCGCAGGGGTGCCTCTACACTGCCAGGTCAAGCAACCCATCGATCTGACCCCAGGTGCGTCGTTGCCCAATGGACCCATCTATCCGTGCTCTATTATGAAGAATGATGAAATCAAGAGGCAGATTTAAGATCTGTTGCAGAAAGGTCACATCTGACTGAGTTCATCACCCTGTGGGAGGCCGATCATGTTGGTGCAGAAGAATGATGGGACTTGGAGACTTTGCATTGACTATCAGGCACTGAACAAGATCATTGTTCTGAATAGGTACCCGATCCCACGGATTGATGACCTTTTGGACTAACTCAAGGGGGCAAAATATTTCAGCAAGATCGACTTGAAGTCGGGGTATCACCAGGTACCAATCGAACCCTCTGATGTGTGGAAGACTGCCTTCAAATCCAAGGAGGGCCTTTTCGAATGGTTGGTCATTCCATTCGGGTTGAAGAATGCCCCTGCAACCTTCATGAGGCTAATGGAAGACATCCTACGGCCATTCACTAACTCATTCTAGTGGTGTACTTGAATGACATTCTGATCTTCAACCAAACTTGGGAAGAGCACGTCCAACACATCTGACAGGTCGTCCAAACACTACGAAAACACAAGTTGTGTGCCAATTTGGATAAATGCACTTTTGGCATGACCCAGGTTTAGTATCTGGGATACATTATTGATGAGCACGGGGTGCATGTGGATCTAGAAAAGATCCAAGTCATTCGGGATTGGCCAACCCCAACCACCCTAACAGAGCTCCGCAACTTTTTAGTTCTTTCCAATCTCTATCGTAGGTTTGTGTTGGGATTCTCTCATATCACTTGGCCCTTGAGTCAAGTCACCAAGGGAGGAGCTAAAGCAAAATTATTTTGGTTTGAATCTCAATAGAAGGCATTCAGAGAGTTGAATCATTGTCTTTGCTCTGCACCAGTGCTCACATTACCAGACTTGCAACAACCATTTAAGATCGAGACAGATGCCTCTGACTATGCCATTGGGTAATTCCTTACTCAACATTGGAATCCATTGGCATATCACAGTGAGACACTTTACAACACAGTCTGGAAGTATCCCATTTATGACAAAGAAATGTATTCCATTGTGTACTCTTGTCGGCAATGGAAGAATTACATTTTGGGAAAGGAAACGGTCATCCAGACAGACCACCGACCCCTGCAGTTCATATAGACACAAGGGAAGTTGCAGAACGTCGCCATCAGAGGTGGTCCACATACGTACAATAGTTTCATTTCAATATTAAGTACAAGAAAGGAAGCACCAATAATGTTGCAGACTGCCTTAGTCGACCACCCATCGTGGCGCTAACTACTGTGCTCAAATCTTGTGGGCACGAGACTTCCGATTGGCCTCTTCTCTACACAAGTGATTTAGAATTCCACCACACATACAATACACTCTTGGAGGGTAAGGAAGTTCCCAATTTTCACCTCCAGGATGCCCTGCTTTGTCACCTGGGACACCTTTGTGTTCCTTAAAGCGAGCCTGCCAAGATGATTTGGGAGGCGCACTACAGTCAGGTCACTGGGCATTTCAGGGTAAACAAAACCATGGTAGTACTGCAAAAGTATTTCTATTGGCTGAACCTTCGACAGGATGTCGTGAAGTACATTAAGTCCTGCACTTCTTGCACCATTGCCAAACCGACCATCAAGAAGCAAGGCCTCTTTACTCCGCTTCCTATCCCGAGAATCCATCTCTATGGATTACATGTCGGGCCTTCCTTCTACTAAGAATGGAAATGACTGTGTTTTTTTGGTCATCGACTGATTCTCGAAGATGTCCATTATGATGGCCTGCAAGAAGAATATCACAGCAGAAGCCACTACTAAAATATTCTTTGAACGAGTGTGGGTACACTTTGGGATCCCACAGTCTATCATCTCAGATCGGGACAGCAGGTTCCTCAGTACATTTTGGTCCAGCCTCTAGTCGATGCTGGACAACAAGCTCACCAAGTCCAAAGCTTTCCATCTGCAAACTGATGGCCAGATAGAGGTCGTCAACCAAATGATTGTACACATTATTTGCATGTACAACTCAAAGAATCCATGCACATGGGATGAGAGACTTCCCTATGTACAACACAACTACAACTGGGCTCTCCATATCTCAACCAGCCACAACCCCTTTCAAGTGGGCTTGGGATTCCAGCCACTATGTCCCATTGACGTAGCCATACCATTTGCGGCTACTTGGGTATATTGAGCCCATGTCGAGTCTGAGGATAACAAGGAAAACAGCTTCATTGAGCACATTTAGTACATCCACCAACAAGTTCATGACATCTTGGATAGAACCAATGCTAAGTACAAGAAACGACATGATCAACATCAGGTGCCACACAACTTCCAGGTGGGCGACAAAGTGTGGCTGCATTTTCAAAAGGAGAACCTCGTTGGACCCTACCACAAGATTTGCCTACTCCGATATGGGCAATACACCATCACCAACGCTGTAGGGGACAATGCCATTGAGCTTGGTATTCCACCATTCCTTGGTCTACACCGAGTGTTCAATGTGGACAACCTTCGGCCCTACTTTCCACCTCTACTAGACACATCTGACATGGCAGAACAATTCACACCAACATAGTTAAACCCAGATTGCATGGAACAAGCCACAACTGATCGAATTATGCAAACACAGATCAAGAACAACCGCCAATAGAGGATCCAGCTATATCGATTTGTCAAAGCAGGCCAACTCCTTCACTAGGGCAAGTGGCTCACCAGGGACCAAGTTCAGCAGAAGTTTCCTCATCTCATGGAGGAACTCAACGCAATGGGGACCATTGCTTCCTAAGGGGGGAGGACTGATCGAAGTGGATATTGGTGGCCACCCGCATATTCCACTTGGACCCACATCATTGTTTCTTTCATTTTTTTAGTTTCCTTAATTGTAGCACAATTTACTATTTTTAGCAGTTCTTCGGGTCTCGAACATCCGGAGTTGTTTTGAGGCCCTAAACGACGTTTTTTGGGCATGAATGCTCCGATGAATATGATTTCATTCTAGACTTGATATTTTAGACTTGATATTTGTTGTCAGTAATGTAGTCCTCGGATAGATATTTCTAATGATGTATTATGTGCGTCAAACGGAGATAGTATGCCAAAGTTACGACCCCGGGAAATTGATGTATCAATTTACCCCAACGAGGTCCATATTCTAGAGTTTCATCTCCTAGGGTTAGGTTTTTCGATGTTTAGGGTTTTCCATTCTTTCTCAGTAATATATAGGCATTCGAGGCTCATTTTAACAGGCAGTTCAGAGGCCAGTAGCCACCACATCTCTTCTTAGAGATAAGCTACCAGCGTCCTCGCTAGTTTATTTCCATTCTATCTATAAGCATTTTTTAGTCATTTATTATTAATGAAATGAAGTCTTATTTCTATTGCATCTCTGCATTTATGTGTATTTCGGTATTTCATTGTGTTCCTACATAAATCCGAATCACTGCCTTTTTAACGTCTACATGATTTTGTCTAGTGTGTATCTTTTCCAAATTCAAATGTTCATCTTCCAAGACAGATCGTATGAAATGGTACCTGAGATGTATATGCTTATTCCTTGAATGGAATATTAAGGTATTTGTAGGATGAATGGAACTCTCATTGTCAGAGTACAACATGTTATTATCTTTCTTCTTTCCCAATTCATCCATAAACCTCAATAACCAAATCATCTGTTTACTAGCCTCTATAGCAACAACATACTCTACCTCTATTATTGAAAGTGAAAAAACCTTTTGCAGTTTCAAAATCCAACTTAATTTTGTTCCAGGTCTACAGTAAAAACATACCATGTGGTGCTCCTCCTGTTATGTTTATCACCTTCCATATCTAAATCAACATATCGCTATAGAACAATGTTTGAACCTTCAAAACATAATGCATGAGTAGAAGTACCTCTCAAATACCTCAGAATCAAATTTACTGCCTCCCAATGTTCTTTACCTAGATTGTTCATATCCCTGCTCACAACTTCTTGTCCATGTGCAATATCTGGTCTTGTGCAAACCATCGCATACATAAAGCTTCCAACTTTTGATGAATAAGGGACCCTGGACATGTATTTTATCTCCTCTTGTTTCTTGGGACACATTTTCTTAGTTAAATTGAAATGGCTTGCCAAAGGTGTACTAATTGGTTTTTCATTCGTCATTATAAACCGCTCCAACACCTTCTCTATGTACTCACCTTGAGCCAATGCCAATTTGCGATTTTTCATGTCTCTTGTTATTCTCATACCAAGGATTTTAATTGCAGCACCCAAAGCCTTCATCTCAAATGAATTAGGTAATTTATTCTTGAGCACAGTTATATCCTACATATTAGACCCTGCAACAAGCATGCCATCTATATACAATAATAAGATAATATAGCTTCAATTTCTATCCTTTAAAAAAAAAACAGTGATCAGAATGACATCTACTATAACCTTGTTCTTTCATAAACCTGCCAAACTTCAAATACCATCACCTTGGATATTTCTTCAGTCCATAAAATCTATTATTCAAACTTCATACAAAATTCTCCTTCCCTTTGACCTCATACCCCTGTGGTTGTTGCATATAAATCTCTTCGACCAAATCCCCATGAAGAAAAGTTTTTTTTACATCTAACTATTCAAGACATAAATCTTTTACTACCACAAGACTTAAAATAGTCCTAATTAAATTCATTTTAAGAATAGGATAAAATATTTCATCACCATATATACCTTTGTTTTGTGAAAACTTCTACACAACAAGTCTAGCATTGTACCACTTTTTTCCTCCATCTTCTTCCTTCAACTTGTAAACCCATTTATTATACAATACTCTTTTTCCTAGAGGAAAACAAACCAAATACCAAGTCTGGTTATTTACCAGGAAATCCATTTTCTCTTTCATGCCTTTCTCCCACTTACTTTTAGTGTCTACCCACATTTCCTCTTCATAACATTATGGTTCACTAGAATCAGTCAACAATAAATAATACAATGAAGGAGACTATCGTTCACGGGGTCTATGTAACCTGGTAGATCTTATAACAATACTTGAAGGATTTTGAGGTACCTGTTGCTCCTGTTGTTGTACATTTTTATTTTCTAGTACATTTAGATTTTCTGATAACTTTGGATTTTATAGTACCTTTGATTTTTTGACACTATGTATTATGTTATTTCTTTTTCCTCTTTCTTTCTCTGCAATTGATCTTTTTACATGACCTTCTCATTAAATATGAAATCTCTAGTCCTAATGATTTTTTTATTTTCATAATCCCATAAGCGATAACCAAAATAATTAACATTGTATCTACTAAAGGTACACTTCTTGGATTTTTCCACAATATTTGTTCTATTCTCTCTATCAATATGGACAAATGCTTCACAACTGAAAGTTTTCAAAAAATAATAGTTTACCTTTTTACCTGTCCATGCCTCCTCTGGAATTATACCATCCAAATAGATTGAAGGTCCTTTTTTTATTAAGTAAACAATAGTATCTACAACATCTACCCAGAACTGTAAGGGAAAACCAACATGCAATCTCATACTCCTTGCACGCTCGATGATTTTCCTGTTCATCCTTTCTGACACACCATTTTCTTTGGTGTTCCTGGAATTGTCTTCTCTATACAAATCCTATGGTATGAACAGTAATCATCAAATGCCTTGCTTCAATATTCACCTACATTGTCTGATCTAAGACAGTTCAACCTTTTTCTTATCTCATTCTCAACCAAAGCTTTTGATTTCTTAAAATTATCAAAAACATCATATGTTTGTCGAATGGAATAAACCCAAGTTTTTCTAGCTGCATCATCAATAAAAGTAACATAATAATGATATCCACCTAGACATGATACCTAATATGGTCCCCATACATATGTATGCACAAGATCTAATATTTCACTCTTATTTTCTTTTCTGGCTCTGAGAAATCTGATTCTCTTATGTTTTCCATAAACACAATGCTCGCATAAATCCAAATCAATTTGTTCAATGTATGGAAACAAATTTATTTTGGGAAGTATATGCATCCCCTTCTCACTCATGTGTCCAAGCCTATGATTCCACAATGTTTTATCCACTCCTCTAGAAACTAAAGAGAAAGAAGAGTCAGTATTACCAGTACATAAATACAATGTACCTACCTTCTCTCCTTTTGCTATCACCAATGATCCTTTGGTGACCTTCCACACCTTATCTGTGAATCTATATATACAACCTTCACTTTCCAGCTGCCCTATTGAAATTAGATTTTTCATTAGATCTGGAACATGTCTTACCTCTTTCAACAACCATTAGTTTCCATTCCTTTTCTTTATTTTTACCTTTCCCATTCCAACAATTTTGCATGTTGCATCATCACCCAAATGAACCTGTCCAAAATCACCTTGAACATAATTTAGAAAATGTTTCCTATGGCATGTGGTAAGAAATGAAGCCCCTATATCTGCTACCCATGACTCAAAAATATTATCTGTAGAAAGAATCAAAGCATCTTGTAACACATCGCTTGTTACACTTTCTTCCTGACTTTCCTCATGTTGTCCATCTCTTTATTTCTTTGGATCTCTGGAGTATTTCTTCAGATGTAGTTTCTTTCCACAATTAGAACACTCTATCTTTCCCAGTCTAGATTTGGATATGCCCTTCCTAGAATTCCTGTGGATCCCTAAGCCATTTCCTCTATCCTTTTTTCTTCCCCTATTCTCCATGTTTAATGCATTACCTCATGTCTCACCTGTGATTTTCCATCGCATTTCATCGTTAAGGATAACACCAACAACATCATAAAAGTTTAAAGTGTTTGAACTAGATACAAAGTTACTTACAACCATGAGAAAGCCATTCCAACTTTCTAGAAATGAGCACAAGATTAGAGGATCCCTAACCTCATCATCAAAGTCCACTTTTACATAACTTAGTCGATTAGTAACCGTATTAAATTCATTTAAATGATCTGCAATAAACCCAACTTATGACATATTCATATTAAATAATCTCTTTATTATAAATACCTTATTGGACGTTGATGGTTTTTCATACAGTTTACCCAATGTGTCCATAAGCTCCTTCATTTTCTTTTCTTTCGAAATATTGAAATCCACTGACGCTGCCAGGCTGAGGCATATTATTCCTAGTGCCTTTCTATCAAGAACCTCCCATTCTTCGTTCTTCATGGCTGTCATCTTCTTTGTTTTTTTTTCCAATTGTAGGAATAGATCCTTTTGATATAAATAATATTCCATATGCATCTTCCATAACTTGTAGTTTTGGCCGTTAAATTTCTCGACCCAAAAATTTCCATCTTCCACCATTGCTCCCACTCAAATAAGGAACCCTCTTTTCCTGTGAGTGACCTTTCGCTCTGACACCAGTTGTTAGAAAAAAGGATCATGAAGAAATAAAATAAAAACAAACATGGAAATAAAACACATAAGATGCACAATACAATAGAGACACAAATATACATGGTTCACCCAATGTGGGCTACGTCCACCAGAGAAATTGTCAGGTCCTTCCTTTTTATTACCCAACAAATGAATGGATACAAACTACATCATGCCCGCTGTAACTTCCTCTTATTTCTCTCACAATATCCTCTCTCAGAATACAATATTCAGAATGATACATAGCCACAATTCATTTCTCTCATAAAAGAGGGTTTACCTCTAGGGAAAATAACCCTAACGTAAATTCTATTGTCATTTATGTGAATTTATAATGAATGGTCTAGATTTACTATGAACTTACAATATACATTTACAAGGCAATTTTTCCTTCGGGGGATTTTCCCCCGAACCCCCCCCCCCCCCCCCATGTGGAGGGGTGTACAATCTTATGGGGTGTATAGTATTCATGAGGTATAAAGATAGCTGAAAAGAGAGACCTTTGAATCAAGAATATAATCAGGATCCACAACCAATAAGTACTATCAACTTAGGTGTTGGAATGTTTCAATATTTGATGGGAACTTTTGATTTTGCACCACCTTCGAATGATGTCAAGTTTATTTTGATTGTCCGTAATCATCCTAAGGATACGATATTTCAAGGAGATTCTATTCTAACAACTTATTTTAATGATCCATGAACTTTACCTTCCCCATCGACTTTGATGGAAGGGCATGGAATCCTATCATGGTTCTGCCCCTATCTGTAGTTGAGGTTGTGTATATTATTGTTCAACAAACCTTGGCCAACTCTTATCTGGCTCCCCCACAATAGCTAGATCATGTGATAGATCATATTTGGGCTCAGGACTCGTGTACTTCTCACAATCCTTTGGACTTGGTATTTCCCTCAGACGAGTTGATTTTAGAGGAAATGAATGACCCATATAGACCCTGGGATGATCTTCACCATTGATCTTAATTTTTACCTGAACTTAAGAGAGTGGAAGAAAGATATTTTACCATGACAATGAATGGATATGTTACTAGTCCCATTAACCCTTATATAAAGAGAAAATGGAGAGTATAGTTGAGATGATTCCAATTGAAATCTCTAACACCCCTAGCATAGTTGAAAACTTCTTCATCATAGCGGATTGTTCCCCCAAGGAGATTCAGGTGTACACACAATTATTTAAATATTTTCATGATGTATTTTCCTTATCTTATGAGGAAATTATAGGTATTTACCCTCATATAGTCGAACATGAGATTAGGAATTATCCCGATGTTAATCATGTTTGGCAGAAGCTTCACCTAGTCAACCCTCGCAAGGAAGCGATTATCAAGGATGAGGTAGAGAAATTTTTTAAGGATGTTTTCATCTACCTACTTCATTTGATGTAATGGGTGTCAAACCATGTTCCTGTCCATAAAAACAAGGTATGTTTCCTGTGTGCATGGACTTTCGTGATCTAAAAAAATCTTTCCCCAAAGATAACTTTCCTACACCATTCATTAATCAAATTATCAATGAATGTGTGGGATATGAATGGGATATGAAGTTTTTTATTTTTTGGATGGTTTCTCAGGGTACAAACAGATTCATATCAAGCCTAAGGATCAACATAAGACTATTTTCATATGTCCTTGGGTTATGTTTGCATACATAAAAATTCATTTTCTCCTAAAAACATTTAATGCTACTTTTCAGAGGTCCATGTTGTTTTCCTTCCATGACCTCAAACATATAGTCGAGGCGTATCTTGCTGATATGGAATCATATTCACGTAATATATATGCTCATCCCACCCACCTTCGGCTTATTTTTGAGAGGTTTTTCTACTACTGGATTCGCATAAATTTGAACAAGTGTAGTTTTTTTGTAACATCAGGATGTTTATTAGGATTTATCATGTCCAATCAAGGGATCATGGCCCATCCTATTAATATTGAGGCAATAATTTAGTTTCGTCCCATGCGTATAATCCCCTAACTTCAAAGTCTTAAAGGGAAAGATAACTTCCTATTGAGATTTGTTTCCAACTATGCTGGAATAACTAAAGGGTTTATGCATCTTTTGAAAAAAGGGGTCCCATTATTTTTGGATGAAGCAGCTCAATGCTCTTTTGAGAATTCCCCTTACGTCTGCCCCTCTGCTCAGTCCTCCTCATTATGGCAAGGATATCTTGTTATACTTGGCTACAACAGAGTCTACAATCGTTATAGTATTGGTTCAGGAGGATGACATGCTCCAGGAACATATTATCTATTATCTTAGTTGAGGCTTATAAAGACTAGAGCTCAAATAGAATCATGTTGAGAAACTATATTTGGAAGTTGTCCATGTTATCCAAAGGTTTCATCCTTATATCTTCACAAAATGATATCTGCACCTATTGTGTATAGGTGTCCTGCAATCAGTTGATAGTCGGCAGTGTGGACTACCAGATTCTTCTTCTACATGGTGGCATATTCTTACGGCACAGTGCTTGTACTCATGTATTGAATGATATATGTGGAGTATTCATCAGCAGTCTGTAGTGAGAATAACTATGCATCCAGAAATTTGTTTTCTAGATTCATAGGTTCTTCTCCATTTGTGACTCTTAACAGGTGGTTAGGTCCTGCATTTAATTTTCTTGGTTTAACTATTACTTCAAAGTCAAATTCTTGAAATAGCAGTAACCATCGACAGATTCTTCCCCCCCAAGACTAGCTTGTTGACCAGGTATTTCAGGGTTGAGTGATCTATGAACATCTTAAAGTGTTTTCCCAATAAGTAATGCATGAACTTATGCAATGCATAGACCATGGCTGGGCCTTATCTTTCTGTTGTGTTATAGTTATGTTTAGAGTATGATAAATTTCTACTTCCAAACGCTATTGGAAGATCCAAGTATCGTGTTCCTGGTTGTTCTAAGATAGCTCCAAGTGTTATTATTGATGCATCTACATGCACATGGAATGTCTTTTTGCAGTTTGGAAATACTAATATTGGCATGGTAACCATCTTTTCCTTCAAGGTATCTAGACCATGTTGACACTCATCATTCCACTGACACTTTGTATCCTTCCTTAAAAAAAATTCCATTGGTGTCATGATCCGCACATATCCTTTGATGAATTTCCTGTAATATCATGTGTGTCCTAATGTTGCTCTTAGATGACGAACTGTTTTTGGTGTTGGTAAGTTAACAATGACTACGATCTTTGCCGGATCTAATAATAAACCTTGTTTTCATACTATTTGTCCCAATAGTATCCCAAATGGTGTTCCAAATATAAATTTATTGATATTTAGTGATATCTGACACTGTCTGCATCTTTCTAACATTAGCCATAAAACTTCTACATAGTTTTTCAACAGACTATAGACTATCTAATCATCCAGGTATACATAAATAAATTGATGGATGAATTCCTTGAATGATGTGATGACCACTCTGGACAATATTGATGGTGTGTTATTTAGTCCAAACAACATGACTGTGTACTGATAAGATCCCCATTCTTTCGCAAACATGGTCTTGTGTCTATCCTCCTATGTTATCTTAATATGATGGTAGTCTGAGAATCCATTAGTGAATAAGTAAGTTGCATGTCCTCCCATGTTCTCTAACACTTCATCTGTGAATGGTGTAGGGAACGGGTCATGTAGGCATGGATCATTCAACTTCCTCAAGTTGACGCATATCCTGATCCCTCTTCCATGTTTCTTGTCCTGTACTACTATCGATCTTATCCATTTTGACTAATCAACTGGTTCTATGATGATAACTTTGATAATCATGTCAATCCCGTCTTCAACTTTTTGTTTATATATGGGGTTCAGTCTATAGGGTCGATTTCTAATAGGTCTTGCTTCAGGTCTCAGTGGTATCTTCATTTCTCCTAGTTCTCCATCTATACCCTTCATCTCTGTGAATTTTGTGGGAAAGAGGTCACTGTATTCGCATAACAACTCTGTGATACGTTCTACTATTTGTTCATCCTAGTAATATCTAATGCTGGCCATTTTGGGCTATTGAACTATCCCGATGTTAACCTTCTTTACCTTCATTGGTGTGGAAATGACTTCTGATTCGATGGTTGGGCCCTCCACGTCTCTTTCTCCTTATACTTATTTGAATTGAATATCATGCGGATCATCTTCGTCTGGTGCTTCCTCATGTACATGGTAACATGACAACAGTTCCTTGACTATCTGTTTATTCCACTGTTTCTCTTTTGTGATAAATTATATTTCGGGTTCTTTGATGAATATTACTCCTCTGATCCATTTAAGGGTTGCATCTATTTTGTGGTTCTCATGCTTGAATGAGAAAGTGACTGTGAAATTATGTCATAATGTCGTCCATTTCGTAGTTCCTTTGCACAATTCATGGTCTCTATACCAATTCACTGGTATGCCCTCTAGAGTATGTATGAAGATATTAGGCCATTCCTCTGGTGGTGTCATTTTCCACATTGTCTACACACCTCCAAGTGTTCCCCTGGTGCTCTATGTCCTTCATATTTATGTTGTTTGTTGTTTTTCGGTTTTGTGTCGAACCTTATGTGTAGTAACCACTTACATTGGTACTAGTCTGTGATTGTTTCTTTGTGTGTGCCCCACCATATTGACGGTGTGGCCTTTAGTGCTAAGTCAAGTGCTAATAGTCTCTCGTTATCTAACACTACGACTTCGTATTGTGTCAAGAATTTTTCCAAATCATTTATTCCATGGAAACTGGGTGGTTCTCTGATTTTTGTGCCTATCCATCTTACTGTGTGGTCTATTATTTCACATCTTCTCGTGGATACTTCATGTAGCCTTTGTTTCCAGTTTTCTAACCCGATGTATGAGTCTGTTTCACATGAAGTAATTCTCTTCCAACTAAGTACCACGTCTGCAGTTGGGTTTATGTAATCCTCGTCATGCATAGTTGTTCTATACAACTGGTCGATTTCCTCAAATTCTAGGCAGTAGGTTCTACAAAACTCTCCCCTTCTGATGGGTCTAATGGAGCGATGACCCTATATTCTCTGGAATCAAATGTCATTTTCCTCGTCTTCAAATTGATTATGGCCTGGTTGTCAAACACCTAATCCAGACCAAGAAATGTCGGGTAAGGTTTTGTGCCATCCACTATTTCAATGACTTTTAAATATTATTTAGTGCACAGTCCATCAAGATCTATTGTCACTCCTTTCAGTCTACCTATTGGTAGGACTCTGTGCTGATTTGCTAGTTTTAATTGAACATGTGAGTATCTGAATGTTGGCTCTCCCATGCATTTCCATGTCTTCTTTGGTAATACATTCACTTCAAATCCTAGATATAATATAATGTCTCCCATATTGGAATCCTCAATGTTAGCATTCAGTCTAAATTCCTGACTTCTTGTTCTTCTTGTGTGTAGGTGATTAACTATTTTTGTCTCTAGATTTTCTTCCATCTCGCTACTACATTTCTCTAGTATGTTTTGCAATATCTTCATAGATGATGGATCACTTAATACTTTCACACATGATTACAAAAATCATTTAATTGTACTTACTTGTCCCATGGGTTGCATCCCATTGGTATGATCCACTGATGGCGAAATCTCGTATTCTAGTGCTTCTTGGTGTTGTTGCACAGTTGAAGTCGACGTTGTGTCCTCCTTCTGAAATTATTTTCTAGCCTCCTTAAATATATCCTTTTCCTTTTGCACGTCGAACTTCTTCCTTGGTTCTGTGTTCTTCTTTACCCATTGGTTCTTCGCTGGTTCCTGTCGAAATGCATCAATGCCTGTTTTAGCTCCTTCGCGGGTAACTATGTTGATATTTCATACTTCATCCCTTGATTTGGATGAAATCCACTGGACATTCTGATTGTTTTGGTTCTTGTTTTCCTGAATCTTCACTAGTAGTGTCAGACATTCCTCTATATCATGGTCCGATGCATGAAAATACATACAAGTTGCTGGTGGAAGTGGAAATTCCCATGCATAATGTCCTGGTTGTTGACAATTCTAACATGTGACTAGCCCTCTACCTTGTCCTCCTCCTCTTTATCCTGCTCGATCACCTCTCAGCGCATTATACTGAGGCATATGATTGTACTGCATGGTATTGTACTGGCATTGTGTTGGGTTTTACTGTGACTGCACGTTATTATATTGTTACTTCCAAGTATTATACTGTTGTAGTGCAATGTTGTACGGTGCTAGGATTGGATTGAGTTGCAATGTTGCTTGCCCAGTCATCATTTCAGCTTGTAATCTATATGCATCTGATGTTCTTTCTCACATTAGCACCATAGTTCTCCAATCTTTATCATCGTGGCCCACTAACTTCCAAAAGGTGCAATATGAACTATTTGGAACTGTCTGGTTTTTATGCATCATCGTGTAGTGATAAGGGTTATGACCCAATTTATTTCATATTTCACACCATAGTCCTCCTGGTGGTAATGGATTTGGCATACCTACTATCATATACTGCACGAATGTTGGGCACTCATTCTTGTGGTGTCCTTTCGTCTTGCATGTGGTACACCAAATGACTTATCGTTTGTCCTTGTTTTTATTCTAGTTCAGCTAAAACGTTAGATTCTTCAAATCCTCCTTCAATTCTTCGATAGCTAGGTCTATCTGCTAGTAATGGTTCTCTTCCATTTGCAAGGCTACCTATAGAGCCTCTGCCTGCTTCTGAAATTTCTATTTCCATAAAGGGTATTTTAAGTGTGGGAGTAGTAATTTGACAAATAGGTACCAATGTTGCATATCGATCATAAGGTATTTTAACTTTCCCTTCAGTCGCTTGAATCTATGATCAATATCCCATATCGATTCTCCTTGTTTCTATCTTATTTTGATCATCTCGTTCATATATTGATCCTCTGATCTCGGCTTATGGAACTCATTAATCAATAAATTCTTAATGTTGGCTAGTGTCCTTGTCATTCCAGGGGCACTGTTTGTGTCTAGACTCATGTACCATTCTAGTGCGTGGTCTCTTAGCATAATCGCTAGCTGCATGAGTTTGGTATCTTCATTAGTGATCTATTTTTCTTCCTAGATCTTTGCACAAAGGAACAAGTGATTCTTAGGTTCTTCTGTTGCTTCTCCTCAAAATTATGGTAATCCTATGGTGGCATCATGCCCTTCCATTCTGAATACTGAACTACTACCTCCTCTGCGCGGTGTAGATACTTGACTAGTGTTGCTTGAAGTGCTCCTCCACTTGTTTCTCCTTGTGTAGATGTACTTCCTGTTGTCGAACTTCCTCCAAACATTGGTTGTCTAAATGGTGGTGTTCTCTTTGGTATATTAGTTACACATGGATTTATGGGTTCCACACTAGCATTAATATGGATAGTATGTCTTCCTTCTCTTCCTATTCTTGGACCTCTCATTTTCCTCTCATGTGTTATGCGTAGGATTTCCTCAATCTTATCCATAGCCCGACGATCCTCTACCTCTTCCTCATCACTCGCCAAGCCTTCCCTCGCAGCTATAGCTCTCTTCTTGGTATTCACCTTGTATTGGTAGGGTTCTCAGCTATGTGTCTTTCTCGTTGACGCTAAGATCCACTTGATTTGGTCGTCGTCCATCATGATCGGGTCTAAGGGTTCCTCCTCCTTCTTTCTTGTATCCTTCCCTCCTTGCACGGATGGAATTTTAGCTGTCTTATTCCATTGTCATTACCCCTTTGTTATATAACAATATATTAATAGAAGTATAAAATGATCAAATGTACCTTCCTCGAGGTCTGCATAGAAATTATTTCTCTTCTGTGCTATATGAATTCATTGTATCCACTACAAACTCTATTATGAATCCTACCACAATACTGTCAAGCCAAAATTCCACTACGCGGGTGAATTGGTTGTTCACCTATTGTAACTACCCAATTTGGAATGGGGTCCAATATAGCTATATAATCTTCTTCGTCGAGTGGTTATCCTTCAATCTTAGTATCCACTCCTGTAGTAGATGCGAAAAATCACTGAAAAAGACTTCGTGTAAATCAATAAACACGTATTTATCCAGATATTTGTGAGGTGTGATTATAGGGTATCTATTGTCTTTCTATGAAAACACTAGCTCTTTGGTTCTCAACAAGCCTTCGATTTCTTCTTTCGTAGGGTTCCATAGTCTCAACATTCCCTTCTAATGGCTCATTGTTCTCTTCTTTTCTTCATTATTTTCTCGCTCAATCTATCTCTTCTACCCAGTCCTCTCTCATTCCTACCAATGCAACAACAAAACTATTTGTTGGTATTTAGTCTTCCTTTCTTACCATCTAACATTTTGAACCAAGGTTCTTGTCTTTCAGGTTTCCAGCAAAGCCTCTAAAACTATCAGCCCTCCTAGTAATCCAGAAGGCAACACAACACACAGAATGCGCTGCACAGTCTCACCTGAGATAAATTTAAATGGGTGGTTGTAAGAATCAGGTGTTTACAACCTACGATTGAGTATGAGATAGTTACTCAGAGCCATATACTATAAATTGTGATTGCAATCTACTATTATTCACGATTATGCATTACCTTCCACAGTGTATTCCCTTTACAGCACAACCATATTTCATAACAATATAATAACTCATTCATTCATTAAATGAAACAAGTAACTGCTGAAATAAGACAAATATATACATGCATTCATCACATTACACAGATATTACCGTGGTTCACCCCCTCTTGGGCTACGTCCACAAATATTTGGTGCTTGGCTCTTTTATTATGGTAGTTATGCATCTCCTGCATCACACGCTTACAATTATCCTCAGATGGGTAAGATCTATATGAGGTGAATTAGATCGCACCAGGCTCCTCATCCTACGATCTAATCCTCAAATATTCCTTCTCTCCTCTCCTCTATCTCAACAACTTACAAAATAGTTCATAACGACATTACATATCGCATCGACTCGTACATATCTATGATGGAACAATACAAAACTGAACTAACAAGGAAACCCCTATGATACCTACGTATCTATATTTATACATTTCGTGCTCTTAATCCATTTACAATATTTTTCTAAAACCCTAGCCCTACCAACATTAGGTATTCCTCCCATACATTCCTGTTGTTCTTCCTTCCAACAATTTCTTTCCTTGTGCACACATTCTTGCATGTGTGCGTGTTGTGTTTTCCTCCAGCTATTTCTTCAGTTTCTGCACACTTTATTTCCCCACGATCATCCTTCTTTCCACTTCGACCTGCTACCAACATCATGGTACTTAAGAAATAAGGTACTTGGCGCATGTGTCTTGACTTTTGTGCCCTCAATAAATTGACCATCAAGGACAAGTTTCCTATTCCTGTCATTGATGATCTCTTGGATGAGTTGAGTGGTGCTATGTATTTCACTAAATTTGATCTACATTTTGTCTACCACGAGATATATATGAAATATGTTGACATGACTAAGACTTCCTTTCAAAATCATGAGGGTCACTATGAGTTCTTGGTCATGCTCTTTAGCTTATGTAATGCCCCCTCCACCTTCCAGAGCCTCATGAATCATGTCTTCCATCCTTTTCTCTATCATTTTTTCTTAGTTTTCTTTGATGATATTCTCATCTATAGTAAAACTTGGCAATCCCATCTTGCCCATGTGGATCAAGTTCTTCGCCTACTCTCTCAGCATCAACTTTTCCTGAAACACTCTAAATGTTCCTTTGGCGCCTTAGAAGTTGAGTAACTGGGTCATATTGTTGGAAAGGATGGTGTTTGTGTACATCCTAAGAATATTGATGTAATGCAGGATTGGACTCACCCCAAGACTGTCAAAATATTGTGTGGTTTTCTTGGTTTAACAGGATATTATCGTAAGTTTGTTCAGAATTATGGAAATATTGCGACACCTCTCACTGATCTACTTAAAAATATTTCTTTCAGTTGGAATCATGCAGTTGATATGGCCTTTCAAGCATTGAAAGAGGCTATGTGCACTACTCCGGTCTTGTCCCTTCCTGATTTCACAAAGACCATTGTCCTCGAATGTGATTCCTTCAAAAGAGGAATTGGAGTAGTCCTTATGCAAGAGGCAAGACCTTTGGCCTTTACCACCAAACAATTGTAAGAAGGCCATTTGGGCCAATCAATCTATGAAAAGGGAATGTTCTCTATTCTTCATGCAATGGATCTCTGGCGTACTTATATGTTTCAGAAACACTTCCAAATCAAGACAGATCATCAAATCCTCAAGTATTTTTTAGAGCGACGACCTTCCTCTCCAAACAAACAAAAATGGGTAACTAAACTCTTTGGATATGATTATGAGATCATTTATAAGAAAGGTAAATAAAATGTGGTCGTTGATGCTCTTTCTCGAAAATATGAAGATGAAGGGTCCATCTCCTCCCTATCCTTCATTTTACCATATTGGATCCAACATGTTTTCTAGGAATGGATACAAGATCCTAAATTTTTTCTTCTAATCCAACAATTGCAAGTCGATTCTCCAGTTTTCCCAGGGTAATCTTGGCACAAGGATTGGCTTCTCTACAAAGACCATTTGCGTTTAAGTAAACAATCACAAATTAAATCCAAATTTCTTTCTGAGCTTCATAGTACCCCCATAGTTGGGTACTCAGGGTTTACAAAAACCTATGATAGGGTCAAACGTTCTTTTTTCTAGGATGGTATGAAAAATGACATTCACACTTTTGTGGAATAATGTGATGTTTGTCAACATAACAAGGGAGAAACAATCAAATCCCCTGACACACTCCAACTGATTTCAATTCCACCCTCTATTTGGAGGGACATCTCTATGGATTTCATTGTGGGATTACCTAAATCAGGCAATAAGTCAGTCATCATGGTTCTAGTTGATCAACTTTCCAGGTATGATCATTTCTGTTCTCTTCAACATCCATTTACTGCATCCACTCTTGCTCAACTTTTCATGGATCATATCTTCAAGCTTCATTGAATGCCTCATTTTGTATCTTTTGATCGAGACCCCACTTTTACCAACAATTTTTTTCAAGAAATGTTAAGGCTATAGGGAACCCAATTGCATCTCAGCACCACCTATCATCTCTATATTGATGGTCAAACTAAAGTTCTCAACAAGTTTTTGGAGACCTATTTGAGGTTTTTTTCCTCTTAAAGGAAAAATCAATGGCTCAATGGTTACCATTAGTTGAATGGTGGTACAACACTTCTTACCATATAACTACTCGCATGACTCCTTTTGAAGTAGTATATGGAAAATAATGACCTTTCGTTATGTTCTACATGCCAGGTGTCTTGAAGGTTCATGCGATTGACGAAACACTTATATTTCAAGAAGCTATTATCTGTACCCTCAAAGAGAATTTGGTCATGGCTCAAAATCGCATGAAGAAACAAGTCGATCGAGGTCATTCAGAAAGTCAATTTGTTGAAGGAGACTAGGTATATCTTTGACTACAACCTTGTAAACAAACTTCACTCAAGGCCAAACATTGTGAGAAACTAGTGCCCAACTTTTAGGGTCCTTATATAGTTTTCAAGTGCATGGGACAGGTGGCCTATCAATTATATTTTCCTAGTTCTTCTAACCTCCATCCTATTTTTCATGTCTCCTGCTTAAAGATGGTGATTGGAACTAAGTTCCAAAATCAAACCAACCTTGCCGAGTTGGATGAAGAATGATCCATCTGGTTGGATCCACATGTACTTCTGGACCAACATGAGCATCGTATTCATCAGTGCACCATCAAGTAATTGTTAGTCCAGGGGAAAGATACAACTCACGTAGATGCCACCTGGGAACGAACCACCATTCTGCAACAATTTCCTCATCTCAAGCCTTGAGGAAAAGGATGATTTTAAATGGGAGAGCATGTTAGGGACCTAAACTACCTAACCCCTCATGTGGGTATAATAATATATTTTCATGTAATAAAGGTCAATATTAATAAGGCCTACCAATAAGGAGGAATAAGTCAACTGTAAGAAGACCTAATAGAATCTTCTGTTTCTAGAAGGACCTTCCTCTAGATTGTTCTTTTGGATAGATATTTAGTATAAATACGAGTAGAGGGTATGAGAACTTTTGTCTTGGAAAATTATTAAAATAGAACTCTTCTATGTTGGAGGTTTCCCCCTCGAAGAGGCAAGTGAATAATTTTTCCTATCAATAATGGTATAATGCTGGTGTTGTGCTTCCATATAATTTGTTGTTCCACTCTTATCTCTGCAATATTTTCATATTTTGTTCCTATATTCGTATTATTCTCTACATTATTTCTCTATTTTGATAATATAATAGAGTTGTTACCTTACAACCCCATGTTCCAAATACTTATGTAAATAACATAATGCCTGATTATTTTCCTTTATCATGCTCTTGCCCAAAGGGAAGTCTTGCAACCTGATTCGACCATTCTGCGATAAGTCTCTTCACCTTCATGAGTTATCCATCCAGAGAGTCATCTTAAGTTCACATTCAAAATCAATGAAGTTTGGTGCATGAGGATTGAGGTCCTCTGGTTTTTCCATGACGAAATGTCAAAGACCTCAGAGTAGTGAGAGTTACACTCGTATTATACTCCTACCTGATTTTTTAAGATCTTGAAGTTATTTCTCGAGTTATGAAGTCATCATCTCTAGCCGCATGAATTATTGCTTTATATTTGCATGCACATTGGTCATGTATACATGGCTACTATATCTATGACATGGATCTGCAGTGTACTTGATTGGAATCCATGCTTATATTGTCCCAAGCATGGGAATGCCCGCCTTGATGATTATTGTTATATGATTGTACATGAAATTCCCATAGATAATCGCTTGAGTTTACTCGACTCCAATTCTTTCCCACTTTATTAAAGATGTTATAACATATTTCAGACATGAGTTTCTCTTCTAACCTCACACATTAGGGGGCATCTGTTATAAATCAAAATGCCACTAATATGCATCTTTGATGTTGGCCTACTCGTTCACACATGTTGCAACCCTCTTTTATGGATTTATTCTAAAAAAAAACATTTTTGTATGGTATACATGCCATGATGCATATACACAAAACATACACATGCATGTTGCATACCTAACATCCCACATACACATGGTAGTTGCATAACTGAAATCTCACGTATACTTTAAAAATTTGCAAAAAAATATAAATTATGTGTTTTTTGACGTAGTTTATGGTCTATCTTAGGTTTTGCAACCATATTACCTCTTGTATCCCTTATGAAAACGAATTAACCATCATTTTGTCATATAAAAAGTGCCCTAGGGGGGTCATTTGGATATATGAAATAGAAGCAAGAGAACTCGGCCAAAATTTCTCCCTTGTATTCCAAGCCTTCTTGCGTTCTTTTCTAAGTTTCATCCTTAGCATTCCCTTCCATCTATTCAACTTATGAAAACCATCATTTTCCCTTATATTGGTATGTTGGTTGTGAGGATAGCCTATTGAGAATAGTGCACCTGGAGACAAAGTAGAGGAACCCAACGAGGTTTGTGGAGCGGAACCAGCAAAATTCAGGTTGTAACTTTCAATTTTGTTATTAATAAAAAGAAAACTTCTTGTCCCAGATATTGATGCATAGATGTTTGTATTTATGGATATTTTTTCATAAATATCTAACCCTCTAGATAATATTGATAACTAATAATATGATGTCATAGTTTGTTCTGCAACATTGTTTTAGGCTAGCTTTGGGAGGGATCCTACAATATTGGAATGGAAAGAAACCAAAAGGGATAAAAAAATAGTCGTAAGGACTTAAGGCACACATTTGAATATTCTTTCTTTTCGCTTAATTATCATAAGGTCTTCTTTGATTTCAGTAGTTTATAAGTTTTTTGTCTTTTAAGGTGTCAAGGAAACTTTCATAACTCCAATCTTGATATAAGAACCAAACTTGTTTCTATATACATCTAATTAAGAAAGAAATGTGTATGTAATAATTGTTGTTATCACATGCATAATATAAAACATTTCATTAATTAGAAGGAGAAAACGAATTAAGTAATTGAGTTACACTTCATATCAGTTTATGAAGGAGACAATGCACTAAATCAAAATTTGATTCCTTAGACATATTCCTCTCTAAAAAAACTCTGCAATGACTATACTCATGCATCATCCCAAGTTCTGAGTGAAAGGTTACAACATTCACAATGTCATGCCCCTAATAATAATAAAAGGAATATAGCAATTCTCCTTAAATGGTCATAATAAGTACTAATATCAATAAATAATAAAGAATAAGTACTTAATAATTATCCTAAGGGGGTCATAATAACTACTTATCATGGATATTTGGGTATTAAGGGAGAATTTAAGGAGGTAAATTTCACCCATGGGCTATTTTTCCATGGTTTTTCAAAAACTATTAGCTAATTTCATTTTTTTCTAAAAGTGGTTCATCCAATTTATATAGAATAAAATTGTTTTAACTTAAAAATAGACAAAATTTTATAGAAACTATATAAAATCCTTATAAATTTGAATACTTTTACAAAAATATAGCCAAACATTTTATAAGTTTCATATTAATGACTAGTACGATAAACCAAGGTTTCTACACTGTGAGATATCCTTAAAATTATCCCAACGTGTCATTAAAAATGTTAAAATAACTAACAACAATTATAGAGGAACCCTAAAATATAAAAAAGAAGTAAATAAACGATCCAAGGGGATCATGTTCTTTACCACAGATGGAATCTATATAGAGAGGGAAAACAAAGGGAAAATGATACCTCTCTTTGGCTATTCTAAAGAGAGATCATGACTTAATATTGTTGGTTGAGTATTGGATCTAGGGCTCTAGGTTACAACTACTCAAGGTTAAAGTAACAATATCTAGGTTTGGGTGGAGACTCATCCTCTTTTTGTTGTTGCATTTCTTTTTAGATCAAGATCAAGGTATGGCTACATTTTTTATGTCACTTAAGTCAATCACCCCATATTAGTAGAAAACTATGAAATATCGAATCAAGTATCTCTATTTTATCATATCTAGTTTGTTAATTGTGGTATTTACCTATTTATTAGACTTATCAAATGTGGGGGTATTTGAAAAAACAAATCTAGAATAACATTGCAGATATAAAGAGATCTAAAATAAAATTGAAAGTCTACATCCATGTAGATCTAAATATAGATTTGGATATAGTGCCTCAACTTTGGTTTTCCATAACACTCAATACATTTATCTTTTTCAATTAGAAACTTAATTTTAGATTAGATATAGTTTTTTGTAGATTTTAATAATTAGATATAGGCATCTATTACTTAAAATATGACCTTTCTAACTCAGACTTGATCAAATCTAGAAAACTGATTTACTTTTTTAGGATCATAAAAGACTAAGTGTTTTTGGTTAAATGAGGCTAATAAGTTTGGGAAAATTTGGAAAAATGGTGAAATTGAGTCATCAAGAAAATGGTTGACATCCCCCCATTAATCAGTCCTTGACCCCAAAATCGTTGCTTACATGAGGATTTTGAGCTAACTCAAGGGTTTAATTCTTTCTACTTTATGTTTCTTAAAGGTGCTGGAGGTTTACATGAGGATTCTGAGCTAACTCAAGGGTTTAATTCTTTCAGCAAGGGGAAGCTAAAAGAAGGAAGACGATAGAGCAGTTGGAAGAGGTGATAGAGGAGATAAGGAGGCTGATGTTGGATTCAACACAGGAAGCTATCAAGAAGGGGAAGCTAAGTAGAAGGAAGCCTGCCAAAGTAGCAAGGAAGCAACAATAGAAACAACAAAGCAAATTGTAACTTCCAATTTTGTTATTAATAAAAGAGAAAATTTCTTGTCCCAGATATTGATGTCTTGATGTTTATATTTATGGATATTTTTTCATGAATATATAACCCTCTAGATAATATTGATAAATAAGCATATGTTGTCAGAGTTTGTTCTGCAACATTGTTTTAGGCCAACTTTGGGAGGGGGCCTACAATATTAGAACATAAAGAAAGTGAAATGGATCAACTATAGTCATAAGGACTTAAGGTACACATTTAAATCTTCTTTCTTTCCCTTTAATTATCGTAAGGTTTCTTCGATTTGGGTAGAATAGAAGTTTTTTTTGTCTTTTAAGGTGTTAAGGCATATTTCATAACTCCAATCCTCATATAATAACCAAACTTGTTTCCATATACATCTAATTATGCAAGAAATGTGCATGTAATAATTTTTGTTAGCACATGCATAATATAAAACATTTCATTAATTAGAAGGAGACAATGCACTAAGAAGACAATGCATTCATTAATTGAGTTACTCTTCATCTCAGTTCATGAAGGAGACAATGCACTAAGCCAAAATTTGATTTCTTAGACATAGTCCTCTCTAAAACAACTCTCCAACAACTATACTCATGCATCATCTTGAGTTATGAGTGAAAGGTTACAACATTCACAGTGTCATTCCCCTAATAATAATAAAAGGAATATAATAATTCTCCTAAAATGGTCATAATAAGTACTTATATCAATAAATAATAAAGAATAAGTACTTAATAATTATCCTAAGGGGGTCATAATAACTACTTATCGTGGATATTTAGGTCTTAAGGGAAACTTTTAGGGGGTAAATTTCACTCATGGCCTAGTTTTCCATGGTTTTTCAAAAAAGATTATCTAATTTCCATTTTCTCTAAAAGTGGTTCGTCCAGTTTCTATAGAATATTTTTTTTTACCTTAAAAATAGATAAAAGTTTATATAAACTATATAAAATCCTTAGAAATTTGAATACTTTTACAAAAATATAGCCAAACATTTTATAATTTTCATATTAATGACTAGTAGGATTCACCAAGGCTTCTACACTATGAGATATCCTTAAAATTATCCCAATGTGTCATTAAAAAAATTGTAAAATAAGTAACAACAATTATAGAGAAACCCTAAAATATAAAAAAGAAGTAAATAAATGATCCAAGGGGATCATGCTCTTTACCACATATGGACTCTATATAAAGAGGGAAAACAAAGGGAAAATGGCACCTCTCTTTGGTTAATCTAAAGAGAGAATAAGGCTTAATATTGTTGGTTGAGTACTCGATCTAGAGAATTGGGTTACAACTACTCAATATTAACGTAACAAGATCTAGGTTTGGGTGGAGACTCGTCCCCTTTTTGTTGTTGCATTTGATCAAGTTATGGCTACATTTTTTGTGTCACTTAAGTTAATCACCCCATATTATTACCAAACTATGAAATATTGAATCAAGTATCTCTTTTTTATCATATATAGTTTGTTAATTGTGGTATCTACCTATTTATTAGATTTATCAAATTTCGGGCTATTTAAAAAAAATATATAAAATAACATTGTAGATATAAAGAGATTTAAAATAAAATTGAAAGTCTACATCCAGGTAAATCTAAATATAGATTTGGATATGGTGCCTCCACTTTGGTTTTCCACAACACTCAATAAAATTGTTGTTTTCAATTAGAAACTTAATTTTAGATTAGATCTAGTTTTTCGTAGCTTCTAATAATTAGATATGGTCATATATTACTTAAAATATGACCTTTATAGTTGAGACTTGATCAAATATAGAAAACTGATTTACTTGTTTGGGATCGGGAAAGGCTAAGTGTTTTTGGTTAAATAAGGCTAATAATTTTGGGAAAATTTGGAAAAATGTTGAAAAGAAAACGGTTGACATCCAAGCTATGAAAACGATTAACATCCAAGATTAAATATTCAAGTCAGTATTAAATAGCATCCCCCATTAATGGGTCCTTGACCCCATAAACATTGTTTACATGAGGATTATGAGCTAACTCAAGGGTTTAATTCTTTCTACTTTATGTTTCTTAAAGGTGTTGTAGGTTTACATGAGAATTCTGAGCTAACTCAAGGGTTTAATTCTTTCTACTTTAGGTTTCTTAAAGATGTTGGAAGTTGGCTATGGTTAGATAGCTAATTATCTTTCACCTTAATCTGTTTTCCTTCAATTAAATGAAAGAAGTTTATTTTAAAAGTATTTTACCTTGTATCCTTCAATAATGTTTTTCTTCCTTTAGCATTATGACATAGGTCACTTGCTGGTAGCATCGTTGATTGATGGGGAATGGGTTGAGAATGAAACTGACATTTTCAGTTTCATCTCCCTCCAATATATAATGATCCTATAACCAAATTATTCCATGAGCCTTATGAAGATCAAACATAAACAAAATATTGTTTTTGTTTTGTTTCAAGTATGTATTAGGTACCCTTGTAACCCCTGTTGGTACCCCTTCGAGTGGTAGCGCATCAGAAAACACCTGTGTATGATTCGACCTAGATTTCCTGAAACGATCAGCCACCTGACTCCTATAGTGCCACCGAGAACAACAGTTAGGAAGATACTCTCTAGTACCTGGGTAGTTGGGTAGTACGACTAAAGTCATGGTATAGCTTCCTTAGTTAGTTCCCTATGATATTGGGATGAGTACTATTGTTGGACCCCACACATATATAAAAAAGCTATAGCATAGGGAAAACCCTTGTCTCTAGAACCCTTGAATACCTAACCCTTGGGAATGGAAACAAATAAAATAAAATAAAACAGACAAGATCTATTGCAATGCAACTGTGTTCAGGTTGCCAAATGACTACACATTTCTTCCTGGTTAAGAATTTGGGCATTTCATCACTGCAGTATTCTTCAGAATGGAGTATAACTCTTCAGGTGTAAAATTAGGAAAAAAATAAAAAAAACAGTTTGAAAATGTTTTCACCAATATTTGATACCTATTCCATTGTATTTATCTCTTCTCCCTTATCACATTCATACATATCATTTTTCAACAAAATTCTTGACCCCACCCACCCCGTTTCGTTTCCCTCGTCATCATGTCCCATAACCATAGCCAAGAATTGGAAGCTCGCTTCAATACCTTGCAATCTAATTTCACAGAGACCCAACAAGAAGTGAAATAGCTTAGTGTCAATGTTTTCGTCATCAATAGAACCATTCAGTCCTCCATCGTCGCCTCAATCGAGGAACTCAAATAAGACATGACTACCCATCTTGAATATGTCGTTTCAATTATCTACACCAAGCTGCATATCCATGCAGATAACCCATTATCTGACCCACCTCCACATAATCAATCTTAAACTTCCTCTCATTCCCATATTTTTCAGCCCCATCACTTTCATCGTGACCTACACCTTCCGTGGGTGGATGTGACCAAATTTGATGGCTTAGATCCCACTAGTTTAGTAACCTAAATGGAACATTATTTCTCTTTATATGACATTATAGATGACTTGGCCAAACTCTGGTATGGTGTTCTCCATCTAGATCATGAACGTTGGAAATGGTGCCAATGAAGAAAATCTTCCCGTCAAGGGTATATTTCTTAGACACACTTTGTGGCAGATCTTTAAGAACGCTTTGACACTGACACCAACCATTTAGGATGTTTGACAAAGTTGAAACAATCTGGAACAGTGGAAGACTTTATAGCTTCTCTTGAGCACTTGGTTTTTCGGATAGAGGGCATGTCTGATGCCTTTTTCCAAGAATGTTTTATCAATGGCCTCAAGGATGAGATTCATCCCCATTTCCTCATGGCTCGATCTCAGAGTTGGGTGGAGGCTAATAAATGAGCTAAAGAAGCACAATAGGTTGTATCTTCTCAAAACTAGAAACCCTCCTTTATTCCTTGCACTAAATGATTAAATCCCACTACTCCCTCTGCTCCACTAAATATCCAAAAATTGACCAAGGCTAAAATGGTTGAACACCAACTCAAAGGCCTTTGTTATAATTGTGATGAAACATATTTTATGCGCCACAAGTGTAAGGAACAAAATCTTTTTATGGCCATTTCGGAGGATGTTTCAAAAGAGGATGTTGAAACTCCCCTTGTGTCTGAGTCACCTAAAACCACGTACATAACCCCTCCCTCAGACCCTCCCGAAGTAGAACCGGTCATTTCCATAAATTCTCTCACTGGTTTCTCTTCTCCCCAACCCCTCAAGTTAATTGGTTACATCAAGCATAGGAAGGTCATCATTCTGGCTGATAGTGGCAACACCCATAATTTTATTCATCACTGCATTGCCCAAGAAACTCATTTCTATATCCATGTAGTCAATAATTTCCAAATCATGACTACCAATGGCCGCTCCATGAAATGTCGAGGGCGTGGTAAAAATGTGTGTCTCCAAATTGGTGACTACCACCTAAAATCATGTTTTCTATTGACATGGGCGGTTGTGACATTGTGTTGGGTGCAGACTGGCTAAGGACTTTGGGTCCCATTCTCATGGATTTCAAGCAATTAACCATGCAATTCGACCAGGAGGGTCAAAAATATAAGTTACAAGGCATCAACATCGGTTCATCAGAGATCATTAGTTCCCATATCATGGAAAATATGCTCAAAAAAGTTCATTCTAGCATTATTTCCCAACTCCATGCCATATAAGCAACTGAGACACCCTCTGTGCCACAAGACCTCCAATCCATCCTCTCTAAAAATCAAGTGGTATTTTACACTCCCTAGGGACTCCCGCCTTCCCGTGGTGTTCATGATCATTCCATTACCCTTATCCCAGGAATCCTCCCTCCCAATATTCGTCCCTATCATCACCCCTTTTCCCAAAAAAATGAAATTGAGAAAATGGTTCAAGAACTGCTTAATGAAGGCGTTATCTGCCCTAGTACAAGCCTGATGCAACCCCCTACTTCCCCGTAGGACTGTGCGACGTTCCAGTCTTGGATCCTCCGATTATCAAGTCGAAAGAATCTTTGGAACCTTAAATGTATCCCTATGTATCTAAACATAGGCCCCATCGGCTTCCTGGTGTAGGTTTGACAACTACTCGCGACCTTCCATTTCAGTCTGTTGTGAAAACTCAGAGTGCCAACGTTAGCCCCCTTCTGGATAATCCCACTCTTGGTTTGACCTGGGCTATGAGCATGTGATTGTGGGCATGATCACAAGTGGTTTGGATTCAAACTTCTTTTGGGCCCACAATGCTTCTCCAAGCTACATGTGTCCTCCAGATCAAACCAAGGTTCAAATTGCGGCCCGCCTTCGATTCTTTAACCTCCTTGAAACTTCTATCCCCGCAATGACATGGGATCATCGATCTCACGATCTTGACAATAACGTCCAAATCGACATTCAAACCTACATCCTCCTTATCTATGGACCATATCAGTTCTCCCTGAACCAATTGTCAAAGTTCTCTTCACAATTCTGGACTCCAAAAGTTTGAAATCTCAAACTCAACTCCCTTTCGTACTCCAACCTTCTGGAATTAGCAATTCCTTCATGTGGGTATTTGACCTTTCAAACTAGATCAATGGTCCAACAACCCCTTCTCGATCGATGATCGATATTTCCTCTGGGGCTATGGACTTCTAAGATTTCAAATCTCAAACCTATTTCTTCCAATGTCTTTTACCCGAAGTCTAAGATCTTCTGACGTGCGTCCTCCTAAATCCAACGGTTGTGAATCTCTTTGGGAATTTACCCGGAGTTCATGGATTCGCACCACGTCTCCCTTAGATCTCACAGTTCATATATTGTCTTGGGACTTCGGGTCTTCACGCTTCGTCGATTTCAATTATCAAACTGAAACCTCACTTCATCTTTTCTCCAAAGTATGATATTTGTTGACAAGTGTCTCCTCCTAGATCAATGACTCGTGACTCTTTGGTTGTTCGTACTCTAGATGTTTCAAGTATCAAATTATTCCTTCCTCCAGATCTTTCGATATGTTGACACGTACCCTCCTAGATTCAAAGGTCCTGATATTGTCTGGCTCTCTGGCTCTCTGCGCTATGGGAGTTTCAAGTCTCAAACTTGACTCCTTGTGTGTCTGTGATATTTGACACCTCACGCTTGATAAATCGGATGAATGATATTTCACTTCGGCATTCCGACAGTCCGAACTTCAGGAATCTAAAGTTTCAAGCCACTCTCCCTCCTGAGATTACAACAAGCAATAGATGTAATTCCTCCTCAATATCTGATGCTTAATATTCACCTCCAGTGATATGACGAATTAGATATATCTCACTGATCGAAAGGTCGATATTCTATTCCGGGTCTACGGACTCTAGAAATCTCAATTTTCAATCTCAATAGATTCTCTCCTCGATACGCGAAGTACTAAGGGTCGAGCACTTCCTTCTGATCTGACGACTGTTGATATTCTTCCTTATGATCCAACAATCACGTTCATTCTTCCTCCTGAGCTTCTGATATCTATCTTCCTTGGAAGATTTATCTACTTTCAAAGGTTCCAAACCTTTGTTCTCCGGATGAATCTGTCTCTAGGATCTCATTAACACTCGAGAAAACCTTTATCTCTTCTGAGATTCTACCCTTGAAAGGATTTTGATCTCTCACGCACACTTTGCATTCTTGAGATTTTGAATAACTCAGTTCAAATGATTTTCTTGAAAAGAAAATGATTCTCGCCCACTTGGCGTTCTTCTGCGCTAGTTCTCCGAAGATTTTCGACTTCTTGAAGATGTGCACACTTTGCACTTGGTCTGAGGTTCTATGATTCTGTCTCTAAACTTCCCCGAGTCAATCCCAAACTCAGTCGACGCACTCCTGTCGTTCGATATGCACACCTTGCATACAAGTATCAGAAGAGAAACGATTGAAACTCAACCAACTTCGTCACGAACTCATATATTTAATCTCTCAAAAAATCATACATGAATGAACCAACTAAATCATACACACATAAATCAACATTCAGTCAATCACACATAAGATGAACACAATGCAAGGATTTGGGACAATTTTTGTTTGTTCCATTCATTCATGAAAAACAAAAAACATAGTGTTTCTGCTAGTCTACTCTGCTCTACTGATCTCTCTATCTTTTCTATCTGTTCTGATCTGTTACAATGAAATACTGAACAACTATACAAGGAACACTCCATGAGCTCTCTCGTCATGTTCTGAAATCGATCATTTCAAATTCAAAGCTATTACCTACTCTCTCCTATTACAATAACTACTAGTTAATGCTAGATAGAGTCTACACTCCATATATTCAATTTCTTACAGTCCTTCAAGACTTTACAAACAAGTTACATTTTAAAATGTTGTTACAAAAATATCTCAACAATCGATTAAATTCTCATTTAAATTCTTGATTTGAAACTTTGCCACTGTTGAGATGTCATTCGTGTGCCTCTACACGTGCACTATTGACTTTGAAGGCAATGCTCCTACATCATACTCCTCTGGTTAAAAATAATTCATGGACTCCTGTCCATAAGGTCCTGCACTGTATTTCCATGCTTCAAAATATAAGGTTTTGTGACCCAACTTGAATCTTCCATTGGATGATCTTTCGACTTCACTAAGTACTCAGGATATGTTTTCCTCCTGGTTTTCTTTTCATCCCTATGTTCAATGATTTTCTCCATCTGAGGGTTTTCTACTGCGGGTAATTGCTCTTCCCACTGAATTTATTTTTGATCATGAGATTGTCCTGCTTCATCTCTTCTATAAGGATATAGGTCTGCAACATTGAATATCAACGATATCCCATCATTGTCTGGCAACTCGATCTCATAAGCATTGGCTGCGAATTTTCGGAGAATCCTGCATGGTCTTATCTTCTTCATATTTAAATTGTTATATGTTCCCCTTGGAAACCTCTCTTTTCTCAAATGAGCTAAAACTTCATCTCCAACATCAAATTGAACTTCTCTCCTCTTTTGATCAACGTTGCTCTTATATTTCTGACTGTTATCTTGTAGCTTCTCTCTGACTCTATCATGGATTTTCTACATTTCTATAGCAAAATTCTCTACTCCAGCACTTCTGAACTCACCTTGATTCAAATGTCTTAACTCTATAATCCCTCTTGGTTGTATACCATACACAATTTCAAATGCACTTTTTCATGTGCTCCTGTTCACTGAATTGTTGAACACAAATTCTGCTTGTGCCAGAATCTGATCCCTTTGTTGACCTTGCTCAGTGACTAAACCTCTCAACAAGTTTCTGAGACTCATTTTTACTACTTCAGTTTGTCCATCTATCTGAGTGTGATATACTAAACTGAAGGATAAGTTCGTCCCCAACCTCTTCCATAGATTCCTCCAAAAGTGTCCTACAAATTTGGTGTCCCTGTCTGAAACTATGCTCCTCGACAATCCATGTACTCTCACTACTTCTCTGAAAAACAAATTGGTGATGTGTGCGGTATTGCTTGTCTTCTGGCATGGTATGAAATGTTCCATTTTTGAAAATCTGTCCACCACAACAAATATTGAATCGCTCCCTTTTTTAGTTATGGGAAATCCAAAAAAAAAATCCATATTGATTGCATCCCATGACCTCTCTAGAATTGGTAATGACTGATACAAACCAGAGTTTTGTTTTCTTCCTTTTTCATATTAACAAATTCTGCGTTTGTTCACAAAAATTTCACTTTTTCTCGCATGCTTGACCAATAGTACGAATTGCTCAATTGTGAAAATGTCTTATCGTGACCAAAGTGTCCTGCTAAACCTCCATTATGTTTCTCTTTCAGTAGGTTGTCTCTCATTGAGAACTTCGAAATGCATACTTGGCTCCCTTTGAACATTAATCCATCATGGATCAAATATTCAGTCCATGGTCTTTTGTCTCCCAATAAAGGATTCGTGTATGCCTCATAATCTTCTTTAAAATATGAATCTTATTTATACATCTCCTTGAGCTATTCGAACCCCAACGTCTCCACCTAGAATTCCCATACAATCAAACTCCTCCTGCTCAAAGCATATGCGACTTTGTTAGCAGTTCCAACAATGTGTTTAATAAAAAAAGTAAAATTCTGCATAAATTCTACCCATTTTGCATGTTTCTGATTCAACTTTTCTTGCCTAGTAATAAATTGAAAATCTTGATTATCACTGTACAAGACAAATTATTTAGGAACTAGATAGTGCCTCCATTTTTTCAAAGCTTGAATGACTGCATAAAATTCATTTTCGTACGTGGAATAATTTTTCTTGGCATCATTTAGTTTCTCACTAAAATAATATACTTACCTATTGTCCTGAATCAAGACTACTCCAATAGCCAATCCACTTGCGTCGCATCTCACCTAAAATGTTTTTCCAAAATCTGGCAAGACAAGAATTGTTTCTTTTGTGATTTTCTCCTTCAACACTTTGAAACTTTTTTCATCTTCCTCTATCTAACTAAAGGAATTTTGTTTCTTCTTCACCGTGTCTAGCATGGGTGCACATATTCCACTGAAATTTCTGATAAATTTTCTATAAAAACTCACTAACCCATGAAAACTTCTTACCTCAAATATGCTGCTCGGCGACAACCATTCTCTGATCCTCCTCACTTTTTCTGGGTCCATCTTCAATTCATTTAAAGAGATTATGAAACCCAAATATATGAGCTCCTTCTTCATAAAAGAGCTCTTCATATTTATCAACAATTTCTCTGGCTACAATATTTCCATCACTGATGTCAAATGTCTTAAGTGTTATTCCTTTGTCTTGTTGAAGATTAGCATGTCATCCAGATATACTATGACAAATTTTCCTATGAAGTCTTTCAATACTTCATTCAGTAACCTCATAAATTTTCTTGGTGCATTTGTCAACCCAAATGGCATGACCAACCATTCAAACAATCCTTCATTTGTCTTCAATGATGTTTTCCATTCATATCCCTCTCTCATTCTTATTTGATGATATCCACTCTTCAAGTCTATCTTGGAAAAATAACTTCCTCCACTCAAACAATCCATCAAATCATCCATCCTCGATAAAGGGAATCTGTATCTAATGGTTATATTGTTGATGGCTCAAGAATCTGTACACATCCTCCATCCTCCATCTTTTTTTGGGCTTAATACAGTCGGTACTGCACATGGGCTTCGACTTTCCCTGACTAACCCTTTATCCAACAACTCCTGGAATTCATTTTTGACTTCCTCATTCTCTCTAGGTGTCAACTTGTAAGATTCTTTGTTTGGTAAACTAGCTCCTGGAATGAGGTAAATATGATGGCTTATACTCCTAATGGGTAGAAATGAGTGTCGTAACTCATCCATGACTATATCAGCAAAGTTTTCTAATAGTTCTTTTATTTCTACAGGCAAGTATTCTACAGAAGTACTCGTAAGGATAACTCTAGGTTTCCTCACTACAACAAACTAAATTTATTTCTCCTTCTTGACTTCATTCAAGAACTCCTTCCCACTCATGATAAGTATGCTTGAACTAGCTTCTCACTTTTTCTCTTTGTCTTCTATGGATAACAACATATGTGTTCTACCATTCTTTTCTAGGGTATAGGTATTTTTCCTTCCATCATGAATAACCTTTCGGTCATATTGTCATGAACACCCTAATAAAACATGACATACATCCATAGGAATTACATCACATAATATTCCATCCCTATAAACTCCTATTTTAAATTCAACTTGGCATTGTTGACTTACCATGACTTGATGTCCTTTTTGCAACCACGATAACTTGTATGGATTTGCATGTGCAGTTGTCTTCAATTCCAACTTATCCACCATATTTGTGGATACTAGATTGTTAGTGCTCCCACTGTCTATGACTACCTAGCAAAATTTGTCCTTCGACTCGCAAGTAGTTATGAACAGACTTGTTTCGCTGAACTGGTTCCTCTGGTTCCTTTTCTAGTCTAAGAACAATTTTCCTCATCATGAGGTTTCTTCCTCCTTCTGTTGCTTCTTCTTCCACATGTTTTTTTTCTTCAGCAATGTGTGCTTCTCTCTTTTTGTCGGGACATTCCTAAGATTTATGTCCTTATTTTCCATAGGTATAACATTTAACTACGCCTCCTCTGGCTCTTCCTCTCCCTCTCCCTATGGAAAAAGAACTTCTTCCTCCATGTTTTCCTTCTTTAGAACTTCCACCTTTCTCATGGTGACTATGTTCTTTGTCAGCTTCAGGCTTCGACTTCTGGAACTTCTTTGTGTTGGTTCCCTTGCCTCTGCTTGAATTTCCACCTTTGCTTCCTTGGCTTTGCTTCCTGGGCAATTTTTCCTCGTCTTTCAAGGCTTCTTTCTAGGCATCCTCAACTTTACTGATAGACATCATGTTGATATCCTCTTGTATTTCATATCTCATCCCATTGATATATATAGTTGTCTTCTCATATTCATTCTCCTTCTGTCCAACCCTGATGTTCAATAGGTAAAATTCTTTAGTGTACTCCTTCACTGATAAACCCCTTTATTTCAGGTTCTGTAATCTTCTGTAAAGATTGATTTGGAAATACTTCAGGATAAATTTGGCCTTCAACTTGGTTACCATCCTGTCGAAATTTTTAATTTTCTTCTTACCATTTCTCCTACGTTTGGCTTGCAGTTCATCCCACCATAACACTGCATGACCTTTTAGTCTTGTCACTGCATGCTTCACCATCTTGTCTTCTTCGATATCTTCATAATCGAAGTATTTTTCCATAGAACGTACATAATCCAACAATTCTTCAACTTCTAAATTTCCTTAATACATAGGTACCTCTATTCTTTCTCTGGCTGCTATCTTTGAAACAAATTTTATCAAGTGATCTTGTGCTGCATCCTCTTCTACATTTTATTCGACCTCTGCTTATTATTCGCTCTCAACTTCACTAATATCACAAGCATCTGGTGCTCTTGTCTATGTTGTGTCCATGGCGTCGAATCTCGTTCAGAGTCACCTCATTTCTTCTTCCATTTCTGCATTCTCTCTGTGCCTTCTAGGTGGCATGATTTTCACTCTGTCACCTACAAACATAAATTAAAAATTTGATACCACAAATGATACCAACTTTCCTCCTTTCTCCTTTAGTCTGTTGTCTCCAAACAAACTTAATATTCTCTTTGATACCACCTGATGCAACCACCCTACTTCCCCGTAGGACTGCGCGACTTCTCAGTCCTGGATCCTCCGATTCTCTATTCGAAAGACTATGTGGAACCTTAAAGGTCTCCCTTTGTATATAAACACAGGCCCCCTCAGCTTCCTGGCGTAGGTTTGACAACTACTCACGACCTTCCCTTTTGCTCTATTGTGAAAACTAAAAGTGTCAGCGTTAGCTCCCTTTCAGATAATCCCACTTTTTGTGTGACCTGGGCTATGACCACATGATTGCAGGAGTGGTCACAAGAAGTTTGCAGTCAAACTTATTTTGCGCCCGCAATGCTTCTCCAACCTACACATGTCCTCCAAACGAAAAAATAGTTAAAATTGTGGCCCACCTTCGATTCTTTAACCTCCTCACAAATTTTGTCCCTACAATGACATAGGATTGTTTATCTCACGATATTGATGATAACGTCCAAATCAAAGTTCATACCTATGTCCTCCGTATCTATGGACCAAATCAGTTCTCCCTGAACCAACGACCAAGGTTCTCTTCACAATTCTGGACTCCGAGAGTTTGAAATCTCAAACTCAACTTCCTTCCGTACTCCAACCTTCCGGAATTAGCAATCTACGAAAACTTGTCTCGTAAATCAATGGCCCTGCCTTCACATCGATGTTTGAACTTTCAAACTAGATCAATGTTCCAGTGACCCTTTCTCAATCGATGGTCGAGGTTTCCTTCAGGGCTTTGGACTTCTGAGATTTCAAATCTCAAACCTCTTTCTTCCAATGTTTTCACCCGGAGTCTAATTTATCTTAACACGTGTCCTCCTGAATCCAACGACTATGAATATTTTTGGGAATTTACCTGCAGTTCACAAATTCATGCCACGTCTCCCTTAGATCTCACAGTTCAGATCTTGTCTTGGAATTTCGAGTCTTCGTGCTCTGGCAATTTCAATTCTCAAACTAAAAATTCACTTCAGCGTTTCTA
The DNA here is from genome assembly GCA_009831015.1 of Picea engelmannii. NCBI lineage: Eukaryota > Viridiplantae > Streptophyta > Pinopsida > Pinales > Pinaceae > Picea > Picea engelmannii. Next base: position 29,898 of record ML782099.1, on the reverse strand, counting down.
CGTAGTACGAGATATGTTGAAAAGTGTCTCCTCCCAGATCAACGAATCATGGCTCTTCGGGTGTTCGCACTCTGTGTGTTTCAAGTAACCTCCTCACATGTCTCCTCCTAGATCAACGACTCACTGATCTTCTGAGCTGCTGACATGTACCCTCTTGGCTTCAATGGTCCTGATATGCTCCAGCTCTCCTGCTCTCTGCACTACGGGAGTTTCAAGTCTCAAACTTGACTCCTTGTGCACCCGTGATATATGACAGCTCACGCTTGATCAATCAGACAACTGAGATTCCACTTCGGCATTTTGACACTCCGGAATTTGAGAATCTCAAGTTTCAAGCCTCTCTCCCTCGTGAGATTACAACAACCAACGACTATAATTCCTCCTGGCGATCTGAATATTAATCTTCTCCTCCATTGATCTGAGGACTCAGATCTATATCACTGATCGGATGGTTGATATTCTATTCCGGGTCTCCGGACTCCAGAAATATCAAGTTTCAACCAAAATAGCTTCTCTCCTCGGTACACAAAGTACTAAGGTTTGATCACTTCCTTCTAATCCGACGATTGTCCATCTTCTTCCCTATGATCCAATGATCAAGTTCGTTCTTTGTCCTGATCTTCTGATATCTGTCCACCTTGGAAGATTTATCATCATTCAAAGGTTCCAAACCTTTGTTCTTGTGAAGAATCCATCTCTGGGATCTTGTTAACACTCAAGAAAAGTGTTATCTCTTCTGAGATTCTACCCTTGAAAGGATATTGATCCCCCATTCACACTTTGCATTCTCAGGACTTCGAATAATTGATTTTGAAGTATTTTCTTGAAAAGAAAATTCTTCTCGCCCACTTGGCATTCTTCTGCACTGGTTCTCTGAAGCTTGTTGGATTCTTGATGCTGTGCACACCTTGCACCTGGTCTCAGTTTCTCTAATTCTCTCTCTGAACATATCTAAGTCAATCTGAAACTCAGTTGCCGCACTCCTTGCATACAAGTATAAGCAGAGAAATGATTGAAACTCATCCATCTTCGTCACAAACTCATACAATTAATCTCTCAAAAAATCATACATGAACGAACTAACTAAATCATACACACAGAAATCAACATTCATTCAATCACACATAAGATGAAAACATTCCAAGGATTTGGGACAATTTCTATTTGTTCCATTCATTCATGAAAAATAAAAAAACATAGTGTTTCTACTACTCTACTCTGCTCTACTGATCTCTCTATCTTTTCTGATCTGTTACAATGCAATATTGAAGAACTATCTAAGGACCGCTCCACGAGCTCTCTCATCCTTTTCTGAAATCTATCATTTCAAATTCAAATATATTACCTACTCTATCCTATTAAAATAACTACTAGTTATTACTAGATAGAGTCGACACTCCATAACTGGAATTTCTTACAGTCCTTCAAGAATTTACAAACAAGTTACATTTTAAATTCTGAGTTAAATGCTTTATTTGAAATTCTGTCATTGCGGAGATGTCATTCGTTTGCTTCCACGCATGTGTTGTTGACTTTGAAGGTGATTCTCCTGCATCAGAGCCCCTACTCTTCTCCTGTAGTCATGGTCCTAAAGAAAGAAGGTTTTTGGCGCATGTGTCCTCACTTCCATCCCCTCAACAAACTCACCATTAAAGACAAATTTCCCATTCTTGTCATTGATGACCTCTTGCATGAATTGAGTGGCGCCCGGTTCTTCACTAAAATTGATCTTTGTTCTGGCTACCACCATATCCGTATGAAAGAGGCATACATTCCTAAGACTACCTTTAGAACTCATGAGGGCCACTATGAGTTTTTGGTCATGCCGTTTGGCTTGTGTAATGCCTGCTCCACCTTCCAAAGCCTCATGAATCATGTCTTTCGCCCCTTTCCATGTCATTTTTTCTTAGTTTTCTTTGACGATATCCTCATCTATAGCAAAACTTTCACATACCACCTTTCTCATGTGGACCAAGTTCTCCATCTAGTCTCTCAGCACCAACTTTTCTTGAAACAATCTAAATGTGCTTTTAGCACCTTAAAAGTTGAGTACTTGGGCCATATTGTTGGCAAGAACGACGTTAGGGTGGATCCTAAAAAGATTGAAGCTATGAAAGATTGCCTTCACCCAAAGACTCTCAAACGATTTCAAGGATTTATGGGCCTAACAAGTTATTATCGCAAGTTTGTTAAGAATTATGGAAAGATTCTGACACCTCTCATGACACTACTTAAAAATAATTCTTTCACTTTGACGCCGACAGCTGCTCATGATTTTCAAACCTTTAAGATGGCCATGTGCACCACTCCAGTCCTGGCCCTTCCTGATTTAACAAATACCTTTGTCCTGGAATGTGATGCTTCAGGGAACGGTATTGGCGATGTCCTTATGCAAGATGGCTGGCCATTGGCCTTTACCAACAAACAATTGTTTGAACGAAATTTGGGCAACTCAATCTATGAAAAGGAAATGTTGGCTATTATGCATCAAGGATGATTTTAGGGATGGAAATTTGTTTTAAAATGTAGAAACTTTGGTGAATCTTACTAATCCTTCAGATACCAACTATAAATGTTTGGCGATATTTTTGTAAAAATATTCATATTTATAAGGATTTTATATAGTTTTTATAAAATTTTGGCGATTTTTAAGGTAAAATAATTTTATCCTATAGAATTTGGGCGAATAATTTTTAAAATAGCGAATCTTGTTTTTGGAAAAACCATGGAAAATTAGCCCATGAGTGAAATTTAGCCCCTAAAATCATCCATGTTCTGCATGTCGTTGATTTGTGGCACCCTTATCTATTGGGGCAATGCTTCCAAATTAAGACAGACCATCAAAGCCTTGAGTATTATCTGGAACAACACATTTCCTCCCCAAAGAAACAAAAATGGGTGACTAAGCTATTTGGATATGATTATGAGATCATTTAAAAGAAATAAAAAGACAATGTGGTGGTCGATGCACTTTCTCGAAGATATGAAGATGAAGGCTCACTTTTTTCTCTCTCCTTCATTGTATCAAATTGGCTCCAAGCCATTCGCTAGGAATGGCTACATGATCCCAAAAGTTTGCACCTGATACAACAATTGCAGTCCAATTCTCCAGTTTCCCTAGGGTACTCATGGATCCATGACGATATTTGATACAAAGACCTTTTGTATTTAAGTAAACATTCAAAACTTAAATCCACGGTGCTTTCTGAGCTTCATGCTACACCCACAGTTGGGCACTCTAGGTTTAACAAAACCTATGACAGGTTCAAACGTTCTTTTCTCTGGGATGGTATCAAACAATACATTCGTAATTTTGTGGTCAAATGTGATGTGTTTCAAAGCAACAAGGGAGAAACAGTAAAATCTCCTAGCACACTACAACTGCTTCGGATTCCAAGGGATATCTCTATGGATTTTATTATATGCTTACCTAAATCCGGTAATAAATCACTCATCATGGTGGTAGTTGATCACCTTTCCAAGTATGCTCATTTCTGTTCTTTTCAACACCCATTTACAACATCCACAATAGATCAACTTTTCATGGATCAGGTCTTCAAGTTTCATGGCATGCCACATTCTATTGTTTATGATCGCGACCGAACTTTCACTAGCAATTTTTGGCAAGAACTATTGAAGCTACAAGGCACCCAATTGCATCTCAGCACAACTTATCATCCCCAAACGGATGGTCAAACTGAAGTTGTTAACAAGTGTTTGGAAACATATTTGAGGTGTTTTGCATCGGAAAAGAAAAATCAGTGGGCTCAATGGTTACCCCTAGCTAAATGGTGATACAACACTTCATATCATATAGCTACACACATGACTCCTTGTGAAGTGGTCTATGGACAAAAGCCACCTTCAGTTCTCTCATATTTACCAGGTGTCTCGAAGGTCGAGGTGGTTGACCAAACACTTACAATTCAAGAGGCTATTCTCCGTACCCTCAAAGAGAATTTGGTCATGGCTCATAATCGCATGAAGCAACAAGCAGATCAAGGTAATGTCAATTTGCAGAAGGGGATCAGGTGTTTCTTCGACTGCAACCTTACAAACAAACTTCCCACAAGGCCGACCATTGTCAAAAGATGGCGCCCAAATTTTATGGTCCTTATACAGTTCTCAAGCATGTGGGGCAAGTGGCCTATTAGTTAGCTTTGCCCAGTCATTCTAAGATACATCCTGTTTTTCATGTTCAAGCTTGAAGAAGGTGATTGGAACTAAGTGCCAAACTCAAACCAACCTTCCCAAGTTGGACGAAGAAGAATCCATTTCTCTACAGCCACAAGCAGTTTTGGACGAGTGTGAGCATCACATGTGTCATCAAACCATCAAGTAAGTGTTATTCCAGTGGAAAGATACAACTCATGCAGATGCCACTTGGGAACCAACTACCATTCTGCAACGATTTGTGCATCTCAAGCCTTGAAGACAAGGTTGTTTTTAAGGGGGAGGACATGTTAGGGACCTAACCCCTTACTTAGGTAGAACAATGTATTCCAATGTAATAAAGGTCAATATTAATAAAGCTTTGCAATAAGGTAGAATAATTCAAATGTAAGAAGACTTAATAGAAGCTTCAACTTCTAGAAGGATCTTCCCCTAGATGGTTCTCTTGATAGACATATTTAGTATAAATATGAGTCGAGGGTATGAGAACCTTAGCTTGGATATTATTGTAATAGAGCTCTCCTCGACTGGAGGTTGTCCCCTGGTGTTGTTCTATTATCATTTTAGTATTATTGTGGTGTTATTATGGTTATATTGTTGTTCATCTGCCATTTCTAACATTTTATTTCTGTTCTGCATACCTTTTGTATCTGGCATATTACAGGTTTCAAGTTTAATTGCATTGGATCTAGTTATGGTGAAGCTGGAAACCAGGTGTGTTGGTATTTGTGAAAAACTTGAGCACACCATGACCAGCTGTGAATAGTTCTAAAATAATCAAATATATTAGAGAAAAGAAAGACATGGTGATTAAATATAGGTAGAGATCATGTGCTATCAAGTATCAAACCTTCAAAGCAAGTCAAACCAGAGATCTCTCTCTCACCTGGATCTGCTATCTAGTACTCAACCTATGCACTCAGACATAAAGAAGATATTACCAGGGAGCCATCGTTTTAAGACTCATCTAGGAAGTTGTACCACCTTATCAAACGAAGGAGGTGGCAGCTCCTGAGGAGAGCCATGATGGAAAAGACCGAAAGAGTTTTAGTGTATAGAGAATAAGCCATGCCTACTTTTAAGGTCGTTATTTAGATCGATGAGGCAGATCAGATCATCGATGTCCAAATGAAGTAGGTCTGCGTGGATATGATTTCTGTGACAGATTTGCGGGTATAGGCATATTGTGAGATAGGTGTTTAGTTTGGGCACTTGGTCATTGGTATGAGAGCGTGAACAGATTTACTATTTCGGTTTTATGGTAAAGTACAGGTTGTTGTAAGGTCGACATTTAAGACTGATTTAGTGTGAATCGTATGCTGGACGAAGTATGTTGACAATGATCTGAACTGCCAAAGAGTATTGTTGTCTCTACATTTAGCTTAAATGATGTAAAATGATGTTTGAAAAACTCATTCAGAATTTCACATTGGACTATTTTTTCCCAGTTGTTCTAGTAGTGTGCAAGAATCTAGGAATAATGATAATGCAAATTTAAGCGATGGGCAGAAACAGTGGCATTTTGGTTGGCTTAGAGAGTTTGATGGCTGTTAACGATTTTTTCGTCTGTGAACGATTTTTTCCTGTCATGTCTTCAGACAAAACAGGAAGAATTGGAGTTAAAGAGCTAAATTCACAACTTTTACAATTTACTCCGCAAAGATTGTATGAATCGTACGTTAATACAGGAAAAGCCGACTGTTCAGAATGCTCATAATGCGGTCATGTTCACAATATTCAGGAAGAACTCGCATGGAATTCTAAAATTACTTAAAAAAAAGAGAGATACCCTTTAATTACGGTTTAACCCTCACCAAGTAAAGACGTGATCATTGTTGAATACATAAATTTATAATAACGACCTCAACCTGAAAAATTGTATGGTTATATATCTGGATTTAGGTGAAAAGAATCAAAAGGTAGAATAGTTATTGTATTGTAATATATCTGGATTTAGGTGAAAATAATCAAAAGGTAGAATAGTTAGACAAACGTCTTTGTAGTGTTTGCATTGGAATTTATATCTGAAGAATTGTATGGTAATATATCTGGATTTAGGTGAAAAGTGTTAAAAGATAGAACAGTTAGAGAACACCTTTGTAGTGTTTGCATTGGAATTTATATTTTCTGCAATCACCAGCCTTAAGTCTCCCGGACATGGTAATCATCAGCCTTAAGTCTCCCGAACACGGTAAAACCCTTGGTGCCCAGTTGAAGAGAAAAACCCTCGCGTGCACATTTAAAAGAGAGATTCCCTCCCGATTAGGTCAAGCGCGGTTTGGCCCAACTGTGCTCTGTTTAGTAAATCGTATGATGTGGATAGATACCCGTAAATTATAGGAAAACAGTCATTATATATGTAGCCAATTATCGCTTTTGAAATGATATTAATATTCAAATAACGCTTGCAACTCTTTTGAAATGATATTAATATTCAAATAATGCTTGCAACTCTGAAGGAGTATGCCCAAGACTTGATAGTACAAGATATCAGAAATTGTCTCGAAATTAGAAACATAATAAAGCAAACAGTATGCTCAAAGCCATACGTGTTGAACTGAAGTATTAAGTGAAATCCAAATAAGTACAAACTATATACTTTTAAACCCGATTGCAGTAAATGACTCCATCCGATGTAGTGAAGCTGCACTTCACTTCTTCTTCTTCTCTATTGAAAAATACCTTCCTACTCACTACAACCACATGCATTTAAAATTTTGGTGAGTAGCTAAAATGTATTTAAGATGATCAACAATTGTCAAATAAGACTACAAGGCATTTATCTCACCGAGGGCATTTATATGACTAAAGATCAAGTTTATCTTCAACACTCTCGGTTAAGCTTCACTATTAGTTTTTTAGCTCTAGAGGTACTCGTTTTGTCACTTTTTAGCTCTAGAGGTACTCTGCATGTTTTGTCTTGTATGTAGATATAATTTTATGTTGACACTATTAGGCACTTAACTTTATAATGAGTTTTTATAAAGTTGTAAAGTGGTTCTTTTATTAAAGTGACTTTTTAGTAAAGTGTACCTTCTAATTTGAAAGTGACTTTATTTCATAAAGTGAACTTATGTAATAAAGTGAAATGTACTTTAATATTTTAAGTGATTCATTTTGGAGGGAATGAATCATGACCTTTGATCTTGAAAATGCAAGATTGGATCTTAGCCTTTGGATTTAGGGTTTGTGAAGGTGAAAAGACACTTTGGAGGGAAAATGTCATTTTCATATTTATAAAAGAATGCATTGAGTTGTGTGCAAGACACATTGTGATCTAGATGGATATCGGTGGCCACCCACCTTTTCCAACTGGCTCAAAATAGTTTTCTAGCAATTTTGGCAATTTACTATTTTTAACAGTTTTCACTTATCGAGCCATTTTGAGGGCCTAAATGAAGGTTTTTCGGGATCATCCCAACTCAATGATAGTCGAAGGCATGATTGAGGCCCTAAAATGAATATCATCAACGATACCTTTCCAACGGGCTATCATACGTCTAAAATGGAGATCATATGAAAAAGTTACAACCCTGGGAAGTTAATGTAGTAACTTATCCAAACGGGGCCCACATGACTTTTGGCGCTTCATCTCCTAAGGCTAGGTTTTTGGATGTCTGGGGATTTTGGCATTCCTGTTTATTGCAAAAGTCCTTCAGAGACTCATTGTAATCATTTTCTTGCGAATGAGTGTAACCATCACATCTCTTCTCAGAGATAAGTTGTCACCATTCCAGGAAGCTTGTTTCCACTGCATTTTACAGTTTTAGCTTATTTCATTATTGAATAGAAAACCATTTTTACTGTATCCCTGTTATTTTTTGCTAAGAATATGTTAATACTTTGTATTCATTTTGTTCTTCTCATAAAATCTGGATCAGTGGTATCAAAGAGGTCTGCTTCTTGTCATTTTAATGCATGTCCCCAATGAGGTTAGAGTACAAAGAGTTGGGTCTTGATCTTTTTTCTCTTGAGGAAAAAATCTCTGGCACGCCTAAGTGACCTCTCATGCCAGGAGAAAAGAAATATCATGGCATAGGATATCCTTTCAAACTATTGATTGAGGAGGCCCTCATGCAACATAGGAAGGAGATGATGGATAGTTTCTCCCAAATCCTTCGACAACTACCAACATGCGACGCATCTTCTTCTAGCGGAGGCGCCACCCCCTTCAAGGTACAAATAAACTTCGATATTCCTATATTTGAAGGTCAGATAGAGGCAGATGTTGTAGACAAGTGGTTGAATCTGCTAGAACGATATTTTTCTATCCATAACTTCTCGAATAGATAAAAAATTACTTTCGTGCTCCTCAAAGCCGTCCCCCATGTCAAATATTGGTGGGAAACGTTCTGTAAGTAAAAGGAAACAGAGGAACCCTCATTATTTACAATCACAGCCACCTGAGATTCCTTCAGGGATGTTATTAAGGAACAATACTACCCTGTCAGAAGTTATGATGACTTATATACCAAATGCACCACATTGCGGCAAGAAAGAGACCAAGCAGTGCTAGATTTGACAAATATCTTCCATACATTGTGCACCAAGCTCGGTATCAAAGATTTCGAGCGACATCTCGTGCTCAAGTATCGCGGTGCTCTACATAGATACATCCAAACCAAAATGGAATTTCTAGACATCTCATCCTTGGGCACGGCCTACCCATATGCCATCAAAATCGAGAAGAAGCTCAAAGAAAAGATGCGACAGTTTGGGCCTAGGAACCCCTCACAACAAAAGCTAGGAAAGGGAGGCTCCAACCCATAGAACAGATGACAAAGAAAATATGGGTAGTATCAAGACAACCAGTCCAAGCCGCAAGAAAATAAGGACACTGGAAAGACAAAGAAAGATATCGGGAAATGGTGTGACTTCAATAAGAGCCCTTGGCATAACACTGTTGATTGTCGCTCAAAGCAGTCGCTGGTGGACGAAGTGAAAGCCTCTGAATCAGATGTGGATTCTGACTCTGAGCCAGAACCAGAAAGGAGAAGACGGATCATTGACACAGAACCCCGTGCCACTATTGCTACCACTAAGATCCAGCCTAGTGAACCAGACGAACCAGAAGGAGAGCACCTCTTCCATTCACAAATATGGGTAAAAGGCACCCCGTTGCACTTCATCGTTGATAGTGGTAGCTAAAAGAACCTCATCTCTGCAAAGGTCATCAAGTGGCTGGCCCTGCCCACAACGACTCACCCACAACCCTACACCATTGGATGGCTCTACCAAGGAAGCGATCTTCGCGTCAACCAACATTGTCGAATGTCATACGACATCAAGCCCTTCAAAGATGAGGTATTGTGTGATGTTGCTCCTCTCGAAGTTTGTGATGTTATTTTGGGCCAACCTTATTTATGGAAATATCATGTTGTATATTAGTCTAAGCCTCGTAGTGTTATTATTACTTTGAACAAGAAATTCTACAAGATACCTGAGGCAGTCCCACCTAGTGCTATTTCCTTGATATCTGCTAATCAATGCAGAAAGGTCATCTCTCAGATAGGGAAGTTTGTCTTCTTCGTGATTGACTCTTAGAATAAGCGAAATATCATAGCCACATCCAGGGTCTCTATGTCCGACCTCTCCATAGAGCAGAAGAAATTAGATAAGGTCGTGAAGGAATACTTGAATATATTCTCCTCACCTATCGGGGTACCTCTGCACTGCCAGGTCAAGCACCCCATCGATCTGCCCTCCGGTGCACCGCTGCCTAATGGGCCAGTCTATCATCGCTCTCTATTAGAGAATGATGAGATCAAGCAACAAATCCAAGAAGTTGTCCACAAGGGGCACATCTGTCCTAGCTCATCACCTTGCAGGAGCCCAATTGTGTTGGTACAGGAGAAAGATAGAACTTGGCGACTCTGCATTGATTACCGGGATCTGAATAAAATCACAGTCAGAAACTGGTACCTAATTCCCCGAATCGACGACCTCCTTGATCAACTCATGGGGGTTAAATACTTCAGTAAGATTGATCTGAAGTCTAGCTACCACCAGGTCCTGATAGAATAGACAGATGTATGGAAGACTGCCTTTAAGTCAAAGGAAGGCCTTTTTGAATGGTTGGTCATGCCCTTTGGTTTGACAAATGCTTCGACCACTTTCATGAGGATGATGGACAATATCCTGTGACCATTCACTAATAATTTTGTAGTGGTTTATCTGGATGACATTCTCATTTACAACAAGACTTGGGTCGAACACTTGCAACATAGTCAACAGGTTCTGCACACCCTACGATAGCACAAGGTATATTACAACTTGAAATTTTTTTCCTTCGACATAAACAGGGTCCATTACCTGGGCTACATCATTGATCAACATGATGTACATGTGGATCCAAGTCATCTGTGACTATCCAACCCCAACCACACTCATTCAGCTTCAGAGCTTCTTGGGCCTTGCAAATTTCTACTGCAGGTTTGTGTTGGGATTTTCCCATATTGCATGGGCCCTTAGCCAAATCACTAAGGGTGGTGGTAAGGAAAAATTTGCATGGGGACGGTACCAACAACAAGAGTTCGATGATTTGAGGCAGCGCTTTTGCTCATCCCCAGTAATTTCACTATCATACCGACAACATCCCTTTGAGATCGAGACAGATGCTTCAAACAATGATGTGGGCACTGTTCTCACTCAGCACAGCCACCCCGTGGCCTATCATAGTGAGACACTATCCGATGTTGTTTGTAAGTACCCTAATTATGAAAAGGAAATGTAATCCATTGTGAAAACCTGCCACCAGTGGAGACATTACATTCTTGGGAAGGAGAGAGTCATCCACACTAATGATAAGCCACTGCAGTTTATGCAAACACAAGGAAAATTGAAGAATGATCGCCATCAAAAGTGGTCCACATACTTGCAGCAATTCCACCTCAACATCAAGTATAAAACAAGAAGCACCAATCGCGTCGTTGATTTACTCAACAGACCACCAGTCACGTCACTCACCACGGTTCTAGACTCTTGCGGCCATGAGACCTATGGATGGCCCCAACTCTATGATATAGACCCGAACTTCGCCACCACCTACCAAATGTTGGGTGAAAACATAGTTGTCGATAAGTTATATCTTCAGGATGGGTTGTTGTGTCGTCTGGGCCATATCTGTGTTCCATAAAGAGAGCAAGCAAATTTCATCTGGGAAGCCCAATACAGTTGGGTGGCACGACACTTCAACGTCGAAAAGATAGTGGTGATGCTGCAGAAATATTTCTACTGGTCGAAACTCCGACAGGAGGTCAGCAAGTATAACTGGTCCTGCACTGCCTGTGCTATTGCCAAACCAACCACTAAGAAATAGGGCCTGTACACCCCTCTTCCTACTCCTGACAGGCCATGGGAATCCATATCAATGGACTACATGTCGGGCCTCCTTTCCACCAAGCGGGGAAATGACTATGTTTTTGTGGTTGTTGACCACTTTTTTAAGATGACGATTATGGTTGCCTACAAGAAGAGGATCACAGCAGAGGCCACTACCAAGATCTGATTTGAATGGGTCTGGGTACATTTTGGACTCCCACAAACCATTGTCTCAGATAGGGACAGTCGATTTCTCAGCATATTCTGGTCGAGCCTTTGGTCACTACTGGACACCAAGCTAACCAAATCCACAACCTTATAGCCCGAGATAGATGGCCAAACCGAGATCGTAAATCGAATGGTTGTGCATATCCTTCGCATGTATAATTCAAAGAACCCTCACACATGGGATGAGATCCTTCCCTATGTCCATCATAGCTACAACCGATCCCTACATAGCTCAACCGACCACAACCCCTTTCAGGTGGGGTTAGGATTCCAACTATTGGATCCCATAGATGTTGCACTTCCCCCTGTGGTCACCTTGACCGACTCATCTCCTATTCCAACTGAAGCTGACAAAGCCAATTGGTTTATTGAGCGGATCCAGCACATCCACCAACAAGTTCAAGATATCCTACAGAAGTCTAATGATAGGTAGAAACAACACCATGATCAACATCGGGTGCCACATAAGTTTCATGTGGGAGACAAAGTTTGGAAGCACTTGCATAAATAACGCCTTACAGGACACCATCAAAATCTTCGTCCACTGCATTATGGGTCGTACACCATCACCAAGTCCATGGAGGATAATTATTTTGAGCTCAACATTCCTCCTTTCCTTGGTCTGCACCCAGTGTTCAACGTGGATCTCCTTCGTCCTTATTTCCCACCATTATTGGACACCTGAGACATAACAGAACAACTGACACCAACAGAGATCAACCCCGAATGCATCCAACAGGAATCCAATGATCATATTGTGGATACACAGATCAAGGGAACTCGACAGCAAAGGATCCAACTTTATCGAGTTGTCAAAGCAACGCAGCTCTTGCACTAAGGCAAGTGGCTCACCCGTGGCCAAATTCAGCAGAAATTTCCTCATCTGATGGGGGAAATCAATGTAATGGAGATAATTTATTCCTAAGGAGGGAGGATTGATCCATATGGATATCGGTGGACACGCACCTTTTCCAACTGGCTCAAAATAGTTTTCTCGCAATTTTGGCAATTTACTATTTTTAGCAGTTTTCACTTCTCGGGCCATTTTGAGGGCCTAAATGAATCTTTTTTTAGGATAATCCCAAATCAATGATAAGCAAAGGCATTATTGAGGCCCCAAAATGAATCTCCTCGATGATACATTTCCAACGGGTTATCATACACCTAAAACGAAGATCGTATGCAAAAGTTACGACCTCGAGAAGTTAATGTAGTAACTTACCCAAACGGGCCCACATGACTTTTGGCACTTCATCTCCTAGGGAAAGGTTTTTGGATGTCTAGGGTTTTTGGAATTCCTGTTTATTGTTAAAGGCCTTTAGAGTATCATTGTAATCATCTTCTTTTGAATGAGCACAGTCATCACTTATCTTCTCAGAGATAAGCCACCAACATTCCAACAAGCTTGTTTCTGCTACATTTTACAGTTTCAACTTATTTCATTATTGAATAGAAAACCAGTTTTACTGTATCTCTGTTATTTTGTGTTAAGAATCAGTTAATACTCTGTATTCATTTCTTTCTTCTCATAAAATTTGGATCACATTGAGAGAAGGAGCTTGAGATATTTCTGAGTAATCTTGAGAGAGGAAAGAGGCCAACGAGAAGGGGACATTTTCCAATAGAGATAGGGCACAAATCCCAAGGAGGAATTTTTGTTTGAGTGTTGAGTTGATTTTTTGTTGTTGGAGGCCGGATCCGTATAGTCCTTACAATAAGAGGAAGAGGGCATGAAAATCGAGGCATGATGGGAAACGTTTTTGAGGCTTTTTTATGGTTGATCGATCGTACGGAATAGTCTATAGAGCAAGTTGTTTGCATGAATTTCGAGGTGCATAATTTATGGGTGGGTCGTACAATAGTACGGACTTGGCATGAAAATCGAGTCAAATTTTGGGCGCGACATATTTTGTGTTGTAAGTGGTTTTTATGTTGGTTGAAAAAGTGTTATTTTTTATGTTATATACTTTCCTGAACCTGAATAATATAATCTCTCTCTCTCTTTGGGTTTCCCCACATTGGGGTTTTCCGTGACATTCGCCTAAATTTTTGATTTATTCATGGGTGATTGAATGTTGTTCATTGTGTTTATTTCCGATGCATAATTACTTAGGAATGTGTATTTATCCTTATGGTAATTTCTGAATGTGGGTTTTATACATTTAAGAGTTCATGGAAGACAATTATCTCTAGGTTGCTAAGTGTATGAAAAAATATTAGCTTATTAATTTTTGTCATTATATTCTACATGGTATCAAAGCTTGGTCTCTGAGTGATAGTGAACAATGAGATTTTTGGGCAAGGTTGAAGAGGGAAAATTTGTGACTGTTTTCCTTGAGAATTTACAGTGAATATGGTTGCATGCATTAGATTAGAGGATCGGTTGGATGGAATTTCCAACTATTTGCAGTGGAAGGTCTGTATGTCAGTTGTTCTCAAGGAGACTAAGATTTGGAACTATGTCATTTATTTTTTTGTGGTTCCCACAAAATATCATGTTTCTTTGGATTTGCATGAGGTCAAGGAGACCAAATCTCAGAGGATTATTTTGGATGGGGTGAAGGATCACATTATCCCACACTTTGCTGGGAAGAAGACAACTAAAGAAATGTGAGATGCACTTAAGAAATTATTTGAGGCAAATAATGAGAACCGAAAGATGGCCTTGAAGGTTAAGTTGCATGATACCAATATGGGTAAGGAGGAGAGTGTTTCTTCTTATCTTACCTGGGTAGCTGAAGTGAAAGATGAGTTGGTTGTGGTTGGAAAGGTCATATCATATTCAGAGTTACTGAGGATATCCTTGAAAGGTTTCACCAAAGAACATGAAGTCTTCATGAAGTTTTTGGTGGGTCATGAGCATCTTCCATATTGGATTAGACCGTGGGATGATTTCACTCAAGAGGAGATCTGGGAAGGATCTCATAGTAGTGGATAGAAGACAGATGGAGCTTATGAGAATGTTTCTCTTACCGCAAAGAGAAAGAAGAAAGGAAGTTTTGGGAGGGACTTGAGTAAAGTTAGATGTTAATATGGTAACCAGTTGTGGCACCTTTCTTCTCATTTTCCTGGGAGGAAGAAGAAGAAGAAGGAACCAGAGGGGCCTGAGACAGTTGCTACAACATCCTTGGAGGGCTTTGCTTCCAAGTATGACATGGAATTTTCATTGGTTACCCTAGTTTCCAGTGTCGATAGTGGAAGATTTGGAGGTGATATCAGATGGATTGTGGATAGTGGAGCCTCTTTCCACATGATGGCAATATGATGAGTATTCATTAATATCATAGGGACAGGTCTTGATCGATATGTTATAAATGAAGGTGGTATGGCACAAGTTATAAGTGGAGTTGGAAGGGTTATATTCCAACTCGAGTATCGATGATTCCTGGATCTTGATGGAGTTCTCTTTGTTCCAAGGTTAAGAGTTAACCTACTCTCAGTCTCATCCTTGGAGGATGTAGGATACTGTAAATTATTCAAGAAGGAACATGTCTTTATCTACAGGGAAGGAGTGGACCCAATGGAAATGCAGGTGATCGGTGATTGGGTGGAGAGGTTGTATATGTTACAAGGAAAACCTTCATTATATGATTCAACATCAAATGAGGAGCATGAGGAGGCTCGTGAGACTATGGTGGGCCCAAGGATTCAGTATTGCATTTTGAGAGAAGAGATTCAGTTTCTTATGAGCACTGACAAGAGGCTCAGTTGGTGTGGTCAAATCAATGCTCAGGGTGGAGTGGATTCTCCAAGGAGCTCAGGGTTCCAGGTAGATTTGAGGAGAAGATATTCTAGTTCGAGTTCTATGCAGGTGTTGAGGATGGCTCCAGGTTCAGAGGGAGCTCTTATTGAGCACAGTGTGATGGGACCAGATGATGGATATGGAAGCGAGTACATCCCTCTCTAAGAGGGAGTGTTATATTTATATCTCGGGAGGTACTCCGCATGTTTTTTCTTGTATACAGATGTAACCTTATGTTGAGACTACTAGGCACTTAACTTTATAATGAGTTTCTATAAAGTTGTAAAGTGGTTCTTTTATTAAAGTGACTTTTTAATAAATTGTACCTTCTAATTTTAAAGTGACTTTATTTCATAAAGTGCACTTATCTAATAAAGTGAAATGTACTTTAATATTTTAAGTGATTCATTTTGGAGAGAATGAATCATCACCCTTGATCCTAAAAATGAAAGATTAGATCTTGGTCTTTGGATTTAGGGTTGGGGAAGGTGAAAAAACACTTTGGAGGGAAAATGTCATTTTCATATTTATAAAAGAATGCATTAGGTAGTGTGCAAGACACATTGAGAGAAGGAGCTTGAGAGATTTGTGAGTAAGCTTGAGAGAGGAAAGAGGGAAGCAAGAAGGGCACATTTTCCAAGAGAGTTATCGAACAAATCCCAAGGAGGAATTTATGTTTGAGTCTTGAGTTGATTTTCTATTGTTGGAGGTCGTACTATACAGATCTGTACAGTTCGTATAGTCCATACAATAAGAGGAAGAGGGCATGGAAATCAAGGCATATTGGGCACAATTTTTGAGGTTGTTTTTTTTGTTGTTGGTCTGTACAAGAAAATCCATACAACATGTTTTTTGCATAAATTTCGAGGTGCATAATTTGTGGGTGGGTCGTACAACAATACAAACTTGGCACAAAAATCGAGGAAGATTTTGGGTGGGACATATTTTATTTTGTAAGTGGTTATTCTCTTGTCTCGAAAAGTGTTATTGACGTTGTTATGTACTTTCCCGAAGATGAATAATAAAATCTCTCTCTCTTTGGGTTTCCCCACATTGGTGTTTTCCCTGGCATTTTCCTAAATTTCTGAGTTATTCATAGGTGATTGAATGTTGTTCATTGTGTTTATTTTCGCTCCATAATTACTTAGAAAAGTGTATTCCTTCTTATGGTAATTTCTAAATGTGGGTGTTAGACATTTCAGAGTTCATGCAAGACAGTTATCTCTAGGTTGCTAAGTGTATGACATAATATTAGCTTGCTAATTTTTGTCATTAAAATTTACATTGACTTCCCTAAATTGATAGTATCCACAGATGGATCGTTGCAAAGAAGTGTTTTTTGATGTGAATGAGTCACAGATCTTCTCTTAGTTGCTCAAAATTGTCCTTTGGCAATGATTTTTTTAATATGTCTGCAAGTTGCTCCTCTAACTTGCAAAATTCCAAATTTATTTCTCCGGTCTCAATCAATTCTCTTATGAAATGATACCATATGGTTATGTGTTTGTTGCATCTATGAAACACTGGATTCTTTGATAGAGATATATAGGATTGGTTATCATAGAAGATTGGTTTTCACACTTGTTTATCTTGATTTAGATCTGATAGTATCCTTCTTAACCATACATCTTGAAAAGTTGTTGCATTTTCTACCACATACTTTGTTTCTGCTATGGAAAGTGACACAATGGGTTATTTCTTTAATGCCCATAAATAGCTCCTGACCCAATTTGGAACACATATCCATATGTTCTCTTTCAATGATCTACATTTCCTCCCCAATCACTGTCAGTGTACCAAACTAACTGAAAGTTATTTGCTGCAATATATAAAATTCCATAGTTTTTGGTGCCAGTCACATACCTTAAAATTATTTTTCATGCTTGCAAGTGTGTTTCCTTTGGAGTTTCCATGAACTTGGAGATTAGAATAACTGGATACATGATATTGTGTCTTGTTTCTTTTAGATACATAAGACTCACAACCATACTTTTATAAAATGTTGGATCCACATTGCTATTGCAATCATCTTTGCTTAGCTTCAAACCCATTGTTGTCAGTGTTGGTGTTAGCTTTCTATTCAACATCCTAAATCTCTTCAATATGTCGCTTGCATACTTGGTTTGAGATATGAAGATATATTCATTTGTTTGTTTAACCCCAATACCAAGAAAGTATATCAATAATCCCATATCTGTGATTTCAAATTCTTTCTTCATTGTTGTTCTGAATTCTTCTATGGACAAATTGATATTTCCTGTAAAAATCAGATCATCTATATATAAGAAAATAATTAGAATTCCACCTTGATTCTTCATTTTGATGTAAAGTGTTGTCTCACTGTTTCTTTTACTAAAACCATTTCTCAACAAGTATGAGTCAATGCGGCTATACCAAGCCATGGGTGCATGCTTGAGCCCATACAATGCTTTCTTCAACCTATACACTTTCTTCTCAAGTCCATGAGTTTCAAAACTGGGGGGTTGTTTAACATATACCTATTCCTTTAAGCCTCCATTGAGAAATGTTGATTTTACATCCATTTGATGGAATTTCCAGTTGTGTTGAGCTACTATTTCCAATACAATTCATATTGTTTCTGTCCTTGCTACAGGAGAAAAGGTTTCATTATAAGCTCTTTCATGTTTTTGTTTATACCTTTTGACCATAAGTCGTGCTTTGTGTTTTTCAATTATTCGTTCTACATCATTCTTGGTTTTATAAATGTACTTGACAGTGATAAGTTATTTTCTTGCTGGAAGGTTTATTATCTCCCATGTCTCAGTTTTCTCAATTGCTTGCATTTCTTCATCCATGTCATCACACCATTTTCTTTATTTTACTACATCTTCAAAATAAATAATATGAAATGCAAAAAAGAAAGAAAAATTCACCAATTCATTATCATCATCTGCATACGTGGATGTCTCATATATCTCCTTCAAGCTCATTTTTTTTCTTCAGCTATCGTCGCCTTGATACCTTTAAGATGATGGATTAGTTCTTCCTTTTGTGTTAGGAGTTCCTGTTGGAGGATTTTCCTAGGGGGAAAATTGGGTGATACCTTGTGCTACATTTGATAAGTCCATAAGAGGTATTGGTGCCCCAACATATTTTGTTGTTCCTTGTTGATCATTCCATACTTCATCTTCAAGAAATATCACATCTTCGTTGATTGTTAAGTCCTTTGTTTTGGGATTGTATAGTTTGTATTCCTTTCACTATTCACTATATCCAATAAAAACACATTTTTCTCCTTTATCATCCCATTTATTTATTCTTTCTTTGGGTATATGTGCAAATTACACACAACCAAACACTCTAAAGTGTTCAACACTAGGATTTGTCTCGCTCCGTGCCTCTCATGGAATCATGTTACAAACACATTTTGTGGGACATCTATTCAACAAATAAATTTCATCTTCTATTGCTTCACCCCATAATTAATTTGACAATCCTTTATCCTTTAACATGCTCCTATCCATTTCCTGAATGGTTATATTTTTCCTTTCTGCCACACCATTCTGTTGTGGTGTATACCTTGCTCTAAATTGCTTATTAATTCCATGTTCTTTGCAAAAAAATAGAGATTCATTTGATATGTATTCTCCTCCTTTGTCAGTCCTTAGGACCTTTATGGAGTTTCCTCTTTGTTTCTCAACTAGGGCCTTGAATTTCTTGAATATCTCAAAGGCCTCATATTTATACTTTAAAAAATAGACCCATGTTTTTCTACTAAAATAATCTATGAATGTTATAAAATACAGACTTTTGCGAAGATATGGGGTTTGCATAAGACCACACAAATCTGAATGAACCAACTCAAGTGGATCTCTTGCTCCCCATGATTTATGAGAGGGAAAATAATTTCTATGTTGTTTTCTCAAAATGCATCCCTCACATATTTTAGTAGGTTTTTCAATCAAAGCCTCTTACCATCTGCTTATTATACAAAAAATTCAATCCACTGTAACTCGTATGAAAAAGTTACGAGCCTAGGAAGTTTATGTACTAACTTACCTGAACAGGGCCCATATGAATTTTGGCACTTCATCTCCTAGGGTTAGGTTTTTGTATGTCTAGGTTTTTTGACATTCCTGTTTAATCTAAAAAGGCCATAAGAACCTCATTGTAATCATCTTCTGGTGAATGAGCGTACCCATCACATCTCTTCTCAGAGATAAGCCACCACCATTCCAACAAGCTTGTTTTCCATTGCATTTTATAGTTTCATCTTATTTCCTTATTGAATAGAAAATTGGTTTTACTATATCTCTATTATTCTGTGTTAAGCATATTTAATAATCTGTATTCATTTCGTTCTTCTCATAAAATCCGAATCAAAGAGGTTGAGAAGCTTGAAGAATATGTTGTCACATTGAGAAGTAAAATCTTCAAGCTCAACAACAACGTTGAAGAGACAAAAACATCCACACCAGTTATAGAGAATGAAGAGAAGCACTCTAGGTTGCTAGAAAAGAAGAATAAATAAAATAGAATGAGTTATGCAGAAGTACTCAAAGGAAGGAATCATGGTCAGCCAGAATCTAAGAAAACTATTAAAGATACATCTTCAAGAAGACCATCCATGTTCAAGCCACAAATAAGCTTCAATCATGATCATGATCAGTCAAGGAACAATTCAGAAGGATTGCACCAAAAACAAGGTCATCAACTCCCAATTATGCAAATTTATTTTATGGTCATTGTTTTTATTGTACTAATTTTGGACATAAGGTTGCAGATTATAGGGATTGTAAAAATGTTCAAGAAAGAAATGCCTATGTGGCCCCACGTAACATTGAATGTTACAAATGTCATAATTGTGGACACATAGCTAGTTATTGTAGAAGCATGATCAATATTTCCATGAAAGAGAACACTAATATCAGATATAAGAAATTATGGATAAGAAAACATGAAGAATAGGTGAAAAAAGACCACGTCCTAGAGATCGTAAAATTGACAATAAAATGAGATGAAGAAAATTATACACAGAAAAAGAAAGATGTCAAATACAAAAAGGTTTGGAAAATAACTGAAAGAAAAGAAGGACATGTAAATACGGAACAAGTTCAAGAGATTGTACTTTCAGGCATTGTAGTGAAAGATGAATCCATAGACAAAAAGAAAGAAGTCATATCTTAAAGAGATGATGAATCTACCAATGAAGATGATGATGGATACACATCAGAGCATGAATTGTTCTGATCGATATGGCTTGGAGACTCCCATGTAACATGAATATTAGAAATGGGGAGTGTATGTGATAGTTGTGACAGACCAAAGAACCATCCTTTGAGCAGCTTGCACAATTTGATTAGACATATCCATAGCAGTCAGTTAGCAAAAGTACAGTTTGATAGTTGTAGTAGTGAAGACTTCATGATAGTATAGTAACAAATGGGTCAACATAATGGACAATTGTGTAGTAGAATATTGGACAGTATGGACAGTTATGGATTTGTAAGAACACTTAGTAGGTTTGAACATATATATGATAGTGGACGAGAGCATGGATTCATATATTGGTTGAGAGAGTGGTTTGGAGATAAAGGAACATTATGGATGTTAATTACATAAGAAATGGCTCGAACAATGCTAATGGATTCCAAATTGACATATATTTTTTGGACACATGCAATGCATACAACAATTCACATTCAAAATAGAGTAATGCTAAAAAAAAAAAATGACAAAATGCCCTACGAGCTATGGAAAGGAAGACCAACAAATGTGAAGCACTTCAGAATATTTGGAAGCAAATGCTACACGAAAAGAGAAGATGGGAGAATGGAAAAGTTTTAATTTCATCTGGACAAAGGAGTACTTTTTGGTTACTCAAGTACAAGAAAACAATACAAGTCTTACAGTCTAAGATTGAATGAAGTTGTGGAAAGAATCAATGTAACAATTGATAAAACAAGTGGATGAGAATCAACGAAAGAAGAAAATGAATGAGTGGAACATATTTACGAAGAAGAAGAAAAAGATGAAGAATAAGTAGAAGAGGAAGATGAAGAAGATCAAACAAAAGTAGAAGATCAAGTTCGACAAGTGCCTCCAAATACACCTAGAAAACGAGTACAAAACAATCATCCTTCAGATCATATTATCAGAAACAAGGATGTAGGAGTTGAGACTAGAAGAAGAATTTTTTCACCTAAGCAAATGCACCTAGAACTCTTATCTACGCTTGAACCAAACATTTTTGAAGATGCTAGAAAGGATGAATTCTAGAATAAGGCCATGGATGAAGAATTGGATCAAATAGATAAGAATGACACTTGGGAATTGGTTCCAAGACGAAATAATAAGAATGTGATTAGCACAAAGAAGGTTTTCAGAAATAAATTGAATGAATATGGACATGTTACAATGAATAAAGCTATATTGGTATGTAAATGATACACACATGTTGAAGGAATCAACTTTGAAGAGACAATTTCCCCAGCTGCCAGAATGGAAGCAATCCGATTGCTTTTAGTTTATGCATGCTCCAAGAATATTAAAGTGTATCAAATGGACGTGAAATCATCTTTTCTGGATGGGGAGCTTGAAGAAGAAGTATAACAAGGCCTTGTATGGTCTAAAACAGGCTCCTAGAGCATGGTACTCTAGACTGGATAAATATCTACAACAGGAAAGGTTCAGAAAAATAAGTGTAGACAAAAACCTCTACATCAAGATAATTCAAGATAGTATTTTATTAATTGAAGTTTATGTTGATGATATTATTTTTGGAAGTAATGATGACAGGTTAAGATAGAAATTTTCAAAGGATATGCAGAATGAATTTGAAATGTCATTACTTGGAGAACTATTCTTCTTTCTAGTTCTTTAGATACATCAGAGAAACTAAGGAATTTTTATTTCTCAAACTAAGTATATCAGAAAAATTCTAAAGAGGTTCAGAATGGAAGATTGTAAAACAGTTACCACTCCTATGCAAACCAGTAGCAAGTTGAGAAAATATGATTATTCAAAATCTACATACCAGAGGAAATACAGATCAATGATTGGTAGCTTGCTATATGTGACAACATCCAAAGTAGACATAATAGAGGAAGTTGGACAGGTGGCGCAATTTCAAACAACACTAAATAAATCACATGTATTAGCAGTGAAGAGGATTTTGATATATCTCAAAGGAATAGAAGATTTTGGATTATGGTATCCAAAAGGAAAGGATCTATCACTTATTTCCTACACAGATACAGATTGGGCAGGTTGCATTGATGACCGACAAAGTTCCAGTGGAGCAGCATTCTACATGGGTGAATATTTAGTATCTTGTCTAAGCAAGAAACAATCATCGATATATTTATCTACAACCGAAGCAGAGTATATTGCAGCAACATGATGTTGTACTCAGGCTCTATGGATGAAACAAACTTTGACAGATATAAAGGTTAGGTATGATGATCCCATTCCAATCTATTGTGATAATACAAGCACCATCAATATCTGAAACAACTCCTTAATGCACTCCAAGATGGAGAACATTCCAATAAAGTATCACTTTATATGGAAACAGGTTGCATAGAAGAACATCTGATTTGAATATGTGGGAACAAAAGAATAAGTGGCAGACAACTTTACAAAACCACAAAAAAATGATATATATAAAAGACATAAAAATTAAATAACTTTGAAAAGGAAACTTATCCATATCTCCTCTCTCCGCTCTAGGAGGTACAAGCATGTCAGGATTTCTAGAAAAATTGATCATGGCATAGGGGTAGTCCTCTATTGTCATAATTTTTCGTGACCACCAGTCAAAAAAATTGTCATCAAAGGCCTTGATGGCCCTCCCTCCCCCCTTTCGCGGAAATAGCGTTGCCCATCTGCATAGTGCTGGGAGAGAGGCCTTGTGCCCTCATATAGTCTCTCAAGCACTGCTACTGGGTACCCTCTCGAATAAAAAGAAACACAAACAGTCACAAACCTGAAGTTTTGGTGCTCCCATATCCGACACTCTATTAACTGTATCTTCATGCAATCCAACATGGTTGTACTCCAGTCAAAAATCTGTGCATTTAAGCACTGTACTACACAATCTTGATGCAAATTCGTGGATCCAGTGATCCAACCAATGAGTAGAACTATCACTTTGAGTGATAGGTTTTTGACCTTATGTATAGGCACCTGAGAACCTACTTTCTGAGTACCAGCCTCACAATGGAGTCCAATCAACTCCTCAATGTTGTGAGGCCCAGGGGGAAAAGAAAAAAAGTTGAGTGGGTCCCCTCTCCTCAAGAGACTAGTCAAGAAGTAAATATATTCATTCGTTGGAGTCAACGACTTCCCCTCGAGCATGAATTCCTCTGCATCAGGATGCCAATAATCTATCAATGCATTCAACAACATGGGTTGTGCCTTCATAAACGGACACTAGAAGAACTTTAACAACCCGCATTCTGATGAAACATCGATAGCAGCAGGGTCCTCTGAGATCCAAAAATCAATTTCCTCATTCCCCCCTCTCTCTCCAATGAACATACATCCTGCAAAATGAAAAATGTATGGAGAGTTAACTCTTGCATTTTCATTTTTTTTCACTTATTTGAGGGTGTGCACGGGTTGTCTTGGGAATAGTCGTGTGTGAACGCAGGAAAATTATCTTCTGATCGCGTGTACACATGGGATGTGCTTGGACAACCCGTGTACACACGGGGCCGACCTTTTTAAAAGGTCATTTCCCCCCAAAAAAACAAAAATAAATGAAAAAATGAAAGATGGAAATGAAAGAGAGGTTAGTGTGTACTTACTTGCTCCAAACGGAAGTTTGTTTCATCCACTAAAGCTCCCATAATCAACTATTTCAGCAAAGGGGTGTTTTTTTTTTACTTTTGGTCAATTATCAATTTACAATGGTGATAATGAGTTGCCATCATTCTATTTATAGACTTTTTGGGCCCTTTTTAGTCATTTTTTGGATCCTTTTGTCATTTTTTTCCTAGCTTGAAAATCATTTACTATGGTTCTCGAGTTTCTCGGGGGGATGTTATGATAAGTGTTTCTTTGGGTATTTGGGAAATTTTTTGAGAGTTGGGTCATTTTTAAATGTCTTTTGTTAAAAAGTTCCTTTTCCAACTTTGTGCATGTAAGATAGGATTCCACCTCCACTTGTTTCACCTTGTTGTCTTTTTCACTTTTCCATAGTACCGATCCCAGTGAATTATGACACAGAACCCTCACTCCTTCTCTAGAAGTGTCATAATTTAGTGGTAGAGCCTACTTTCACATGGATGCCTTAGGTAAATCCTGGTTTCATTTTGGCATCCATGCCGTCACTAATGACTATAGGCTTGGGAGTCCTTATTAGTTTTTCCTGATTATAAGTTTGCACCTCATTTGCATGATTCATTATCACTCTTGACCTCACCCTCAGGACTCCCAAAACACAACGGGTCTTCTTTTAAGCCATTTTCAGACCCTTTAAATATGAAAAGATTGTTGAGCGATCATCTTTCCCTTCACGCTCGCCAAACTAAAATTTGAAGGCACATTTGTCCAATGATAGTTTACCCCTTTTCTATTCTGGATGGTCAAAATTATGAACAAAGGTATAATCTAGGAGCCTCGCTTCTCTAGAATAGTATTCTCAGCTATACATTTAACCCATTTTCAGGCTTGAGGGACTAAATTTACAAAAAAGGAACCTCCCCGGAGTCCATAGTTAAGCTCTTTTAAGACTCTCTAAAATTGAAAATATGGTCGAGTGACCTTGTTTCTTCACACTCGTTAAATTGGTCCAGAAGAACATCCCTTGTAGAGTCCATAGTTAAGCTCTTTTCAGACTCTTTAAATATGAAAAGATTACCGAGTGCTCTTGTCTTTGTCACACTCGTTAAAATGGTTTTGAATAGATGTCTATTCGGTGCTATTCCACCCCTTTTTCGAACCGAATAGACTACCTTCGAAAAAGGTACCCCAGTGGAGTCTCCTTTTACACTTTTTTAGACTCTCTAAAAATGAAAAACCACTGAGCTTACCTTCTCTGGGCTCGTTAAAATTACATCGAAGGAAGTTATCATTGTGTCTTATTAATATCATTTGAATTCCTGCGTCTTTAGCCTAATGTTGGCTCCATGTTTCTCTCAACTGAACCATCTAAAGCATGCCTTATACACAAGCCTTGTAGCACTTTGTCTCTGCGTCTTGACACCTTGACCCATGGAGGATTTTTCCAAGTGTCGTTTACCTGCATATGTCCCCTTGCTATAAGAATCAATGTGTTCCTTGCACTTGGAACTAGTATGTATGTGACACTCATTCTTCCCTTGTAGCATAACATTATTTTATTCTTTTTCAAACTTTCCACAATTATTGAAAAAGACAAAAAAATCAAATATACCCCAAAAAGAGGAAGGGAAAAGTATTTTCTTTTTGTTGAACAACACAACAAGTCACCCTTGGACAAAGCACATACTTTCGTTTGTTCATCAAGCTCTAGGATTCAATATGACCTTAGGAAGTTGTTCTCCCTACATAGAGTTGTGTCCTCCGCCATTTGGTTACCCTTCCAAACATATGGAGAGTTTGTATTGCCTCTTGCAATGTGAAATTATGTCAATTCCATGCTGCCCGAGTCTCATATTTTGTCATTCTTTTGTCCAAGGGAAGTCTTACTAAACTTGATTCGGCCCTTATGCATTTTGTCTCTTGTCCTCATGCCTAGCCACCCCGAAAGACCAATCAAGTCCTTGTTCAAAATCAATGAACTTCTTTGCACTGATCACCAAGATCCTCTTTTTTGTTCCCGACGAGCCGTCAAAGACCTCTGGGTAGTGAAGTTATACACTGATATTACACTCCTACCCTAGTTTTCAAAGATTTTGAAGTTGTTTATTGAGCTCTGAAGACCTCATCTCCATCCATTAGGCATCATTGGATTCTTAAAGATTGATACCATACATGTATATCTTTTGATTTTGAGATGTAGATCTACTCTGTACTGCTCGTGGATACACTTTATATAGTTATATGACATGGATCAACTGTGTATTTGATTTCCAACCATGATTTTATTTCATCCCAAGCAAGGGAATGCCCGCCTCGATGAGACAAATTGTTATTTTTTGCAGATGGTACCTCCTGAACTCTGGTTCCTGGGCTCACTTGCTTCGTACATCGGTGAATATTTTTAATGTATTCCGGCCATCAGATTCTCTTCTGACCTCACACATTTGGGGGAATCTATTATAACCCTAAATTTCACCAGACATGCATACCTGGCATCAAGCCATCAAACTTTCCATCTTTTCCAAGCCATCACTGAAAAAGCTCTTCTAAAAACCATTGTTTTGAAGGTGTACACACCCTGCACCATTACTGCTTAGATACAGAAGGTACATGCACCACTTCATCCCATGCACACTCACAGAATATCGGAAAAAATGAAAATTGCAAAGGGATACAGGTTTTCAGGCCATTACATAACCATTTGACTACCCATATCCAGTCACCCCAATCGTTACTATCTCTTCTGGACTATAAAATAAGGGGTTGGGGTCCCATTTCAGAGAGAAGCGTGATAGCATAGAAACTCTGCCCATTTTTGTATTCCTCATTTGCCCCAATATTTGGAAACCACATTGTGAGTTTGAGCCATAATTTCCTTTTTATCCATTGCAAGCCCTTGCCATTCCCCTAAAGATAACTGAGCAGGAGAAGGATATGTTGAATAATTTGGTGCATTGTGAAGAGGAGCCCAGGACAGAGTTTGAGGAGCAGTTTCGGTCTCATATTGTAAGTGACTTTTGTGAGATTAATATAAAGAAGTATTTTTTCTGTCCTGCCAAATGGCATCTTAAACTTATATGATTTGCTTACATTTATTGTTTATGATGTCTAACCCACTAATCCATATGTATAATGTATGCTTGTAGTTCCTTGTTTGTATTTTGGTGAATGGAGGTCAGCCTTGGGATGAGACTTGGAGTTAGGAAACAAATAAGTGCAAAGTGATTGACATAGGACGTGAAGCTTAAGTTATTCCTACCAGATCCCTATACCTTGCCTTTTATGTATGATTGTGGGGTAATGTTGGGATATTTGATAAAATTAGGAGAGTTTAGAAGGTTATATCTTCCTATATTTTAGAAACGGGTGTATTCCATAGAGGGGTTTTCCCGCTATAGTACTATTTTGAGGTAGATAACTAGTTTTCCCTTGAGGAGGGTAGTTAGGTTGACCCTGAGGAGGTTATTTTTCTTGGATAGGAAAATATGGTTGGCCTCGAGGACCCCAAGTGGGATTCAGGACCCTTGGGAAGGGTTTTCCAAAATGTATTCTAGAAGGATTGGGATTTAAGATTCCTCCTTGCGAGTTGAGATTTGATGGTCCTCCTAGATGTGGCTGGTGAAAAAGTGCTCCCTAGGATGGTGGTGGGTTTCCAATAAATGAAGGTTGGAAATGTTATATTTTCATCGATTGGGTAGCAACTAGGATTTGACTAGAAAAAGGGAGCTTCCCCTCGGTCAAAATTTGTGTGCTAAAGGATGGTCGCCCCCCGTATGGATTTGTGAACTAAACGAGGTTTTCCCCCTGGTAGGGATTTGTCCCGCAGTTGAGTTTTGTTGTATGGTATGGTTTTTCATCCTTTGATATGAAGGTGTCCCAACGAGGTTTTGTGGAGTATATGAAGTTGTTTCTTGAAGATGGATGGTAGGCATAACTGTTAGTGTACTTTTCAAATGACTAGGTAACATGACTCATGTTTTTATTTTAAATTTTCCTAAAGTGGTAGCATTATTGATCATTTGCTTGAAGGGATGGTCAATAGGCTGACCTGACTATCCTGTATCTACATAGGTGGTGGTAGATGTATGTGGGGGGTCAAAGAGTGGTTGGCCAAACTTATTTTTTTCATAAAGATACCAACATGATGGATTTTTCCATATGGGATGAACAAGAGTTTTTTTTGGATCTACCATGTCAATAGAGAAGACAGGGGTAGTGTATTCGTCCTTGTAAGTTGGCTTTCACAGTTCCATGACTAGTTGATCGTATGGTCATGATGGTAAGCTAGGGTGATCTTATACTACAATGTTACCGAAGGAGTCCACTCGAATGAGGAGTGGATCGTAAGGAATTTATAAAGATAGGTTTATAGGAAGGGTGGAACCTTCCCGAACTAGAAATAAAGCTCTCTCAGGATTTTCTATCAAGGGAGTGGTGGAACTCCCATCATTTCAATATTTTTTGACCTCTTCACGGTAAGTGTCTTCAACTAAGTTAGGAGATATGGGTTCAAAGAATTCTCAAGGAAACCTATGTATCCTACGTGATCTAAAAATACAATTATCATCCACAATAGAAATTTTAAGGACAAGTAAAGTAAACAAACAACATTTTCTAAACAATCTAGAAAAAAAACAAGAAAACCAATGTCTTGTCTCAATGAACATACTAGTTGGTGATGAAATCCAACATCGTGTGATCAAATTGAGAAGGGGATAGGATATGAGTGGGTGGACCATTTATGTTGACATCCTACTTAACATACTTACACCTTCGTGCAAGTTTCATCACTGGTTTACCCTTAGGTTACCCTCCATGGAGACCAATTGAGTTTGACCAGAGTTTCTCCCAGGTATAATAAGGATTCTCTTCACCGTCACCTCATGTAAGGACCTTGAAGGTTATGGCCACTAAGGATACCAACGCAAATTCAACCTTTGAGAAGGTACAATATACAGTCAATTCCAAACTTATGGGCAAGATATCTAGTTTAAAATTCTCTAACAGAACTAAGGACAAATGGACCGATAAACTCTAGAGGACCCCAAATGGATTTGGAATTCACGAAGCTCCAAGAAAAAATGAAAATATTTAATCCTCAAGAATAACCCCCAATAAACTATCGTACCACTACATTTGGTTAAGCCATGGAGGGATAATCTCCATTTCTCTCTAGCACGTGACCTCGTGTTTAACCCCTGTGTGATAGGGGGATCCCAGTTATTCTTATTCGAAGGTTAGAGTTTCTCTCCCTATCACAAGATCTAATTTTGTCTTGAATTATTTGGAGACTTACTCTCATAGCCTATCCCAAATCTATAGTCTTAGTCTATTGTTGGTGTAAAGATCCAAAAAATAAATGTTTCTAGTTCAATTTTAATTAACGCTTTTTGTTGTTGTTTTTTTTTACACAAGAGTGAATGATAGTGAAACTGATGATGTTTGAGACTCGACTCCACAAAAAGGTAAAAATACTGATATGCAAAATTTATTTTCAATGAACTTCTAGCTATGAGAAGGAGAATATTTTCTTTTCTTTTGTCACTAACTAACACTCAAGAATGCAAAATTTTATGTTATTTTGTTCTCAAACAAGAATTCAGACGATTTCCAAGTTATAAAGAAGACCTTTTTAATATCCAAAACCAATACATACAAATGTTTCTTTGTTTTATTATGGATGAAAA
>ML782098.1:340695-354193 GCA_009831015.1 Picea engelmannii | reverse complement strand
TGGTTCTTGAAAAAGTTAAGGTATTTGGGTCTTTTCAAAAATTGAATTTGTTTTTTATAAAAGCGTGAACATTGCAAGTCACGTGGGTGGATGAAGTAAAAAGGTTTTTTAATTGATTACAAGTTTATTATATTTGGAATTAATATAATATGTAAAAGGTGAAGGTTTTAAAAAGGTGTTTTTTATTTTTTATTTTAAATAAAAGGAGAGGTTGGTAAAAGGATTTTTTATTAAACCTTTTATTAAGCCTTGTGGTTTTTATACCATTTTTTCCTCCACATTATCTTTTA
This sequence comes from Picea engelmannii, assembly GCA_009831015.1. Lineage (NCBI taxonomy): Eukaryota > Viridiplantae > Streptophyta > Pinopsida > Pinales > Pinaceae > Picea > Picea engelmannii. Next base: position 353,903 of record ML782098.1, on the reverse strand, counting down.
AAGAGCCTTGGTTATTATAAGCAGTGATTTGGGCATTAGGATATTTTGTGCTAATGGATAAGATGTAGAGTTCAAAGTTTGAAGTTGAAAAGTTCAGTGGTAAAAACAACTTTGATATCTGGAAGCTTAAGATGTAGGATTTACTGGTGCAACAAGGGTTGCAAAAATCATTGGTAGGCAAGACAAAGAAACCAATGACTATGACAAATGAGGAATCAAAAGATCTAGATGCAAAAGCTCTTAGTACCATTCGTTTATGTCTAGTAGACGATGTTTTGTTTAATATAGTAGGAGAGGATACAACATCAGGCTTATAGATCAAGTTGGAAAGTCTATATATGACGAAATCCTTGACGAGCAGGATCTACTAGAAGAGACAGTTGTATAGTTTGTGGATGAAAGAAGGTACAAAAATTGTTGACAATTTAAATACATTTAATACCATTATAGTTCAATTGACTAGTATGGAAGTTAAATTCGAAGATGAAGATAAGGCTTTTACACTATTGTGTTCATTGCCTGAGTCTTGGGATAATATAGTCACCTCTATTATATTTAGCTCAATGGATGTTTTAGATTATAACTATGTTGTGGGAGATTTGTTGGACGAGGAGATGAGGAGAAAATCTAGTCAAGAAACCTCAACATCAGAGGCGACGTTGGTCAGGGGTCGAGCTAAAGAGCATAATGAGAGAAGTTTTTCTCGATCTAATTCAAGACACAGAAAGGGTAAAGAAAAATGTTGGTACTATGTAAAAATAGGATATCTCAAGAAAGATTGTTGGAAAAGAAAGGAATCTGAGGAAAACTCTATGAAGGAAGCAAATTTGGCTGTAACAAATTCAGGTATTACTGATGAAGTTTTATCTGTTTATAGTAATTTACAATATCAAGAAGAATGGAAGTTAGATTCAGGTGCCTCCCACCACATGTGCTCACACAAAAATTGGTTCATTTATTACCAATCTGTTGATGAGGGTGTAATGTTTATGGGAAATGGTATTCCCTGTAAAATTGTTGGGGTTGGAAGTATTAGAATCAGGATGTTCGATGGTATTGTTAGGGAATTAAGGGATGGTATGTATGTACCTGAGCTTAAATCAAATTTGATTTCATTGGGAGTGTTGGATTCTTGTGGATATAAGTATACAGGTCAAGGTGGATCACTCACATTGTTGAAAGGTAGTTTAGTAGTGATGAAGGAAACAAAGGTTGATAAGCTTTATAAGCTGGAAGGGAGTACTGAAGTACCATTTGAAGTGACAGATGTATCTTCTTGTTTATGGTAGAATCATCAAGGTCATAATAGAAAGAAGTAATTGCAGGTACTGGTAAGAGGTAAATCATTTCCAAACTTAAAATCTTTGTTTCTAAATTCCTACTTGTTTTATATCTAGATGCAAGTTATGATGGTGGTATAAAGGGATGTTGTGTGTGGGATCCTACTTCTCACAAGGTCATCATTTACAGAGATATAATATGTATGGAATAATGAAAAGGGTTGATTCAAGATCACGACGGTAAATTTGTTTGCATGCTAGACAATTCATTGTATGGCCTATTGGTACCTAGGCAAATATACAAGAGGTTTGAATCCTTCATGGTGAGTCAAAAATTTTCAAAGGGTAGGAATGACTATACAGTTTATAGTACATTCACAATCTTGATGTTATTTTCTAATGATATGCTTGATGCAAGCTAAAGCGTGGATAAAATCAGTAAGAAAATGAATCAGGTGGACAGGACAATTCCGATGAGGGATCAAAGAGAAACAAAACAAACTATGGGCATAAAAGTACACATATATGGTAATGGTAAATTGTGGTTGGAGTTTAGTATGAACATTGTAAAACCAGTTTTTATCCCTCTTGCTTTCCATTATAAGTTTTCTTCAAGCATAGGTACTATCTATAAAGAATAAAAGGTTATCTCCCGTGTAAGTTCAGTAGGAGGTCTATTGTATGTGATGAAATGGTTAAGACCAGATGTTTCACATGCTAATGATGTTTTCAGATACATGATAGATTCAGGGGCGATAGTGAAATGGTTGCTTCAACGTTTGAGAAGCACAAATGTCATCTATAATGGTTACACTAAGATGGTCTGTGATAATTGTAATGTATATTTTATAGGTGTCTCAGATAGAAAGAGATATATCACTAAATATGTCTCACAACAGAGTTGTGGAAGAGATGTTGGAGGTGGACTGACCCCTCAGGAAATCCAAACTCGTGCAAGTCACACAGGAGATATCATGAAACCAGTTTTATTAGAGAATTTGTAGTGGTGCTTGGCTTCTCCTGGCTTGCAGAAAAGGTGATGAACAAAAGGAAGGAGCAAGGTATCAGATTAATTGTTCTCAAGGTGGAGATTGTTGGGATTTGGTGACAACGAATTCCTCCAAGGATGTATTTGGATCCTATTATTCTGCATTGGTTGTAACTAAAATAGACCAAGTTAGAATATGGATAGGATTTATTTTAATAATTAGTTTATTGTGTAAATGTATATAAATTCATGTAATCTCGTAGAGGAAAAGAGAGACATAGTGAGAGGATATGAGAGAACTTGCAAGTCTATTGTAATCTCCATGATCTAAAAAATAAGACAAATGATACCTATGCTTGGTGGACATAGCCCAATGTTTGGTTGAACCACATGAAATCTCTGTGTTTCTTATCTCTGTGATTGTTAATTATCATATGTGATTTGTGTTTTTCGCATTTGAAATTCTAGCAATTGGTATCAGAGCTGCGTCAAAGATCCATGAGGACCAGATCCATGGTGCAAGATCGTGAATTCTATAGAAATTCATTAGATGTCCCTATGCAGTGTTAGAGGCACGCCAACGCCCTCACACTTATGAAATGAAAATTTTAGTGAAGGTCGAGCACTCGGTTCATGCATCACAGAGCACCGATGCTACCCCATCCATAGTGAAAGAGCGCTAGAGCTCTCTTCCAATAGTCCAAGGAGCATCAATCCCCAATAGTAGCACTCCCTTAAAGAAATATTTGTATGGTTCTTGAAAAACTTAAGGTATTTGGGTCTTTTCAAAAATTGAATTTGTTTTTTATAAAAGCATGAACATTGCAAGTCACGTGGGTGGATAAAGTAAAAGGGTTTTTTAATTGAGTAAAGGTTTATTATATTTGGAATTAAATATAATATGTAAAGGGTGGAGGGTTTAAAAAGGTGTTTTTTATTTTTTATTTTAAATAAAAGGAGAGGTTGGTAAAAGGATCCTTTATTAAACCTTGTGGTGTTTATACCATTTTTTCCTCCACATTATCTTTTAAAGGGCCTTGGTTATTATAAGCAGTGACTTGGGAATTAGGAGATTTTGTGCTAATGGCTAAGATTAAGAGTTCGAAGTTTGAAGTTGAAAAGTTCAATAGTAAACGCAACTTTGAGCTCTGGAAGCTCAAGATGCAGGATTTACTGGTGGAACAAGGGTTGCAAAAAGCATTGGAAGACAAGAAAAATAAACCAACGACTATGAAAAATGAGGAATGGGAAGATCTGGATGCAAAAGATTTTAGTACCATTTTTTTATGTCAAGAGGATGATGTTCTGTTTAATATCATAGGAGAGGATACAACATCAGGCTTATGGAGCAAGTTGGGAAGTCTATATATGGAAAAATCCTTGACGAGAAGGATCTACTTGAAGACACAATTGTACAGTTTGCGGATGAAAGAAGGTACAAAAATTGTTGACCATTTAAATACCTTTAATACCCTTATTCAATTGACTAGTATGGAAGTTAAATTCAAATATGAAGATAAGGCTATTACAATATTATGTTCGTTGACTGAGTCTTGGGATAATCTAGTCACCTCTATTAGCTTTAGCTCAATAGATGTTTTAGATTATGACTCTGTTGTGGGAGCTTTGTTGACTGAGGAGATGAGGAGAAAATCTAGTCAAGAAACCTCAACTTCAAAGGCAATGTTGGTTAGAGGTCGAAATAAAGAGTAGAATGAGAGAAGTTTTTCTCGATCTAAGTCAAGACGTAGAAAGGGTAAAGAAAAATGTTGGTACTGTGGAAAAATAGGACATCTCAAGAAATATTGCTGGAAAAGAAAAGAATCCAAGGAAAACTCTACGAAGGAAGGAAATTTGGCTGTAACAAATTCAAGTATCACTGATGAAGTTTTCTCCATTTATAGTAATTTACAATATCAAGAATAATGGTAGTTATATTCCAGTGCCTCCCACCACATGTGCTCACATAGAAACGAGTTCATTTCTTACCAATCTGTTGATGAGGGTGTAGTGTTTATGGGAAATGGTATTCCTTGTAAAACTGTTGGGGTTGGCAGTATTAGAATGAGGATGTTCAATGGTTTGTTATGGAATTAATGGATGTTATATATGTACCTGATCTTAAATCAAATTTGATTTCATTGGGAGCGTTGGATTCTTGTTGATATAAGTATACAGGTCAAGGTGGAGCACTCACATTGTCGAAAGGTAGTTTAGTAGCGATGAAGGAAACAAAGGTTGATAACCTTTATAAGCTAGAAGTGAGTACTGAAGTATAATCTAAAGTGATAGATGTATCTTCTTGTTTATGGCAAAAGCATCAAGGTCATAAGAGAAAGAAATAATTGCAGGTACTGGTAAGCGGTAAATCATTTCCAGACTCAAAATCTTTGTCTTTGAATTCCTGCTTGTTTTATATCTCTGCAAGTTATGATGGTGGTACAAAGGGATGTTCTGTGTGGGATCCTACTTCTCTTGAGATCATAATTTACAAAGATATAGTATCTATGTAACAACCAAAAGGGTTTATTCAAGATCTTAATGATAAATTTGTTTGCATGCTAGATAATTCATTGTATGGCCTATTGGTACCCAGGCAAATATACAAGAGGTTTGAATCCTTCATAGTGAGTTAGAATTTTTCAAAGGGTAGGAATGAATAAAGAGTTTATAGTACATTCACAATCTAAATGTTATTTGTTGATTATATGCTCGATGCAAGTCGAAGCGTGGATAAAATCAGTAAGAAAATGACTCAGGTGGATAGGACAATTCAGATGAGGGATCAAGGAGCAACAAAACAAATTGTGGGCATAGAAGTACACAGAGTTGGTAGTGGTAAGTTGTGGTTGGATTTCAATATGAACATTGTAAAACCATTTTTTATCCCTCTTTCTTTCCATTATAAGTTTTCTTCAAACATAGGTGTACTTTCTATAAAGAAGAAAAGGTTATGTCTCGTGTAAGTTCAATAGGAGGTTTGTTGTATGTGATGAAATGGTTAAGACCAGATGTTTCACATGCTAATGATGTTGTCAGATACGTGACATATTCAGGGGCTGCAGTGAAATGGGTGCTTTAGCGTTCGAGAAGCACAAATATCATGTATAATGGTTACACTGAGATGGTCTGTGATAATTGTAAGGTATATTTTATAGGTGTCTTGGATAGATGGAGATATATCAGAAAATATGTCTCACAACACAGTTGTGGAAGACATGTTTGAGGTGGAGTGACCCCTCAGGAAATACAAACTCGTGAAAGTCACACAAGAGAGATCATGAAACCAATTTTATTAGAGAAGCTGCAGTGGTGCTTGGATTCTCTTGACTTGCAGAAAAGGTGATGAACAAAATGAAGGAGAAAGGTATCAAATTAATTGTTGTCAAGGTGGATATTGTTTGGATTTGGTGACAACGAATTCCTCCAAGGATGGATTTGGATCCTATTATTCTACGTTGGTTGTAACTAAAATAGACCAAGTTAGAATATAGATAAGAGTGCATTTAATAGTCAGTTTCTTGTGTAAATGTATATAAATTCATGTAAGCCTCTAGAGGAAAAGAGAGACAGAGTGAAGAGAAATTGCAAGTCTGTTGTAATATCCATGATTTGAATAATAAGACAGTTGATACCTATGCTTGGTGGACGTAGCCCAACATTTGGGTGAACCACGTGAAATCTCTGTGTTTCTTATCTGTGTGATTTCTAATTATCACATGTGAATTGTGTTTTCCACATTTGAAAATCTAACAATTGGTATCAGAGCTACATCGGAGATCTGTGAGGACTAGATCCATGGTGCAAAATTGTGAATTCTATAGAAAGTCATCAGTGCTCCCTATGCAGTGTTAGAGGCGCAATGATGCCCTCACAGTTATGAAACTAAAATTTTCATGAAGTTCGCTCACCTGGTTCATGGATCAAAGAGTGTCAACACTCCGCCATCCATAGTGAAGGAGTGCTAGCGTTCCATTTCAATAGTCCAAGGAGTGTCGATGCCCAACACTAGTGCTCCCTCAAAGAAATATTCGTATGGTTCTTGAAAACGTTAAGGTATTTGGTTCTTTTCAAAAATTGAATTTGTTTTTTATAAAAGAGTGAACATTGCAAGTCATGTGGGTGGATGAAGTAAAAATGTTTTTTAATTGAGTAAAGGTTTATTATATTTGGAATTAAATATAATATGTAAAAGGTGGAGGTTTTAAAAAAATGTTTTTTATTTTTTATTTTAAATAAAAGGAGAGGTTGGTAAAAGGATTTTTTATTAAACCTTTTATTAAACCTTGTGGTGTTTATACAATTTTTTCCTCCACGTTATATTTTAAAGGGCCTTGGTTATTATAAGCAATGATTTGAGCATTAAGAGATTTTTTGCTAATGGCTAAGATGCAGAGTTCGAAGTTTGAAGTTGAAAATTTCAATGGTAAAAGCAACTTTGAACTCTAGAAGCTCAAGATGCGGGATTTACTGGTGAAACAAGGGTTGCAAAAAGCATTGGCAAGAAAGACAAATAAACCAACGACTATGAAAAATGAGATATGGGAAGATTTGGATGTAAAATATCTCCGTACCATTCGTTTATGTCTGACAAATGATGTTCTGTTTAGTATCATAGGAAAGGATACAACATCAGGCTATGGAGCAAGTTGGAAAGTCTACATATGAAAAAATCCTTGACAAGAGGGATCTACTTGAAGAGACAGTTGTGTAGTTTGTGGATGAAAGTAGGTACAAAAATTGTCGACCATTTAAATACCTTTAATACCCTTATAGTTCAATTGACTAGTATGGAAGTTAAATTTGAAGATGAAGATAAGGTTATTACACTATTGTGTTTGTTTCTTGAGTCTTGGGATAATCTAGTCACCTCTATTAGGTTTATCTCAATAGATGTTTTAGATTTTGACTCTGTTGTAGGAGCTTTGTTGGCTTAGGAGATGAGGAGAAAATCTAGTCAAGAAACCTCAACTTCAGACGTGATGTTGGTCAGAGGTCCAACTAAAGATAAGAATGAGAAAATTTTTTATCGATCTAATTTATGACGCAAAAAGGGTAAATAGAAATGTTGGTACTGTGGAAAAATAGGACATCTCAAGAAAGATTGTTGCAAAACAAAGGAATCTGAGGAAAACTGTACGAAGGAAGCAAATTTGGTTGTAATAAATTCGGGTATGACTAATGAAGTTTTATCCATTTCTAGTAATTTACAATATCAATAAGAATGGGAGTTAGATTTAGGTTCCTCTCACCACATGTGCTCACATAGAAATTGGTTCATTTCTTACCAATCTGTTGATGAGGGTGTAGTGTTTATGGGAAATGGTATTCCCTGTAAAACTGTTGAGGTTGGCAGTATTGGAATCAGGATGTTCGATGGTATTGTTAGGGAATTAACGAATGTTAGATATGTACCTGAGCTTAAATCAAATTTTATTTCATTGGGAATGTTGGATTCTTGTGGATATAAGTATATAGGTCAAGGTGGAGCACTCACATTGTCGAAAGGTAGTTTAGTAGTGATGAAGGAAAACAAGGTTGATAACCTTTATAAGTTGGAAGGGAGTACTAATGTAGCATCTGAAGTGACAGATGTATCTTCTTGTTTATGGCAGAAGCATCAAGTTCACAAGAGAAAGAAAGAATTGCAGGTACTGGTAAGCGATAAATCATTTCCAGACTTAAAATAGGTCTTTCTAAATTCTTGCTTGTTTTATATCTCTGCAAGTTATGATGGTGGTATAAAGGGATGTTGTGTGTGGGACCCTACTTCTCATTAGGTCATCATTTACAGAGATATAGTATGTATGGAACAACCAAAAGGGTTGTATCTGTACCAACCAGTGAAAGGCTGGAAGGTACACAAGTCGTATGCTTTCCCATCTTTATATTAGGGGAAGTACAGTGGGATGTGAAGAAGGTATCTTGGCTATGATGTGATGGGAGGGAAGACAGTGAAAGGGTTGATTCAAGATCGCAACGGTAAATTTGTTTTATGCTAGATAATTCATTGTATGGCCTATTGGTGCCCAAGAAAATATACAAGAGGTTTGAATCCTTCATAGTGAGTCAGAATTTTTCAAAGGGTAGGAATGAATATACAATTTATAGTACATTCACAATCTTGATGTTATTTGTTGATGATATTTTTAATGCAAGCCGAAGCATGGATAAAACCAGTAAGAAAATGACTCAGGTGGACAAGACAATTCAGATGAGGGATCAAGGAGTAGCAAAAAAAATTATGGGCATAGAAGTACACAGAGATGGTAATGGTAAGTTGTGGTTAGAGTTCAGTATGAACATTGTAAAACCATTTTTTATCCCTCTTGCTTTCCATTATAAGTCTTCGTCAAGAATAGGTCTTGTTTATAAAGAAGAAAAGGTTATGTCTCGTGTAAGTTCAGTAGGAGGTATGTTGTATGTGATGAAATGGTTAAGACCAGATGTTTCACATGCTAATGATGTTGTCAGATACATGAAAGATTCAGGGGCGACAATGAAATGGGTACTTCAGCGTTTGAGAAGCACAAATGTCATCTATAATGGTTACACTAAGATGGTCCGTGATAATTGTGATGTATATTTTACAAATGTCTTGGATAGAAGAAGATATATCACTAAATATGTCTCAGAACATAGTTGTGGAAGACATGTTGGAGGTGGAGTGACCCCTCAGGAAATCAAAACTCTTGCAAGTCACACAAGCAAGATCATGAAACCAATTTTATTAGAGAAGTTGCAGTGGTGCTTGGCTTCTCTTGACTTGCAGAAAAGGTGATGAACAAAAGGAAGGAGCAAGGTATCGGGTAATTGTTGTCAAGGTGGAGATTGTTGGGCTTTGGTGATAACGAATTCCTCCAAGGATGGATTTGGATCCTATTATTCTGTGTTGGTTGTAACTAAAATAGACCAAGTTAGAATATGGATAGGAGTGCATTTAATAATCAGTTTATTGTGCAAATGTATATAAATTCATGTAAGCCATTAGAGGAAAAGAGAGACAGAGTGAGAGGATATGAGAGAACTTGCAAGTCTGTTGTAATCTCCATGATCTAAATAATAAGAAAAGTGATACCTATGCTTGGTGGATGTAGACCAATGTTTGGGTGAACCACGTGAAATCTCTATGTTTCTTATCTCTATGATTGTTAATTATCATATGTGAATTTTGTTTTCAACATTTACAATTCTAACAATAATTATAGATCATGGCTCTCCAAATTATTTAACAATAACTTTGTTTTAATTTCTATGACAACCCCTTTAAAATTTATTAACTACACCATTTGATTGTTTTCTCGAAAATTTGGATATTTTGTTGATAAAATTTTTTTCCGATACCTTTTTCCCTATTAAATTGATTCATTAATATGAGACCTCTCAATATAATAGCATATAAGTAGAATGTACAAGTTTTTACAGTTATTTATAATATTGATATCTAGACATTTCAAATTCTTTATACAATTATAAATCTAAAAATGCAAACATCAACATATAAACAAGTATTATTTATATATTTAAAAAACTTATAAATTATTATTACATGTTTTATTAGTATTACCCCTCACTACCTTGAGTAAAAGGTAACTGATATTAGATACCTTAAAAACTATTATTATATAATATTAAATAGTTTATAAATTATATTACATATACCATGAGCTTTACTTAGTCACTAACTTTGGTAAAACATGAAGATGAAATCTATGCTTTCTTGATTTAAGAGCCAAACACAACAACGGTCTTAATAGCATTGATTACATATAAATTTTGTCGTATATCAACATAATATGAATGATTAAAAAAAAACTTATCAATATCAAATTGTATCAAATTATATGTACTCATAATTATTTTTTTTCTTTTTTCTTTCATAATAAAATTAGTGTTGGGAAATGATTGTATATTAGATAGGTTTAAGTATGTAAAATTTTATTAGAATATTAGAATAATAAATAATATTTTTTAAAATAATAATACAATTTATGTGATGGTTATTTAGAAATTATAAAATTAAATTTAATATCAAATTTTAATCTTCTATAATGTTAACTTTAAAATTAAATACTATTAATAATATTAATGTTAATATTTAGGGTTTTATATGTTAATAGAATTAAAAATAGAATTATTAATACTCTTATAAATGTACTAATTCCAATAATACTACTAAAGAATAAACCGAGAGTAATAATAATAGAAAATCGAGAGTAATAATAATAGTATTAATGTTTAGTCCTCGAGGTGTAGGACAGTCAGTGACAGAGTGTGTTGTTAAGCCACTCTGTAATGCCTGTATAATTCTAAACAACATTAAGTTTCCTAAACATTTTAATAAAGTAAACTGAAACAAAACTTCATAACATGATATTGACTTTTATAACAACAACTTCAATATCTTGGATTTATCAATAAATACACAACTTAACAAGTACCTGGATCTGATGCTAATTTCCGTTGCCTCTTTGCTTTGTTGTTGCCTTTCTTCTCCTTGCTACACAGATCAACCCTGCCACAAACAGGAAAATAACTACCCAAAACTATTGTCCTCCCTGCCAACTAGGAAAACTACCTAGCTCCAGGATATCTACGGATATCCTGGCCCTCCGTGCCCAAAACCTCAAGCAACTCAGTGCCTCTCCTGATGAAAAGTCACAGTCCAGAACACTCTGTTCCTTGCTCACAACAAGCCAACAGTCCCCAAAATAACACAGGCTCACAACCAATACAACAGTCCACAACATCCATTATGTCCCCTCCCGTCGAATGGTGCGCACATCCCCCTCTTCCCGTCCCTTATTCCTCCCTGCTGACTCACGCAGTTACTCCTTCAACCACCCTCCGTCCTTCGTCCTTCGTCATGAGTTATTGTTTTATCTTCTCGGGATCCATGGCTATCCCTCTCTGCATACATGACTATTTTATATCATTTTTCATTTATTTTTTTAATTTTACTTCACAGGTCATTAAATGTGATCTGTAGTTTGAATTATTACTCAGTTAACCATAATTAAATTCTGTTAATTAATTTTACTTTATAATCTTAAGCATGTATCCAATTAGGGTCGTTACATACACCCACCCTTCAAGAAACTTTGTCCCGAAGTTTAAGGTGTCTGATGGTACAAAGGAAAAGAACATGGTTCACACATTCACAACAAGTAACTGACATTATCAGTAAGTAAGTCAAGAAAATCATACATACTAGTGTATGTGTATAGGGAATGCATGTGTATCTAGTACATGCAAATCCCGTGCACATACTAATAGTCAAACTATCATCCTTTAATAATTTAGGTATGCATTCAATCCAATCAGCAAGACTAGTCTTTTATAAAAGACAACAATCAATTAATTATGTGAGAAATTGTTTTAATTCCAATTGTTCGGTTCAATAATTTATTTTAAACATCTGTGGTTTAGTTACATAATAATGAATATTCATATATACATATTTTTCTTCATCAATTCCCACCACAAGACAGATCTCCATATAGTCTCAACTATTCTACTCATCCTTCCTCCCTAACCTACTTCGAACTCCATTCTTATACGTCCACTACTAGACTATCTTGGAGCGTCAGCTATATTGACCTAACTCCAAATAGAACCCGTAAGTGGAAGTGTCACTATCTCGACCAAGATTCCCTAGCAGGCAACTGACAGTCCTCATCACACGTCTTGGGGAGCGTGAACCAGCACCGTCCTCCCAGGACTTCAGGTTTCAGAGGATGCATGGTGGGAAATGCCTCCACCCCTTCTATCAGAACCAGGGTCAACACCCTACAATGGAGGATACTCGGTGGGAAATGCCTCCACCCCTCCTATCAGAACCATGGTCAACACCCTACAATGGAACATACAGGGGCACTGTGTTGCTGGAGGTTTTGTCATAATTTATTTGGTTTTGGGCAGTGTTAGCATCAAAATCATAGCATAATCATGCACTAGTCCACATATCACAGCAATGCATCCAAATAAATATAATTTCACACACATTATTCATACCATAATGTTTTCCAGTTAGTGATCCTGATATCCACTTTCATCATCATTATCACTTGGCTATTTCATGGCCCATAACCTGCAGATTAGTCTGCAACACAAACTCATATATTTCTATGCATTATCATCATATAATTGCATACTTTCCTCACTTCGATTCGGTATCCCGTACCAATATATTAACATCAAAGTTTTCCAATTTGAATTAGATTTCACAATATCCCATAATTCATACTCTTTACACATTCACAAGATTATCATTTACCAAAATAGATTTCATCGTATCCAACATCATTCTAACGGTATTTAAACATTCAACAATTTCTCTTTCTCACAATATGTCTCATCATATACATCATCATCAATAGCATTTAAACATTCATAAAATTTTCATTCACAAAATAGATCGCATTACATGCATCATCATCAACAACACTTAAACATTCATTATTGTTCATAAGTTTAAAATTTACTTATATCACTTAATAGTTTCGTTCTGACTAGGAAATAAAGTGTATAGGCCTCAGGTAATCCTGGCCGTCTAAGTCAAAAGGTGGTGTTACCTACACCCCTCCTTTGAGAAACACATTCTCGAGGTGGTCAAAATAGTGAGGGATAGTCTCGCCGCAGTGTCTCAGCGTCCTCCCAAGTAGCAGATCCTGGACGATACTTGTCCCACTGGACCTTAACTTGGTCTACCAAACGGTTTCTGAGCTGTCAGACTCTACGGTCCAATATGCGTAACGGTTCTACCATGAGGGTTCCCACGTCTGATACCAGCAATTATTTCCAGTTTAGTTTATGTGATTCATCAGCAACATAATGACGTAAAACAGATACATGAAATACATTATGAGTTTTATGCAAGTGGGGTGGCAGTTCGAGACGATAGGCAACGGTTCCAATTTTCTCTTGGACCCTAAATGGCC
>ML782098.1:155105-308309 GCA_009831015.1 Picea engelmannii | reverse complement strand
GGTGATATTAAGGGTTTCAATCACACTCTCGGGACTGTCATGAAGACTCTGGCAGGCAAAGCTCCCTTAAACGTGAAAAGATTTGCCACTGGATCACGGGTGGTAAATTCTTCTGTCACCATTTATGGATTGGAAATGTGCTCAAGAAGTCTTGCTGGGCCTGACTGTGGTGTTTGTTTGGGAAAAGCGATTACAGCTTTGAATGAGTGTTGTTCTTCACAAGTTGGAGCTCAAGTATATCTGGGCAGTTGCAATGTGCGCTTCGAGACGTATCCCTTCTATAAGCAACCCAAGTACCTGCCATGATATAGACGCAACCGCAAGCTCATTGACTCACTGCTTGTTGTCAAATAAATGAAAGACTCCTCCTATATCCCTTTTGGTTATCATATTTGCTGCACTATGTAGCTTCTAGGGCTGCAAGCTGACCCACTCACTCCCGGCTTGCTGCCAAATAAATAAAAGCTCCTTTCTATATCGCCTGTCAGTTAGTATATTTGCTCCACTATGTACGTTTCTATGTTGTGTTTAAATGCTTATTCTCGATATATTTTCATATGTTTTAAATACATGTGAATGAGATTTCCAGGTTATATCCATGTTGTTAGCAAAAAATATAAAACTAAGCTATCGAAAGCCAATGCAGCTTGGATGTTCTTCCTTTCAAGTCACATATTTGTTTGTACAGCTACAAAATTTAACCTATTTTTGTCTTATAATTTTCTCATATCATGCGGCTGGTGAACGCCAAAAGTTATTTGGAGGGACAGCACTCTGGTGAATTGAAACCCACATAGAATTGAGGAAATCTAAAAGTTAATCTTAAATGTGGTAATTCCAAATGTTAATCAGTTAAACTTGGTAATCATATGGTGGTACAGTAATTTCTTAAAATGATTTGGTAAATGTTAAAAAGTAAACAGGTTAACTGATGCATTCAAAAATACAAGGAAATTATGAAGAGTAAATCACATTCATTGATTTGGGAGGACGACTAAGAATATTCCAGCATTTTCAATTGTTAACCATCAAATTAAATTTTTAAATTAAAAGGTGATTAATTGTGCCCATCTCCAATAGGTATACACCTTTCAGCGTAATTAATAACCTAGTTTTTATCAAGTTTTATTATGAGATTTATTGATCTATAAATAATACTGAAATTTGATATTTGAGATTTTTTTTAAAGTAGTAAGGCGTTTTCCCACAATCATCGTTCTCTGATGTGATCTGTCAGCACACCCGGGCTTTTGATCTTGTTAGACAACCATGGGAAAATTTTTACACATGACTCGTATCAGGATGAGAATTTGGCCACATAAATTTGGAGAAAATCACAAGTTTTTGTTATTTAAATTGTATTTTTTTTGTTACACTTAGAATATATAGATTTAATCACTCAAATTTATAAATTTAATATTTTCTCACTGTATTTTACACAAAATTAAACCAAAAACTCAAAATTAAACCAAAAATATTTCAAAAAAAATAAAACATATAACGTTCAAACTATGACCTAAATAACAGTACTTCATTAGATACACAGAAAAGCAAATTGCATTGACACCCTTCCCCAACTGTTCATCTTCTGCACGGATTCTCAATTTCTCAGTGATTCTCAAATTCTCATTACCTGGAGGGGCACAGGTCGGGCCTTCTTGACAGAACGCCCACCCTCTCTATTGATGGAGAAATACTCGTCATATGGAATGGAGATATTGGTGTTTATTTTCCCCCGTGGCCCTGGGCTTATGAACCGAGCTGTTGTCAGTCACCGATGACAAGGCTTCAGGATCGAATCTCGCAGCGTCTGCTCCCAATGTTGCCATACACGGACTCTTTGCAAATCCTTCATCAATTCCCATGTTCTATCTTTCACGACACGCTCCGTTTATGGCGTGCATGGGAGATAAGAGGCGGAGAAACCAAAATTTTATTTGTAAACCCACTTCCCCGCTGATTTTAAATACAAAAAATTATCCTTTCTACTTTCTCACCCCGTCACGACAAAGCTACCTCCCGGTGGTGAAACGTGGCCAGTCTTTTGTCCACACAACAGGTTTATGATTTGGTATAATTTGAAAAATAAATACCAATCAATATACAATCCCAGCTAATTAACATTAGCTTAGTCTAAACGTTCTATCTTTTGTTTTTATTTTATTTTTTCTTTTGATTTTGCTAGAAATTAGATGCGGAATGATTTCATCTGCAAGTGGTTAAGTTTGTATATAGGTGATACTTGTGCTTATGTGTTTGAAGCACCCATTTCTATGCTCTTGACTTGGTTTTTCCATGTGTCTACTGACAACACCAAATGCATGTGAAATGCTAACCATTTCTCCATCGCAATCGTCAAACTTCCTACTAGCATATAAAACTCAAGACATATAACCCTTTTCTTCTTCATCAATTAGGACATAAACCTGAAGAAAATTTACAATGGAAAGCCAAAGGGATTTTACTAGTTTCACATTATTCATACCGAATTTACTGAGTATCTTCACCACATACTTCTACTGCAATAACCAAGCTTACCATCCTTCCTATCTCTGTGTATTCCCATGACCAAGATTTATTTTGCTGCTCCCAGATCCTTCGTAACAAACGTCCTAGAAAACTAAACCAACTTGTTGATATGAACCATGCTTGTGCTTGCAACAAGCATAACATATAACCGCAAGATAATGAATATACCATAAACACAATGGTTATACTCACTTCTTGTAAAATTTGGCTCACCATGAAGGAATCAAACATCTTGTACCATTTGCCTAGCATGCTTGAGGCCATACCATGATTTTTGAGTTTGCAAACAAATCTTCTGTTGTGATTCTGAACTAATCGTTCTGGTTGTTCCATATACATCCCCTTATACAAAAAACTCCATGTAAAACAATTTTAGCATCTAGTTGTACTATCACAACCAATGCTATCAGAACATGAATAGAAACAAGCTTTTAAAAACTAGTGAGAAACTTTCATGGAAATCAATGCCTTCCAAATACCTTTCTGCTACCAACGAGGCTTTCAAACTTTCATATTTTACTATGTTTGATTTTATAAAAGGAGATTCATCAAACATTACATCTTTGTCCATGATGATTCTGTGGGTAGTAGGATCCCATAGTCTGCACCCCTTAATATCATCACTATATCAAAGATCTACCTGTTTGATTTGGGTCCTACTTAGAAAGCTGATAAAAAACCATAAGCATCAGAATAATTTCACATTTGAGTAATTACTAGATGACCTATTCACACCTCTTCCTATCTTTTGCAATCGACGGTGACCAAGTTACCAGATAGCCCAATCGCTTATGTCCACAACTATTGTTGCAACTTGGCATTATTGAACATGCCTATTCGATCCCAAATTCATTGCAGTACTTTCCAAGTTCCCTGGATATGAATGTACCTTCATCATATATTCTCAGACACGTGATTGACCTGCCAACACATCAGTCTTTCTACAGACCCACCTTTCTAAACTGTGCACATTTCTCCACCTCGGACATTACATTCAAACAACTTTGACTAAATCCGGTCAAACCGACCAAGTAAGCCTTCACCGCTTACCTCCAGACCCATTTACAATGGAGTTCACCAATCCTTTAATAGGGTTCATTACATGCAATCCATGGACACAATACCATGGGATATCCAAAACACATGGACATGAAAAACCACCTTCTTTGACCTAAAAGAAACATTTAAATCATTAACTCTTTCATCGAGTCAAGGTTAACCCAACATACACGCCCCCCCACATATTCAATCTACCTAAGTCTATGTCTAGACTTTTCATAGGTGGCCTGATAAACTAGGGGTACACCTGCCTATCTAGGTCTTACAGACATATGCCCATTTACATGCAATCAATAATTTCTACAATTCCAAAGTAAATACAATATATATTTTTTAATTATTATTATTTCATGGTGACTCAGCCATCATCGCCCTACACCTTCTATGCGAACATAGGTGGAGAGACACAACAAACACACAAAACTTCATCAACCATACCTGTAGCTGAATTTGCTTCTTTTGTGGAGTGCTCTTTGGATGCTTGTTGTCTTTTCCAACAATCCTTCTTGAGATGCCCAATTTTTTCACAAAACCAACATTTTGCCTTACCCTTACCCTCTTTTGACTTAGACCTGGTTGTAACTTTATGATCTTTCCCTCCTTATGCAGATCGACCTCTGACCACCATTGCTTATGTAGTTGAGGCTTCCTTACTGGATATTCTTTTCATTTCCTCACATAACAGAGCTCCCACAACAGTGTCATAATCAATGGCATCTGTTGTGTTAAACCACACAGTTGTGACCAGATGATCCCAAGACTCAGGCAACAAACGCAGTAGCATAACCGCCTTGTCTTCACCTTCGAACTTTACTTCCATAGCAGTTAATTGAAAAATAAGAGTATTGAAAACATTCAAGTGATCAACAATTTTTGTACATTCTTTCATCCGCAAGCTGTACAACTGTCTCTTTAAGAAAATTATGTTTGACAAGTTCTTTGTCGTATACAGACTCTCCAATTTGTTCCACAAAACTGGTGTTGTCACCTCTTCAGTGATGTTAAACAACACCTCATCTTCCAGACACAAACGAATAGTACTAAGGGCTCTTGCATCCAGTTCCTCCCAGTCCTCGTTTGTCATGCTTGTTAGTTTCTTTGAATTTCCATCCAAGGCCTTTTACAATCCTTGTTGGACAAGCAGATCCCACATCTTGATTTTCCATAGCACAAAGTTATTCTTACCGTTGAATTTATCCACCTCAAACTTAGAACTCTGCACTTTCACTATTAGT
Source organism: Picea engelmannii (assembly GCA_009831015.1). Lineage (NCBI taxonomy): Eukaryota > Viridiplantae > Streptophyta > Pinopsida > Pinales > Pinaceae > Picea > Picea engelmannii. Next base: position 303,486 of record ML782098.1, on the reverse strand, counting down.
AGAAACCTCGCTAAACCACTGCTTATAGAACTAAGCCTTTTATAATAAAAAAAACAATGATAAGATATAGTTGAATTTTTTTTTAATCCAAAATATATATATATATATATATATATATATATATATATATATATATTTAAAAACCCTCTTTAAAAAGTCCACTTATTAAACCAATGTATCCACTTTTTTTTTTTTTTTAATAAAGGTTCCACCCTTTTATCATTCAACCTCACCTTATTTACCACTCCACTTTATCACAATATTGTCACCACGTTTTATGCCTTAGAATAAAGGTTCGACCATGTCATGCTTTGAATAAGGCAAAAGAAAAACCCTTTCAAGATTTAGTTTATACTTTAAATCATAAGACAAAACCCTTTCATGGCATGCGAATAAACTTTAAACCATGCAAAAAAAATCTTTTGAAGATCGGTGCTCCTGGGAGTGTTGAAAGGAAGCACGAGTTTGATATCAATGCTCCTTTACTATGGATGGGGGAGTGTCGATATGTCGGTGCTCATATCGACTCTCTGTGGTGTACAAACTGTGTGCACCGATTTTTTGAAAAACAATATTTCTAACACTGTTTGGTAGCGTTGATGATTTGCTACTCACTCAATCACGTTTTCTTTCCTTGGCTCACCTGTGGCACCTACTCAACTTGCTCTGATACCACTTTTTGGGAAGCGAAAGCAAAACAAGGCTATTCTATAACAGACCATAAACTAAGCAAGATCAAACATGCATAAAACCAAGCACATCAATCATACACTTGACACAATGATTTATGTGGAAACCCAAATCTGGAAAAAAACACGGGTAATGATTATCGGTCTTCTTCTATTGAAGGCAGAATTACAATAGCCAACCCAGAAATACAACCATCCTCTCCTCACACAATGTACTCGCTTGCACTCGCATTATCCTCACATTGTCCTCTACCTCTATGGGTATGCTCGTATATATAACATCTATCACTCAGTTACACAGGCTGATCATGAATAGATCACAGAGTTACATGAACATTTCATAAATAGATTGCATGCATTCGCATGTGCATCTGCATGTGACCGCATGAGGAAATTCGTTGGCATGTTTCCAAGAGAGACACCTTTGTATAAAAACCTTATTATGTAAAATTATTTAATTATGTTCTAAGGCGTTCCTCTCTATTCTATGTTTTTCACTGCCATTTTGCTTGTTCACAGCCATCACATGAATTCAACGACCATGAGAAGTTGTCTCCACCACCTTTTTGTTTTTTTAAAATCCACCAAATACATGCAATGACCATGAATCCTTTCATAGCCATCAAAAATTGTGACAACTGTGTCTCAGTTGCAAGTGACTAAGGTTAATATTAATCTGCAACCGAACCGTTGTCTTGGATAATGTGTACATCTCCACTATGTAGATGGCCCTTTGTCAATATTTGATATTATAATAAATGTGGGTTGATTTATTATGGTTATTTAAAAAAAAACTATGTCACCTAAAATGATTTGCTTACTACAAAAATAATTTTTTATCAATATTTTATCGTATTAACAATATCTTTTATTAAAACAATTTATTGGCAAAATATTTTTTTATGATGATGTTAATGTTCATTGAGTTCAAAATTGGTCTATGAGACCTTAAGAAAAGTAATAGATTACTTAGATTTCTTTAAAATGTTATTTGGATACTTGAAAAACATTAAGATAAGTGTTCCAAAATGAGTAAAGTTTTGATAACTTAGAAGATTGAGAAAGTCGATATTGTGACAAATACTTTTAAATTGTCATTGAATTTGGGTATAAAAAGAGCACTCTAAGAGAAAGTGTTTTTCATCTCAACCCTGTTGGTGTCACAAAAATATGAGAATTTTTTTTTATATAAATAATAAATTATTATAAAGATATACTTAATATAAACTTATCGATTGAAAATGGTCACAACCACTAATAGTTTCTCTGTATAACATGTATCTTAATAATATAGCTTGAAACATGTATCTTAATAAAACACTCTTATTAAATTAAGTGCATGAAAACTAGTATTTTCTAAGCATTTTGTACAATTTTCATTTTGAAATGTATTTTGTAAATTGTTCTCATTCTTAATTGATTTTATTCACTTTCATAACTATAATTGTTGGGATTTGGTGAAAATGAATTCCTTCAAGGATGGATTTGGATCCTATTATTTTGCGTTGGTTGTAACTAAAATAGACCAAGTTAGAATATGGATAGGAGTGCATTTAATAATCATTTTCTTGTGTAAATGTATATAAATTGATGTAAGCCCATAGAGGCAAAGAGAGACAGAGTGAGAGGATATGAGAGAACTTGCAAGTCTGTTGTAATCTCCATGATCTGAACACTAAGACAATCGATACCTATGCTTGGTGGGCGTAGCCCAACATTTGGGTGAACCACGTGAAATCTCTATGTTTCTTATCTGTGTGATTGTTAATTATCATATGTGAATTGTGTTTTCCGCATTTGCAATTCTAACAATTGGTATCGGAGTTGCATCAGAAATCCTTGATGACCAGATCTGCGGTGCAAGATCGTGAATTCTATAGAAAGTCATCAGCGCTCCCTATGTAGTGTTAGAGGCGCGTTGTCGCCCTCAAACTTATTAAATTGAAATTTTCATGAAAGCCATGCACCTGGTTCATGCATCACAGAGTGTCGACGTTGCCCCATCCATAGTGAAGGAGCGCTAGCGCTCCCTTTAAATAGTCCAAGGAGCACCGATCCCCAGCACTATCTCTCCCTCAAAGAAATATTCGTATGGTTCTTGAAAAAGTTAAGGTATTTGGGTATTTTCAAAACTTGAATTTATTTTTTATAAAAGCGTGAACATTGCAAGTCACATGGGTGGATGAAGTAAAAAGGTTTTTGAATTGATTAAAGGTTTATTGTATTTGGAATTAAATATAATATGTAAAAGGTGAAGGTTTTAAAAAGGTGTTTTTTTATTTTTTATTTTAAATAAAAGGAGAGGTTGGTAAAAGGATTTTTTATTAAACCTTTTATTAAACCTTGTGGTGTTTATACCATTTTTTCCTCCACATTATCTTTTAAAGAGCCTTGGTTATTATAAGTAGCGATTTGGGCATTAGGAAATTTTGTGTTAATGGCTAAGATGTAGAGTTCAAAGTTTGAAGTTGAAAAGTTCAGTAGTAAAAACAACTTTGAGCTCTGGAAGCTCAAGATGCAGGATTTACTGGTGCGACAAGGGTTGCAAAAAGAATTGGAAGGCAAGACAAAGAAACCAACGACTATGACAAATGAGGAATCATAAGATCTAGATGTAAAATCTCTTAGTACCATTCGTTTATGTCGAGCAGATGATGTTCTATTTAATGTAGTAGGAGAGGATACAACATCAAGATTATAGATAAAGTTGGAAAGTCTATATCTGAAGAAATCCTTGACGAGCAGGATCTACTGGAAGAGACAGTTGTATAGTTTGTGGACAAAAGAAGGTACAAAAATTGTTGACCATTTAAATACCTTTAATACCCTTATAGTTCAATTGACAAGTATGGAAGTTAAATTCGAAGATGAAGATAAGGCTATTACACTATTGTGTTCGTTGTCTGAGTCTTGGGATAATCTAGTCACCTCTATTATCTTTAGCTCAATAGATGTTTTAGATTATGACTATGTTGTGGGAGCTTTGTTGGCTAAGGAGATGAGGAGAAAATCTAGTCAAGAAACCTCAACATCAAAGGCGATGTTGGTCAGGGGTCGAACTAAAGAGTAGAATGAGAGAATTTTTTCTCGATCTAAGTCAAGACATAGAAAGGGTAAAGAAAAATGTTGGTACTATGGAAAAACAGGCCATCTCAAGAAAGATTGTTGGAAAAGAAAGGAATCTGAGGAAAACTCTATGAAGGAAGAAAATTTGGCTATAACAAATTCAGGTATTACTGATGAAGTTTGATCTGTTTCTAGTAATTTACAATATCAAGAAGAATGGAAGTTAGATTCAGGTGCTTCCCACCACATGTGCTCACACAGAAATTGGTTCATTTATTACCAATCTGTTGATGAGGGTGTAGTGTTTATGGTAAATGGTATTCCCTATAAAATTGTTGGGGTTGGAAGTATTAGAATCAGGATGTTCGATGGTATTGTTAGGGAATTAAGGGATGTTATGTATGTACTTGAGCTTAAATCAAATTTGATTTCATTGGGAGTGTTGGATTCTTATGGATATAAGTATACAGGTCAAGGTGGATCACTCACATTGTCGAAAGGTAGTTTAGTAGTGATGAAGGAAACAAAGGTTGATAATGTTTATAAGATGGAAGGGAGTACTGAAGTAGCATCTAAAGTGATAGATGTATCTTCTTGTTTATGGCAGAAGCATCAAGGTCATAACAGCAAGAAAGAATTGTAGGTACTGGTAAGAGGTAAATCATTTCCAAACTTAAAATCTTTGTTTCTGAATTCCTACTTGTTTTATATCTCTGTAAGTTATGATGGTGGTATAAATGGATGTTGTGTGTGGGATCCTACTTCTCACAAGGTCATCATTTATAGAGATATAATATGTATGGAACAACCAAAAGGGTTGATTCAAGATTGCGACAGTAAATTTGTTTGCATGCTAGATAATTCATTGTATGGCCTATTGGTACCTAGACAAATATACAAGAGGTTTGAATCATTCATAGTGAATCAAAAATTTTCAAAGGGTAGGAATGACTATACAGTTTATAGTACATTCACAATCTTGATGTTATTTGTTGATGATATGCTCGATGCAAGCTGAAGCATGGATAAAATCAATAAGAAAATGATTCAGGTGGATAGGACAATTCAAATGAGGGATCAAAGAGCAACAAAACAAACTATCGGCATAAAATTACACAGAGATGGTAATGGTAAGTTGTGGTTGGATTTTAGTATGAACATTGTAAAACCAGTTTTTATCCCTCTTGCTTTACATTATAAGTTTTCTTCAAGCATAGATCCTGTCTATAAAGAATAAAAGGTTATCTCTCATGTAAGTTCAATAGGAGGTTTGTTGTATGTGATGAAATGGTTAAGACCAGATGTTTCACATGCTAATGATGTTGTCAGATACATGCCAGATTCAAGGGCGATAGTTAAATAGTTGCTTCAACGTTTGAGAAGCACAAATATCATCTATAATGGTTACATTGAGATGGTCTGTGATAATTGTAATGTATATTTTACAGGTGTCTCGGATAGAAGGAGATATATCACTAAATATGTCTCACAACAAAGTTGTAGAAGAGATGTTGGAGGTGGACTGACCCCTCAAGAAATCCAAACTCGTGCAAGTCACACAGGAGAGATCATAAAACATGTTTTATTAGAGAATCTACAGTGGTGCTTGGATTCTCTTAGCTTGCAGAAAAGGTGATGAACAAAAGGAAGGAGCAAGGTATCAGGTTAATTGTTGTCAAGGTGGAGATTGTTGGGATTTGGTGACAAAGAAATCCTCCAAGGATGGATTTAGATCCTATTATTTTGCATTGGTTGTAACTAAAATAGACCAAGTTAGAATATGGATAAGAGTTCTTTTAATAATCAGTTTATTGTGTAAATGTATATAAATTCATGTAATCCCGTAGAGGAAAAGAGAGACACAGTGAGAGGATATAAGAAAACTTGAAAGTCTGTTGTAATCTCCATGATCTGAAAAAAAAGACTAATGATACCTATGCTTGGTGGACATAGCCCAACGTTTGGGTGAACCACGTGAAATCTTTGTGTTTCTTATCTCCGTGATTGTTAATTATCATATGTGAATTGTGTTTTCTGCATTTGAAATTCTAACAATTGGTATTAGAGTTGTGTCAGAGATGCGTGAGGACCAGATCTGTGGTGCAAGATCGTGAATTCTGTAGAAAGTCATCAGTGCTCCCTATGGAGTGTTAGAGGCACGTTGACGCCCTCACACTTATGAAATTGAAATTTTCGTGAAGGTCGGGCACCCGGCTCATGCATCACAGATCACCAGTGTTCCCCCATCCATAGTGAAGGAGTGCTAGAGCTCCCTTCCAATAGTCCAAGGAGCGGTGATCCCCAACACTAGCACTCCCTTAAAGAAATATTCATATGGTTCTTGAAAAACTTAAGGTATTTGGGTCTTTTCAAAAATTGAATTCGTTTTATTATAAAAGAGTGAATATTGCAAGTCACGTGGGTGGATGAAGTAAAAGGGTTTTTTAATTGAGTAACGGTTTATTATATTTGGAATTAAATATAATATGTAGAAGGTGGAGGTTTTAAAAAGGTGTTTTAAAGCGTGAACATTGCAAGTCACTAAGCACAATGAAAAATAGAACCAAACATTCTTCAAAATCTTCATCTTTGAAAACAATGCTTCAACTAATAAGAATCCTTGAAGTTTCTCCATAGTCCACTTAAAGGTATAGTCTCCTATGTGATCCAATTTTCCCAACATAATTGCACATCATTATATCTTTAAATGTCTCAGACATCATTATCACTTGAAATGTCTAATAACCCTCGTAAGGTATGATACCAAACTTCCACATCCTGGATCTAACTTGAACTAGAGGAAATTTGGTTGAAAAATGATCCTATCAACCCTAATACAAATTCCATGTCATCATGTATTAGTCAATCAAAATATCATAAAAATCAAAAGAGGTGGATGTCTTGTGTAATTTTTTATCATATAATTTGGAGATATGTAGATTTTTTTAATAATATAATTTGTTTCCCTAAGCATGATTGTTCTTGCCCAAAATTGTCTTGGATATTGAGAATAAAATGAATATACCCTTGTTTGTGGGACAAGGGACCCCCCTCCACCCAGCTCTACGAAGGTATACATACCCTATCCCCCTCTGGATTTGAACCTGTGACCTCTTAAGAGGAAACACATGTTCTTAACCATTAGGCCCACTCAGGCTATACAAAATATAACTAAATTTAATATAATATACTATACAAAATATAACTAAATTTAATATATAATAAAAAATAATATATAACATATCAAAATATATATATATAACATAACAAATTTAATTAAATATAATAATAATAATAATAACAAATATAATAAATTTAATGTATAAAATAACAAATAATTTATGACATATTATATCTAAGTAATATAATAGGTGCCGTACCCGTACCCCCCTCTCCCTAATATATTATTATATACCTTAACTAACTCCCCAACGCCCCCTTATCATCCTAACTAATCCTAACAACCCCGCCGCCCCCATCCCCCCACCATGTCATCCCATCCTAATCCCTCACCCTAACTACCTCCTCGCCATCCCTCACTCTCCCCACGTCATCCCATCCCCAAACTTTTTCCCCCTTTAATTAATAGTAATAAATAGCACTATTTATAATATTATTTTATTTATTTTAATTTTAAAATATTTATACTACCATATATACTAATATATAATATTTTAATTATACATTAATTATTTATTAATTCATATTGATAAATATATATTATTTTTATTTATTTATTAATTCAAACAATATTATATAGTTACCTCGTTCTTATTATATGGTTATTTCGAGAGCAGCTTTGATAAAAGTGAAATAATTATGAGAAACTTCCATAAAAGTGAAATAGTAATATAAAATGTTTATATAACATTATTTTATAATTGTATTAACTTTTCCTTAGAAGAACCATTTTAAATTGAAATTTCATGCATGTCTCATAACCCCAATGAAGTATAGTTTCTTTTATCCAAAATAATCATGAACTATTGAATAACTATTTGTCTTCCATTGTATTTCTCCTTATCTTCAAAGTGTGAGATTTCTTAAAATATGAATATTTCTTAAAATATGAATTCTTCAACAAAGTCTTCATCATTGTCTTGATCTCATGGATATTCAATAAGGGATATATTTATTGATTCTTTAATCTTCCCTTTGATAAGATCATTGACACAGATCTACCACTAATTTCAATATGACCCATTTTTTTTTATAGTAGTAACATTCTATAATGTGTTGAGCTAACATTACTACAAGTACATCTATGTACATTATGTGTTTCTCAAATTTCTTTCAACCATGGTCATATTTTCCGTAAATTACCCACTCTGGAACCAAATAATAATATATTGTGCATATGATACAATTTTTCATTCCAAATAACATGTAATCTCATGAATAACAACATAAATGTATAGAAATATAATGTGCAATATATTCATTAAATAACAACAACAATTAACACATGAGCACAAATTATAAACAACAATAGAAAGCACATATAAAAATGGCACTTATTTTTTATAAATGCACCAATTGGTTGTAGACCTCATACATTCCACCCAACCATAGACAATATTTTTCTATATCTCTCAACAATAGGTCACCCCCAATCTAGGGATATGACTCCACCAAGGAAAATACACTCTCTCTAAATCAACTAAGTCTCGTAGTCAGTATTGGATTTAAACTAGGGCAAGGTACCAAACTCTAGCAATAAATCCAACTAAAAATATCTCATCTCTCTTAACATGTAGAAACCATGGAAATGTACCCCCTTCTTTGCATCACAGTCACTCCGGCTATCCCACTTCCCTTCCATGGATCCACCATAGGCCGGATAGTTGTGGTTGTATGATCTCCAACAACTCTCACGGAGTCTCCATGTACCCTCCAAGCCTCACACCAAGAGAAACCTATCCCAGGAAATTCTCCCTACAAGGATTCATTCTTCCCCAGGGGAACCCAAGGAGAACTATTCCCAATAATCACACAAGATTCACTTAGAATCCTCAAGGTACTAAAGTCATAGGGTTTGAGTGGATCTCCCTAGATCACACCCCCACATACCAGGGAAAAAATGGTAAGAATGATATAGTTTCCATTCAAAACAAAGCTTATATATGCATGTCTCCTTTTTTACAAGTGGAGCTCATGTATCCACCTTCCCACCACTTGGGAACTCATCCCACTACTTAGTAACTTTACAATATAATCAAGAAATAAGACTTATGATTAATTTAATATATTTTTCTTAGCCCCCTTTCCCGCTCATGGAGTCCTAGCTCCCCATACTCTTTGTCTAAATTGGTTTACAACCATGATGTATTTTATTAATCACTTGTATGTACATATTAAAATATAGGCTCTTCTACCTTTGATCATCACAGGAAAAATATTATAGACACTCTAGACCAAAACCCATACTAGCTCACTAGCCTATATAGCATATGTACATGTACAAATTACAACTTGGGGATCAAACTTGGGGTATTACACATTCTATCTCTCTCTTTTATTTAGTTGATAAATTGTGATTGTTTCTTGAGTAGAATTGTAATACCCTAGGCCAAGCCCCTGTCTAATGTAATGATGTCCGTGGGCTAGTGAGCCAAGTGTTGATAAGCTGGTAGGCTTATGTGTTATAGGCCAAAGATTTTGGATGCTAAGGCCAATAAGCTTGATTTTTTGTATATGTAATTATGCAGATCATTAATAAAAATTATACATTGTTGCGTGTAGATCGACCGCGAAGAAAGAGTAATGGGGGACTAAGATCCACTAGGTAGGGAAAGGGATGGGACTGAGAGGCTAGGAAATATGGACTAATATAGAGGGCTTAACCTAAGGGAATATTATAATATATTCATGAAAATGAAAATACTAAAGTGGGGAAAATAAACCCAGTTATCCTAAGTTCCTGGGAAAGGGAACGAGTGCTAAATGGACTGAAAGTTGCTCCAGGAAGATAGGTGTCAACTTGGGTGCATGCAGTTAAAGCTGGAGTGTCAACTCGTTGGGGGGGTTTGCTCCCCATTCTCCTATCCTTCGCCTAAATCGTCGGGCCTCTGTTGGGGACATCTGCATCTTATATGCATCTCTGAAACCAGTAACTGGGGAAGTTGACTTGTGTTTCCTATGAAGCCCAACATATCTGTATTTTCCAAAACCATGTTGTGCCTTACCGAATTGTGGTTGCTACCATCCCCTAAGCTATATTGAACCTTTGTTGTTATCCTCACCTAGCTGGAACTGAGTTGAAGTTGGTTGAAGAAGCGAGTTGTCAGGCCTGTGGTTGAAGATGTAGGTTGTTAGGCTTATGAGCAGCTCTCTCCATGTGAGAATTCATGATCCGACCTATTGTCGAGACTCAGAAAGGGAAGTGGAGCAACCGATGGACTGTGGAATAGTGAAGGTGCATATTCCTAGGGTGGAACATGCATGTGGGGAATGAGAGTCCATGAGTAGTGGGCGTAAGAAGGCTCTTGGAGAGAATCCTTCCAGTTGCACTGTGCAGTCTCCTGTAACCTCAAGCTAGTCTAGGATTCTCTTTCCTTGGGTGGAGCTTAGTCCCAGCTCGGGGGTGACCCACTGTTGAGCGCAATGAGAAACGTGGTCTAAGGTTAGGAGTTTCGAGGAAGGTATGCACACAGTTGGTGGTATTCTATTAAAATATAAGTACCACTTTTATGCTCATTTACATGTTTTGTATATGTACATGTGTTTTAATTGATGAGTAATGCATGTATATGATGTATGTGTAGGCTTATTGTTATTTCCACATTAATCTATGTATGAACAAAATATGTTCTTTGTTTATGTTTATATTTATATGCATATGATAATTGTTGTTTCTATGAGTAGCATGGTCGGGTTGTTGGTGGTCGGGGTTGCTACAAATTGGTATCAGAGCATGCAAGTAAATGATTCAGTCGTTAGGTAGCACTTCCAGCTGTGTTGGGTGGCTCGGGACATTACAAATTGGTATTAGAGAATGAAATTAATGGATTCAGTCATTAGGTAGTGCTTCTCGGCGTGTTGGGTGGTTTGTGATGTTTCAAATTGGTATCAGAGACAAGGTTCAAGCACTGAGCTTGGATGGGTTGGATAAGGGGTCATGGAAACCAAGGTTTCAGAGGAAAATTGTGTAAAGAAGAACAAATTTCGAGCCTCGGAGAATTCCGAGTGTCAATAGGTTACATTGGCCGTGTTACGAAGCTTAGGAGGTGTAGCGATATTATAAAACCACGACAGACATGGTATTGGGCTGCAGAGTAATGTGGACCATTGGAATCTGTTCAGGAGAAGGAGGAGAATTCTCGACCATCAGATCTGGAGAAAAGTTCAGGAGGGTTAATCTACAAGTCCTTCATAATTCGGGACTTCGGAGAAGTATGTGTTATAGAGTGGAAGAAGTCGAAGCTTTGAAGTCCCCGAAGTGGATATACACCATAGATCTGGGGAGAAGAGATCAACCATTGGATTGGGTTGAAGTTGGACCAGAACCATTGGATCAGCCAAGGGTGGAAGTTACAGAGTTGTATGAAGGATAGAGAACTCCCGAATATCTGAAGTTCAGAGTTAATCCAGACCGTCTGTCAAAAGGGACACGTGTCAGTAGATTGGCTTGTTCAGGATTTGGGTGTTCGGGAGAATTAGTGTGTGTTGAGGTGAGAACTCCCGAAGCCCAAAGCTCTGAACCCCCAAGGAGATGAAGTAGTGAGTCATGATGACATCACCTGGAGGTGACATGGACCTCTCCTATACCTTCCACGTTCTCCCATCTGGATTGTGGACAACTATACTATGTGGACCTGGAGGGTAAATAATTTTGAAAATTCAAAATTCAGGAGACCAGAAGGAAGCAGGTGTAAAAAAATTCGAAGCTCGAAATTTCGGACTAACGTGGCATGATGATGTCATTGGGAATGAGGTGGACAAATGGGATGTGTGACACGTGTCAGTGAGTTTTAGACCCGTCAAATATTGGAATTCCATTTGGAATGTGACAAGTGTCACCCATCTGATTGGGCCACATGTTAGCCGCTAGTATTCCGCCACATGGCACTCCTTTTGAGCATGGTTAGTGGACCCAAACTGGTGTTGATCACCATACACCAATATTGACAACAAGGAGGCATTTTGGGGACCCAATTTGCATGAGAGTTAATGCCCCAATGCGGTCCTACAATCCAAACCATAGTTTCACTGAGGGGTTGTGTTTCAGCGTCAAAATAATTATGGGGCGAAAGGGGAGTTACTCCAAACTGCCAATGTGTTACCCCACAAATTGAAAGGCATTAAGTAATGTGACATGATAATGCTTGAACATCGAAACCCTAAGCCAGCAGATGCATGGTGATAGGAGACTAACGCCGAAGGAAGGAAACTCAGGAGGAAAACGAAACAGGTGGGCCACAAAACCCCGAAGCCCGAAGTCCCGAATAAGCACCATCGACCTAGCGTTGGGCCACATCCCATGGTCGCATGGGTTGGGGGATGAGATAAAGGGGCTAGTTCCCGAAAATTATTGCAAAATAGTGTAGATCTCATAAATTAATATCTGTGGGGATTCTTGATTGATCGAGAACCACAAAATGAAATCTGAAATCTTTCTTTGAATCAGATTGGTTTAGGAATGCTGTGGAAATTGTTAAGGATTGATGGCCTGAAAATTTCAATTGAATGCACATTGGTTTTGCAGAGTTAAACAATAGTTAAATCAGATAAGGATCAACACAGAGTGTAGATAAATGAGGGATGCACATGAAGATTATAGTCCAAGAAATTCCTAGAGTAGTTGATATCAGAGAAATATCAACAATGCAGTTGAAGAAGTGCTACAAGAAAGGATGTCAAATATTTTCATCCCATATGGAGGAAGAATCTAACGATAAAGTACCAAATATTGAGTATCATGCAGACCTGGAAGATTTTGAAGATGTGTTCAAGGAGGTACCAGGACTACCTCCAAAGAGAGATATTGATTTCTCTATAAATTTGACACCTTGAGAAGCCCTATTGTCAAAGACTCCTTACAGAATGAGTACACTAGAGATGAAGGAATTGCAAATGAAGCTTGAAGAGCTTCTGAAGAAGGGGTATATACGCCCAAGTGTATCACCTTGGGGTGCCTTGGTCTTGTTTGTGAAGAAGAAATATGGGACATTGATATTGTGCATCGACTTCAGATAGTTGAATAAAGTGACTGTAAAGAACAAGTATCCTCTACCAAGGATTGATGATCTCTTTGATCAATTGAAGGATACAAAGAGAGATCTCAGGTCAAGATACCATAATGTAAGGATTAAAGAGGAATATATCAGAAATACCGCCTTTAGGACAAGGTATGGTCATTACGAGTTCACGGTGGTGCCATTTGGGTTGTCAAATGCACCATCTTTTTTTATGTGCTTAATGAATGGTGTTTTCCGGGAATATCTAGACACTTTTGTCATTGTATTTTTGCATGAAATTGTTATATATTCCAATATGGAAGAAGAGCATGAGCATCATTTGAGGATGGTGTTGCAAGTTCTAAGAGAGAATCAGTTGTATGCCAAATTGAGCAAGTGCTCATTTTATCAAAACTGAATTCACTACTTGGGGCATATCATTTCAAAGGATGGGATAGTCGTGGATCCTGAGAAGATAGAATCCATTAGAGAATGGTCAACACTGAATAATGTGACAGAAGTCAGATCCTTCATGGGTCTAGTTGGCTATTACAGAAGGTTCATTGCAGGGTTTTCAAGGATAGTTCACCCCATCAACTCCTTGCAAAGGAAGGGGAATAAATTTCAATGGACAAAAGAATGTGAAAGAGCTTCCAGGAATTGAAGTAGTTGTTAACCAGTGCTCCAATCTTGAGTATTGGAGATCCGAATGAAGATTTTGTAGTGTGTACAAATTCTTGCAAAGAAGGACTGAGAGGAGTCCTCAGCTAGAATGGGTTTGTAATATGTTAGGAGTCTAGAAAATTGAAAGAGCATGAAAGGCTCTATGCCACTCATGATTTGGAGTTGGCAGCCATTGTACACACTCTTAAGAAATGGATATATTACCTCATGGGAAAGAGGTTCAAACTCAGGACACAACATCATAGTTTGAAGTATCTGTTTGATCAACCAACTTTGAATGCTAGGCAGAGTAGGTGATTGGAATTCCTCTGTGAGTATGACTTTGATATCAAACACATCAAAGGAAAGAAGAAAAAAGTGGCTGATGCACTCAACAGGAGAGTGCATGAAATGCATTTTATATACATCATCATGTATCAAACAGACCTTAAAGGAAGAATTTCTGTGGTTGCAAATTCAGATTTGTAGTACATGGAATTAGTAACAAGATTGCAGCAAGGCAAAATGAAACAAAAATTTGAGGATTATGAATTGGGAATTGATGGAATCCTTAGGTACAAAAACATAGTCTATGTACCCAATTCTCAGGGATTGAGGAGTGCAATTTTACAGGATATGCATAATGTGCCATATGCAGGACACTGAGGATTTCAGAAAACAATTTTAGTAGGCAAGAGCCAATATTATTGGCCATGCATGAAGAAAGAGATTGTTGAATAAATAACTAAATGTTTAGAATGTCAAAGGGTAAAGGCAGATCATAGACACCCAGCTGGTATTCTACAACCATTACCCATTCTTGAGTGTAAGTGGGAAGTGGTGGCAATGGATTTCATCACAAGATTACCGAGAACAAACAAGCAACATGATTCCATCATGGTGGTGGTGGTGGTGGTGATTGCATGGCATACCCAAGACAAGTGTGTTTGACAGAGACCTGAAATTTACCTCAAAGTTCTAGAAGGGGTTATTAAAAGGGTTCGGAACAAATCTAAACTTCAACACTAATTATCATCCTAAGTCTAATGGGAATACAAAGAGGGTGAACCAAGTGATAGAATATATGTTAAGAATGTATGTGATGACGCAAGGTACCCGCAACCCCCACGGTTCCACCCTGCTCTCACCAGGACCTTCTCTAATTCTGGCCCGAAGAGTCAAAGCTCTTCCACCTCCCCTTGGGAGTTACCCACAGTAAACTCCTTCGGCGATCTCCTCTTCGGAAATTGGGAAATCGCGATTCGGTAATTCGCGGTTCACGTGGGCACGGTTCACATGCAGCTCCCAACCCCGATCCCCGATAGTCAACAGTCAACGCTTTCACGCATCGGGGATTTCCCTATCGGGAAATCAGCAATGGTAATGTTATGGTTCAATTACACTGCAAAACACCGAACCCCGAACTCTGATGACACCTGTACTCCACCAGTTCTTATGGTCCCACTTTGCCACGTCACTCCTCCACTCGTGCGATCGGGGATCGCGAAATCACAATTTCAACTGTCCGGGTCCTTTGTATTTGAAAACCCCAAATATCGAAACCCCGATTCTCCAGATTTGTGCCACCTGTCCTTGTCACGATCAACGGCCCCGATAATTTTGGGAAATCGCGACTCACAATTTGGTAAGGTATAAACTCTTACCTCGCCAACCTCCGAATGCCGAACCCCGATGGGAATTGGGTCTTACCTCCTACGCTAAAGGACTAAACCTCGCGCAGCTTCCCCACGATCCTATGATCAGCGGGATTTCGCAAACCTCCCCGACGATTCAAGTCGTCGATTCTCTTCCTCTTGAGGAATATTTCCTGGGTGTATTCTCACTATGTCGAGAATGAACTATCCCTCCTGAGCTTGATTTCTCGGACTCCTTCAGAGACCTTCCGCGCGCGTTTTACGTGCTCGACTTCCAACAACTCTCAAAGTGTTGAAGTCATCCAGACCCTGCGCGTGCACAGAGATAGTAGTCCCTGCCTTCCTTTGCTCAGACTCAGTGCTGAGACCTCGACCTTGACCTGCATCTCACCTGCACACTCTGTCAACCCAATTCAACTTCTGGGTGAGCGAGAATGAGAGTTTAACTGTAGAGCCTCCTCGACACACTCTATGCGGAGGAATTCAACTGCACTCTATGTAGGAATCTCCTGGCTCAAACAGAGAAACAATTGAAACTTATTTCCTCATTCTCTCAGGTTTCGAACCTGCCATGAAATAACATATGCAACATATAGAAGAAAGGCATAAAAAGAAGCAAGTATGCAACAACATAATATCAACAACTCACAGAAAACAAACACAGCCATGGAATTGAATCAAAGTCTTTCTTCTATTAATTCAATCTGTACATGGGTGTTCTTCACAAGTTCTCTGCTTTCTCTCTTTCTTGTATGAATGAGAATGATAATACAATGATACAAAGGAGGGTGCCTATATTCCGTTTTCCCTCTCGAAAGTAAAACTGTCTAATCTACAGTTAATTCCTATCTAACAACATTAAAACTATTAAATGCCTTCCTATCTATAATATAATACAAGTGCGCTCGGCTTTGAATGCCTTCATTTAAATGGTGGCGCAACAATACCAAGGTAGAATTCAAAATTGAAGTTTGTTGGCTTGTCCAGCTGTCTCTTCTTTCTCCTCGCGCTGGCTCGCTTGATGAGGTGTGGATGCTCCTGCATCATACTCCTCGGCTCAAAAGGTTTCATGGGCTCCTGTCCATGAGCTTCTGCACGGTGTGCCCATGCTTCTAAATCACTGCCTTTGTTTCCCAGCTGGCATCCTCCACTGGGTGATTTTTCCATTTCACCAGGTACTCAAAATATTGCTTTCTCCTGGTCTTCCTGCCTATTCTTTTATCCAGTATGCACTTCATCCGAGGCTTCTGTGCAACTGACAATTGCTTCTTCCACTGGATCACTGGTTGTTCATCAGTTCCAGCTCCTTCATCCTCGGTCCTGTAGGGGTATAAATCCGAAATGTTGAAAATCAGAGATATCTCGATGCCCTCTGGCAACTCAAGCTCATACGCATTCTCCCCGAATTTCTTCAGGACTCTACACAGCCCATTTTTCTTCATCTTGAGCTTGTTATACGTTTCCCTTGGGAACCTTTCCTTCCTTAGGTGCGCTAGAACCATGTCCCCAACTTCAAACTGAAGTTGCCTTTTCCTCTGATCGACTCTGCGCTTATACTCCTGGTTCGCCTTCATCAGTCGCTGCTTCACCTGTGTGTGAAGTTCCTGCATTGCTTCAGCGAACTCTTCAACACGAGCACTGCTGGCTTCAGCCTGTTCTGACTCCCTGAGCTCAGAAACTCCTCTCGGCTGTGTCCCATACAAAATTTGAAATGAGCTCTTACCTGTACTCCGATTCACTGAATCATTATACGCAAATTCTGCTTGTGGTAGGATCTGATCCCAACTGCTGTGATGCTCAGTCACCAGGCTTCTCAATAAATCCCCTAAGCTTCTATTGACCACCTCGGTTTGTTCGTCTGTTTGCGGATGGTAAGCAGAACTGAATGCCAAGTCATTCCCCAGCTTCTTCCATAGCGTCCTCCAAAAGTGACCTATGAACTTCGTGTCCCGATCCAAGACTATGCTTCTCGGCAATCCATGCAACCACACAATCTCCTTGAAAAACAAATTTGCGATGTGGGTTGCATCGTTGGTATTTTGACATGGAATGAAATGTGCCATCTTCGAGAACCTGTCCACCACTACAAAAATGGAATCAACTCCTCGCTGTGTTCTCGGTAAACCCAACACAAAGTCCATGCTAATGGCTTCCCATGGCCTCTCGAGTATGGGCAATGGCTGATAGAACCCTGTGTTCTGTTTTCGGCCCTTCGCATGTTGACATATTCAACACCTGTCAACAAATCGCTTTACATCAGCACGCATGCCAGGCCAATAATAAGATTCTCTCAGCTTGGTGAATGTCTTATCATGTCCAAAGTGACCTGCTAAGCCTCCACTGTGCTTTTCTTTCACCAAATTCTCTCTCATAGAGCAATCTGGAATGCACAATTGATTGCCTTTGAATAGCAATCCATCCTGGATTAGGTAGTCAATCCACGGACTCCTATCCCTGAGAACTGGGTTCTTGGCTGCCTCGTATGCCTTGCCAAAGTCTGCGTCACCTGCATACATATCTCTCAGATTCTCAAAACCCAAAATCTTGACCCTGAATTCCTGCAGAAATAAACATTTTCTGCTCAAGGCGTCAACTACCTTGTTGGCAGTCCCTGAAATGTGCTTTATCACAAATGTAAAATTCTGCATGTATTCCACCCACTTTGCATGCTTCTGATTCAGCTTCTCTTGCTGACTCACAAACTATAACGCATGATTATCACTGTACATAACAAATTCCTTGGGTATGAGATAATGCCTCCACTTTTTCAATGCTTGTATAATGGCATAGAACTCTTTATCATATGTGGAGTACTTCTGTTTTGCATCATCCATCTTCTCGCTGTAATATGCAACAGGTCTGTCATCTTGACTTAAAACCCCTCAAACAGCATACCCACTGGCATCACACTTCACTTGGAAGGTTTTATGAAAATCTGGCAACACTAACACTGGTTGCTCAGTTATCTTTCGCTTCAACAAATTGGAGCTTCTTTCAGCCTCTGCTGTCCAATGGAAAACCTTATGCTGCTTCTTCACAGTGTCCATCATTGCGGCACTGATTCCACTGAAATTCCGAATGAATTTTCTGTAGAAGCTTGCCAATCCATGGAAGCTCCTTACCTCAAAAACATTCCTTGGCGATGGCCAATTCCTGATTACGTTCACCTTCTCAGGATCCATCTTCAATTCATTTGCCGAGATTACAAAGCCCAAATAAATGAGTTCTGTCTGCATGAAGGAACACTTCTTCAAATTGATCAACAGCTTCTCCTGCTACAGTCTTCTCATCACAATGGCCAAATGCCTCAAGTGTTCAGCCTTCATTTTGCTGAAAATCAATATGTCGTCTAGATACACAACAAAAAATTTGCCAATGAATTCCCGTAGGACTTCATTCATCAGCCGCATAAATGTGCTTGGTGCATTTTTCAACCCAAACGACATGACCAACCATTCGTACAAACCTTCATTTGTTTTGAATGTCGTCTTCCATTCATCTCCCTCTCGCATTTGGATCTGATGATATCCGCTCTTGAGATCTATCTTTGAAAAATAATTTTCCCCACTCAGGCAATCCATCAAGTCGTCCATTCTCGGCAGTGGAAACCTATACTTGATGGTGATTTTATTAATCACCCTGGAGTCTGTACACATCCTCCCGCCTCCATCCTTCTTCGGACTTAGTACCGTTGGAACGACACATGGACTCAGACTCTCCCTCACCAGTCCTTTATCCAGCAGATCCTGTACCTGCCTCTTGACCTCCTCGTTCTCCTGAGGTGTGAACCTATACGCTGCCTTATTCGGCAAGCTTGCTTCGGGTATGAGGTCAATGTGGTGACTCACACTCCTCATCGGTGGCAACAAACGAGGTAGTTCATCCACGATGATATCAGCGAACTCTCCCAGCAGTTCCTGAACCTCTTCCGGCAAGTCGTCCACTCTTGTGCTTGTCAGGACAATTTTCGGCTTCTTGACAACAAATAACTGTGGATCTTCATTCTTCTCCAGCTCTGTGAGAATCTCTTTCCCACTCATGAGAAGTATCGTGCTGGTTACTTCCCGCTCCACCTTCTTATCCTTCCCCGGAAGTAATGTATGTGTTCTTCCATCCTTCTCCAAGGTATATGTGTTCATTCTCCCGTCATGAACCACATTTCTGTCAAACTACCATGCTCTTCACAATAATACATGAAATACATCCATGGGAATGACATCACATAGAATTTCATCCCTATATTCACCCATTTTAAAATTGACTAAGCATTGCTTTGTAACACATACCTGGTGTCCTTTCTGCAGCCATGACACTTTGTATGGACTTGGGTGTCTGTACGTCTCCAGCACCAATTTCTCCACCATCTCGGTTGAAACGATATTATCGGTGCTTCCACTGTCCACTATGACCTTGCATTTCCAGCCCTTGGTCTTGCAAGTCGTCCGGAACAGTCTGCATCTTTGCGCTGTGTCCTCCACCTCTTTCTCAGGTTTCAACAGGACCTTACGCACTGTCAGTGACTTTCCACTTCCAGTGTCTTCATCTTCGACATCATGCCTCTGCGCCTCAGCGACGTGAGCTTTTCCTATGTCCATCTTCCTCTCTGGAAAGTCAACGGCCTTGTGTCCGTCTTTCCCACATGTAAAACATGTGATGACTCCTCCACATCCTCTACCTCTACCTCGAGTACGAGGAAATGTATTGGCGTCAGCATATCCTCCTTGCTGATCATCTTGCTGCCTCCTCGGCTCAGCATATTGCTGCCTCTGCTGTGAGGTTCCACCTCTTTCAGCTTTTCCCTGCGGCCTCTTCCAAACCTCCTTGGGATTTTGAATTCTCTCCTGGGCAACTGCTTTGCCTCTGGGCTGGCTTCTCCCTCGCCTTCACTGTCCCTGCTTGCGGCTCATCTTCTCTTCGGCTTTCAGAGCCATCTGATACGCATCCTCAACTGTTCGGATGGTGACCATGCTCAATTCATCTTGAATGTCATACCTGAGACCATTCAGGTATCTCACCACCTTTTCTTTATCACTCTCCCGATGACCAGCTCGAATGTTGAGCCTGTAGAACTCCTCGGTGTACTCCTTCACCGTCATCAACTTCTGTCTCAGGTTCTGCATGCGCCTGAACAGCGTGATCTGGTAATCTATGGGGATGAATTTCGCTTTCATCTTGGCAATCATCCTGTCCCAGCTTTTAATATTCTGTTTTCCTTTAGAATGCCTGTCCGCCTGCAGCTTGTCCCACCATAAGGCTGCATGTCCTTTCAATTTAGTGACAGCATGCCTCACCTTCTTGTCCTCTTCGATATCTTCGTAATCGAAGTAGGTGTCGAGTGATCAGATCCAATCTAGCAACTCTTCTGCATCCAGGCTTCCCTCGTAAGCTGGAATGTCCATCCTCACCTTTGCGCTCATCCTGGCAATAGCCTTGGTTAATCGCTCATTTGCTGCATCTTCTGCTGCAACTCCACCTTCCGGTACAACATCAGCTTCACCTTCGGAGTCACTCAGATCTCATGTATTTGCTGTGCACCTCTGCGCTGCTTCCATATCTTCCATTCTAGCACGAAGATTTCGTATTTCCCTCTCCATTTCTACATTCTATCCATGACTGCTTATTTCCCTGGACAATTCCCTCTCCTTCTCTGGATCGGGTGATTGCCTACCTCTTCTTGGCGGCATTACGTCTTCTCTTCGTCTCTGCTACAGAAAACAGAGAAATCTTGGCTCTGATACCACTCTGACGCAAGGTACCCGCAACCCCCACGGTTCCACCCTGCTCTCACCAGGACCTTCTCTAATTCTGGCTCGAAGAGTCAAAGCTCTTCCACCTCCCCTTGGGAGTTACCCACAGTAAACTCCTTCGGCGATCTCCTCTTCGAAAATTGGGAAATCGCGATTCGGGAATTCGCGGTTCACGTGGGCACGGTTCACATGCAGCTCCCAACCCCGATCCCCGGTAGTTAACAGTGAACGCTTTCGCACATCAGGGATTTCCCTATCGGGAAATCGGCAATGGTAATGTTATGGTTCACTTACACTGCAAAAAACCGAACCCCGAACTCTGATGACACCTGTACTCCACCAGTTCTTATGGTCCCACTTTGCCACATCACTCCTCCACTCGTGCGATCAGGGATCGCGGAATCGCAATTTCAATTGTCCGGGTCCTTTGTATTTGAAAACCCCGAATACCGAAACCCCGATTCTCCATATTTGTGCCACTTGTCCTTGTCACGATCAATTGCCCCGATAATTTTGGGAAATCGCGACTCGCGATTTCGTAAGGTATAAACTCTTACCTCGCCAACCTCTGAACGCCGAACCCCGATGGGCGTTGGGTCTTACCTCTTGCGCTAAAGGACTAAACCTCGCGTAGCTTCCCCATGATCCTACGATCAACGGGATTTTGCAAACCTCCCCGATGATTCAAGTCGTCGATTCTCTTCCTCTTGAGGAATATTTCCTGGGTGTATTCTCACTATGTCGAGAATGAACTATCCCTCCTGAGCTTGATTTCTCGGACTCCTTCAGAGACCTTCCACGCGCGTTTTACGTGCTCAACTTCCAACAACTCTCAAAGTGTTGAAGTCATCTAGACCCTGCGCATCCACAGAGACAGCAGTCCCTGCCTTCCTTTGCCCAGAATCACTGCTGAGACTTCGACCTTGACCTGCACCTCACTTTCACGCTCTGTCAACCCAATTCAACTTCTGGGTGAGCGAGAATGAGAGGTTAATTGTAGAGCCTCCTCGATGCACTCTATGCGGAGGAATTCAACTACACTCTATGCAAGAATCTCCCGGCTCAAACAGAGAAACAATTGAAACTTATTTCCTCATTCTCTCAGGTTTCGAACCTGCCATGCAATAACATATGCAGCATATAGAAGAAAGGCATAAAAAGAAGCAAGTATGCAACAACATAATATCAACAACACACAGAAAACAAACACATCCATGGAATTGAATCAAAGTCTTTCTTCTATTAATTCAATCTGTACATGGGTGTTCTTCACAAGTTCTCTTCTTTCTCTCTTTCTTGTATGAATGAGAATGATAATACAATGATACAAAGGAGGGTGCCTATATTCCATTTTCCCTCTCGAAAGTAAAAATGTCTAATCTACAGTTAATTCCTATCTAACAACATTAAAAATATTAAATGCCTTCCTATCTATAATATAATACAAGTGCGCTCGGCTTTGAATGCCTTCATTTAAATGGCGGTGCAACAATACCAAGGTAGAATTCAAAATTGAAGTTTGCTGGCTTGTCCAGCTGTCTCTTCTTTCTCCTCATGCTGGCTTGCTTGATGAGGTGTGGATGCTCCTGCATCATGTGATGGAAAAACCATCTAAATGGGAGGATTATCTACGCTTGGTAGAATTTTCCTACAAAAATGGGTATCAAGCATCATTGAAGATGAGACCATTTGAAGAACTTTATGGAAAAAAGTGAAACACCCCAGTAAGTTGGGACAACCCAACTGATAGGGCTGTGGTTGGGCCAACGTTGCTCAAGGAAATGGAAGAGAAAATGATGAAGATTAAGCAGAATTTGAAGGCTACCCAAGATAGGAAGAAAACTTACGCTGATAAGAATAGAAACCATAGAGAATTTAAAGTGGGTGATCATGTTTTCTTGAAAGTAAAATCCAACATAAGTTCCTTGAAGCTGAGAAACTTTTTCAAGTTGGCAGCCAGATATTGAGGACCATTTGAAATCCTATAAAGGATTGGACCAGTTGCTTATATGATTTCATTTTCTACATCCATGATTGTTCATAATGTATTTCATGTTTCATTGATCAATAAGTATATACTTGATCCTAATCATATGATTGATTGGAATGTGATTTAGGTAGAGCAAGAAGGCGCCTTGCAAGTGCATCTGATGCGCATATTGGACATGAAGAGAAAGCAACTTCAGAATTGATCCATAGGGCTTGTAAAGGTCCAGTGGACTTGGTACAATCCTGAGGATGTGACATGGGAGCATGAGAATGCTATGCGGGCAGAGTACCCACATATTTTTTAATATTTTGAAAATCTTGTTGATATTATGTAAATGAGTTGTACTGAGGACAGTGAAAAAATAAGGGGAGGGGATTGTAATACCACAGGTCGAGCCCTTATGTAATGTACTGATGTTTGTAGGATGGTGAGCTGAGTGTTGATAATATGGTAGGATTATGTGTTATAGGCTGAAGATCCTGGATGCTAAGGCCAATAAGCCTGGTTTTTTGTATATGTAACTATGCAAATCATTAATAAAAATTATACGTTGTGTGTAGACCGACCACAAAGAAAGAGTGATGGGGGAATAAGATCCAATAGTTAGGGAAAGGGATGGGACTAAGAGGCTAGGAAAGAGGGGATAATCTAGAGGGCTTAACCCAAGGGAATATTATAATATATTCCCGAAAATGAAAATACTAAAGTGGGGAAAATAAACCTAGTTATCCGAAGTTCCTGGGAAAGGGAATGAGTGCTAAATGGAGTGCATGAAGCTCTAGGAATACAGGTGTCGACCTGTGCGTATGTAATTAAATCTAGAGATTCAACTTGTTGGGGGGGTTCACTCCCCATTATCCCATCCTTCGTCTAACTTTTCGGGCCTCCGTTGGGGACCTCTACACCTTGTACTCACCTTTGAAACCAGTAACTCAGGAAGTCGACCTGTGTTTCCTATGAAGCTCATCACATCTATATTTTCCAAAACCATATTGTGCCTTACCGAATTGTGGTTGCTGCCATCCCCTGACCTATATTGAACCTTTGTTGTTGTCCTCACCTTGATAGAACTGAGTTGAATCTAGTTGAATAAGCAGGTTGTTAGGACCGTGGTTGAAGAGGCAGGCTATCAGGCTTGTGAGCAACTCTCTCCAGGTGAGAGAGTATGTTGGGAAGTGATTTTCTCCTAGAGAGAGTCCATCACTAGCTACAAAACTCTAATAATTCTTGATCCAACATGTTTCCAAGACCCTGAAAGGGAAGTGGAGAAGCTGATAGACTATGGAACAATGAAGGTGCATATTCCTTGGGTGGTACTTGAATGTGGGGAATGAGAGTCCTTGAGTAGTGGGCTTAACAAGGCTCTTGGAGAGAATCCTTCCAGTTTCATTGTTCAGTCTCCTATAACCTCAACCTAGTCTAGGATTCCCTTGCCTTGGGTGGATCTTAGTCCAGGCTCGGGGGTCACCCACTACTGAGCGTGATGAGCATCATGGTCTAAGGCTAGGAGGTTTGTGCAAGGTTTTCACGAAGTTGGTGGTCTTCTATTAAAATATAAGTACCAATTTTATGCTCATTTACATGTTGTGTATATGTACATGTGTTTTAATTGATGAGTAATGCATGTATATGTTGCATGTGTAGGTTTATTGTTATATCCGCATTAATCTATGTATGAACATAATATGTTGTTTGTTTATGTTTATATTTATATGCATATGATAATTGTTGTTTCTATGAGTAGCATGGCCCAATCGTTGGTGATCGGGGATGTTACAAATTCGTATTAGAGCATGCAATTAAAGGAATCAGTCATTAGGTAGCACTTCTCGGTGTGTTGGGTGGTTGGGGACATTAAAAATTGGTATCAACATGAAATTAAAGGATTCAGTCATTAGGTAGTGCTTCCCAGTGTGTTGGGTGGCTGGAAACGTTACAATAATGTCATCTCAGGTTGAGTATCCCTTTCTATATGTCTTGCAATGACTCTCTTTTCTTTAGTTAAGAGCACAGACATCATATCTTTTAGAACTTGATAAGGGAGTTGGCTTGGAGTATACATAAAATTGTTGCATTTAGATGGTAGACTATTTAACAAAATGTCTTTGACGTCCTATTCTTCTACCACAACCTTGAATTCTACTAGATATTTGAGAATATATCTCAAATTTTTTATGTGGCTAGACATAGTGACTTCAATTGACATATTTAAACTAAACTAAATAACGTAGCTTCAAAGAAAACTTTACATTCAACCCTTGTTCTCCAAACAATGCATTCAATGTATCCCATATTTCCATGGATGATTTCTCTAGATCTACATGATGCAACTCTAAATCTTTGAGAGCAAGGCCAATGATGGCTTTGTCTTTATCACCTTTGCTCTATCATTCTGATAATTTATTTGGATCTCTTTCTTTTTTCTTTGATTATTTTACTACTCCCAACAAAGATTTGTTCATAGGATGCATTTGGAATTTTACTTTTGAGGTGTGAAAATTGAAATGGAGTATTTCTCTAATGGCATTTTGATGCTTAAAAAACTACTCTACTATTTGATATGAAAACTCAAATTTATCAAATAATTTTTGCTAAGATATAAATGTTGAAAATAAATTAACTGTTATAAACCTAAATGTTTAGATCTTTCCCCTTTAAATATGTAATCACTATATGGAAATAATTGTACATATGTAATTAAATTTGTTCATGTTGTTGTTGGTACAGTATATGGAATATCTTTGTGTTTGTCTTCAGGGAATTGGTGTCTTATGTCTGTTCTTTTGTAGATCCCATTCTAAATTCGATGGTCAGCAATCACTTGGAGAATGATGTTTTAAGCATGATTAAGAGGATAATCCCCCTTCAACACCCTCCTAAAAGAATTCTATGAGCATGGTCAACAAGTCATGGTTCAAACTTAATATTCAACTATTCAAAATATAAAGAAAGCCAATTAATGGCCTACACCCAACAAAGCCAACGGAATATTAAATTTAATTCCCAAAGGTGGATTTAGTATTAAAGTAAATTTATAGCCAAGGGACTTTACATAAGTAGTTATCGAGGATATGAAAAGTCAAAGAGATGAGAAGAAAATGAGATTGAGCATTATAGTAGTTCTTAGAGAGCATGCAACGCTAATTTGATCTAATACAAGGAAGAGATTGCAATCCATTTAGACCTTTGCAAATATATTTGACCATACAAGAATGCCAGTCCGTAGTGTTCTTAAACATAAAATAATGTCACTCCTTTGGGATGGTATCTCTCTTAAACATATGCTAGTGCCACTTATTTGATATGATTTTTGGTCTAGCAACTCCTTGGCAGGATACCAAATATGACAACTTCACAATGAGAGATAGACCTTTCCTTGAACACAATCTATAATAATTATTTATTTTCAAACTTTTCTGTGATACCATATCAGAGTAAGATCTAGATTAATGGGAGAAACACTGATAACAAACTGAAAGATGAATGAGAGGAATTCGAAGAAGATATCCAATATTAGATTTGGTTCATTAAACAATAGTTTTTGTCTCTTTTATAGATATTGCAAATGATTATCTCAACCATCATCCAACAATAACTTAATGCCTAACAACGTCACATTATTACATAAGAAGTCCATATAATCTAATAGGTCTCAAACAATATCCTAGAATGTGTACCAAAAGTTTGATTCTTTTTTGTTGCGATTTGGATTTCTGAGAACCAAATAAGATCATTATGTGTATTACAAATATGATGGTTGTTATTTACTTATTATCACTCTATAATTAGATAATATGTTATTCTTTGGGAATAGTAAAGATGTGATTTTTGATTTGAAGTAACAACTTTTAACACAATTTGATATGAAGGACTTGAGTGTTACACAACATATTTTATGAATGGAGATCATGAGAGATAGAGAAAATAAAAATCTTTGGTTGATCTTGAGTAAGTAAGTAAACTTTATGCTAAAACATTTTCACATGGAAAATTGTAGACCATTGGGTGTTCCAATTTCTATGGGAACTAAGCTTTCAGTTGAGTAGTGTCCTACAACACCGACAAAGATGGAGGATATTTCTTGTGTTCCTTATGGTGGTGCAGTTGGTAGTTTTTTGTATGCTATTGTTTGTACAAGGCTAGACATTTCCCAAGTAGTGGGAGCCTTGAGTCGATTCATGGCTAATCCTAAACACAAACATTGGGTTGCAATGAAGAGTGTCTTCATGTATTTGCAATATCCTTATGAATATTCCATTTTATATCACAATCATGTTATATGGGATCCAAGATGAGTGGATATACATAAGGTATGTGGGTTTTGATTAGGAAAGGAATTTAGATAAAATTATGTAAGGTCCCCTCTGTTATGACAACAAGTGATGCACAAAATAGGTAAAGATTTTTTTTTTGAAACAATCAAACGTTACGACAGGTGACATGTGT
Source organism: Picea engelmannii (assembly GCA_009831015.1). Lineage (NCBI taxonomy): Eukaryota > Viridiplantae > Streptophyta > Pinopsida > Pinales > Pinaceae > Picea > Picea engelmannii. The sequence continues at coordinate 276,054 of ML782098.1, read as the reverse complement.
CACGACATAAATTAATAACTACTCAATCAATTTCATCACAATCAACTAAAGGAAACATAAATATTATTCAATCAAACATATATCAATGATAACATAAGGAAACTACTCAACCAACCTATCTTGCATGGTTAGGACCTCCAAGACTCATCTGATTGATTTTGACCATTTAAGGTCTCAGGATTGGAGATTGTTTCGAGGAACAAGGACATATCTAATCCCATAACCAATTTCTATCCTAACATCATGACTAGATTCTGATAGTAAGGAATGGAATCACACACAATTAATCTTGTCAATAAATAACATGTAAACAAATAACATTGAATCTACACAAAGAAACACCAAGGACAATCTGTTAATAACTGCATCTTTTCTATGCTATTCTAGAACTTTTAACTAGTGACACAACACAATAAACAAGTATCATAAGCATCTATCATTTTCATGGATGTGCGACCTATTCCTTAATCGATTAATTCCAAAGTGCAAATTCTAGTTATACGTAAGTCAATAAGTTAATGGTTGATCACCATCTAAACATTATTATAACTTAACAATTCCTTGAACTTCACATGATTCCTAAATTTGACAATAGGCATGGTTCATTCTAATTAATTTATTTATAAATTTAAACTAATTTCAATGATGGCGAGATAATTAATACTTAACTCCACAATTCGTTTAAAAAATTAAGTCATTGACTATACATAACCTTAATAGAGTCACTAAATCACATGATATGAATCATTTTAATACATCATGAATAAACCAACGAAGCAATACTAGAAGGTATTTCTTTCCATTTAATTTAACTTTGCAAGTGGTTGTGATATGGACACCCTAGTACTCAATTTTGGAGTGACGTAAGCATTGCAACGATAATAGTTGAACCATTAGTTTACTCTCCTTTAAGGACCTTCATTTGCGATCTCAGTTTTTGTTTTTCTTTTCCTTTGAGCCTTATTTAGAGATGCCACATAAATTAACAGTTTTTCTCATTCATACCTTGTTCAAAGATTACAAGTATTAAATATTGCGATTAAAGGAAAATTAGGAACCCCCAACTCGATTGCCATCAAACGAAAAACGATTTTTTTTTTACACCCAACTTACTATATATATATATATACATCCCAAATCTCGTGAAAGTAAAATAATACCAAGTTAAGGAGATTTTATTAATCGACGAACTGGACTTAGCTAAACTTAAAATAAAATATATCAAGGTTACTTACTAACTGTTAACGAAGAAAAAGTTTCCTTGGTTCGTGAGGTAGAGGTTTTAATGGCAAGGAAATCTGATCAGTTCAACCACCAGTCTTAAACCTATGCCACGAAAGCAGGACTAAGGGATCAAGACCTTACATAAGTTGCTAGAGGCCGGTGCATCCTCACTCCAGGGAGGTCTTGAGGCGGGAAAAACAAGGAGCAATGACCGATCTCAGACACAAAACAAGTACAACAATCAGAACCAGTTCGATAAGCAAGAGGCAACGCTCAAATCATATCCGGAACCCGAAAAAATTTATGGTGAAGGAAAAAGAACAGAGGTAGAATTCTTGCTATTTGGAGTTAAGTTTTCTCTCTGATCTCATGGATTCTGAAGGGAAAAAGGGGACCATAAAACCCCACTCACGGTTACCATGAATACTTTGATTGACTGTGCTTGAACGCAGAGAGAAAAAAGGGGGACGGGGGTCATAATTTAATCAACAGTTTCCTGAAGCAATGAGAAAGGGGCATAACAAATTCTAAAATGCTCGGTCGAAGAGTCTTCGAGTGCTCTAGGTTTTTCATGTGCCTAAATTTTCACCCATCTCTCAACTTCCAGAGGGAGAAAACTGGTTTATACCTTTTAAATTGGTCGACCATTCTCTTTTTCTCCTTTCCTTGGTTTTGTAGTCTTCTATGGACATATTTTTTATGAGTTCCAACATAAGATCATCACACAGATCATGACCAGCTTCTTCCATTGTCGATTCAAATCCAACCTCTTCTCAACTTAACTCTTGAATGAATTCTAGCTCCAAGAAGATAATACTGTGAGTTATGAGGGATTTCATTTGAATCGTTCGATGAGCAAGCCAAATTCCATCGCAGGAAATAAAAGAACAATGAACGAGGATGATGTAGGAGCATTGTTAGCAAGCACGCGGAGTAGGACCACTCAGCGCTTGGGAATATTTTTGGAATCTTAACGCTGGTAGTTACGATGGATTTTGAAGTTCGCTTGAATCCAACACTGAGAAAACCTTTGGAGGCATGCTTGAACTCAGCGTCGGAAAAATCTTTAGAGGCACGCTTGAATGATTACGAGCGAAGTGGGAGTTTCCACTACAACTCTCGAATGAGACTAGTCCAAGATAGTCGTATGTTAGGTTTTCAGGTAGACAAGTAGTTGGGGGAGAATCCTAAGAACCCTCTGAGATAAATAGAGGTTTTGTATGCCAAATGAAGCTAGCTACAAGTTAGTAGGATAATTTTGAGCTTTCAGTTGTTGTTTTGATTGTAGCTGTAACTATTTTATTTTGAATGAATACAACATAGGAACATTGATCTAGTGTGTGTGGATGTTGTTATGGCTTGCAAATTTGTTGTTGTTGTTGTTTCTACAAATGATTGTATGGAACAATGAATGTTAGAATAAGTTTCAATTATTTCTTTTCTGTTGAGTGGTGCAAGGTGTGTACAAAGAACACAAGGATCGCGTTGATGGGATCTGTTTCGTCTCAGAAGCTCAGAAGACATAGCATGAAACTTTCCCCTTTGCAAGGAGTGAAAAGTGATTGTTTCAAGATGTGCACATTCATCCATAGGAATTCACAATCTGCGTAAGAATTGGTTGCAAGGTGTGCACCGAACCAAAGGAGAACGCCAGGAGGGCGAGAGGAATTTCTCTTCGAGAAATCCTTCGGATCTGAGTTATTGAAAATCCCAAGAACGCAAGGTGTGCGTGGGACATTGAAATCCTTTTAAGGACAAATCTCAGGAGGAATAACACTTTTCATAAGTGTTAACGAGATCCAAGAGTTGGACTCGTCAGAGGAGAAAATGTTTGAAAACTTTGAACACTTAGAAAATATTCTAAGTCAGATAAATCAGAAGCTCAGGAGGAGGAGCGACATTGGCTATTGGATCACAATGTAATGATGAACAGTTGTTAGATTCAAGAAAAGGTGCACATGCTTTAACGCTTCTCACAGACATGAGGGATAACTCATCAAGATTTGAGATCTGAAACTTCTGAAGTCTGAAGTCCCGGAGTTCCAAAGTGAACCACAGACATCAGATCGGTCAAACGAATTTGAGTCATCAGATATCATGAGCTTGGGAGGGAGCGAGCTTGAAACTTGAGATTCCCAAAGCGTGAAGGGTCAGAGAGCCGAAGCGAATTTAGACTGTTAGATCAAGAGGGGTACGTGTCAGTGGGTCATGAGCTCTAGAGGAAGGCAAAGGCGAGGCATTGAAACACTCAAAACTAAAAGAGCCAAAGAGATGAGGGATTTTTATCTATGAGTGGACACTTGTTAGTAGATAGCTAGCTCCAGGAGATTTGTCATGGAATTTTCAGTTGATAACTGAGATGACCGAACCCCGAAGGCCCAAAGACCCGAAGTGAATATGAGCCATCGGATCAAGAGGAGATGTAGCGAATATCGAAGAACTCCTGGTAAAGTGCCGAAGTGATATATAGTCGTCAGATTCAGGGGAGTCGTGGTGTGAATCCGTGCACTTCGGGTAAATACCTGAAGTAAACCCCAGTCGTTGATTCTAGGTGGACACGTGTCAGTGGATTATAACCTTCGGATAAAAGCATTGGAGCAAGGGAGAAGTTTTAGATTCAAAATCTCTGAAGTCTAGAGATCCAAAGAAGATCTCGACCGTTGATTGAGAGAAGGGCCACAGGGTCGTTGATTCGAGTTGAAAGACCATACACCCGAAGTCAAGGAAAGACCATCGATTGAACAGAATAGGTGTCAGTGGATCTTTTGCTTCGGAAGACTGCCCCACAAAGGAAAACAAGGTTTGAAACTTGAGAATTTTGAAGCCCAGAATTATGAATCGAGGACAATCGTCGATCGGGGAGAAGAAAATCTGAACTGTTGATCTTGAGGAATAGATCTCGATCATTCGTTCGAAAGCACAATCAATATCATGAGATCAACGGTCACCTCGCATTTCAAGGACATGAGTTGTGGGGACTTTAAAAAGTTGAGGGTGGGACATAATCCATACTGTGGTTTCGCCAGGAAGACACGTGGAGGCTCGAGGAGAATTGTAGGCCCAAAAGTAGTTTTACTTCAAACTACTTATGATCGCACCTGTAATCGTGTGGTCATTACCCAAGGTCACATTGGAGGAAGGACCGAGAGAAAAGGCGCTAACGCCAACTCTGAGATTTCACAGAGCATGAAAGAGAAGGACATGGGTATCGTGAAGCCTGCTCAGGGAGCCGAGAGGACCTGTTTTCAAGACAGACTGAGACTAGCAATGTTTCAGAGAGACATTCGACTCCAGAATCGAAGATCCTGACTGAGAGGTCACGCAACCCTTAGGACAGAAGAGGGTCTGCACCAAGTGGTATTAGAGAAGAAGTTTTTCTTGCAGACCGTAGGCAAAGGAGAGGAGATAAGAAGAACTCGAAGTTGTACTCTATGTGTGATAGTCAATCAACACAATGCCATCGAGGAGACGAGTGGAACCACCTTTAGCCAATCAAGTTGTAGAAAGGGAGATGCGAGAACTTTGTGCAAGATTAGAGGTGATGGTGGAAATGCAGAGACGATCACCTGATGCTGGAGATGCCAGTGATGCAGAGAGTGAAGAATCTGTGGGCAAGAATTTTGCTGAAGAATATGGAGGAGAGGATGTTTCCGAAGAACTCTTGTTGAGAGTAGTTGCTATATTGGGAGGCAGAGCCAAGATAGAGGTACGAATGTATGAATGCAATTTAGATGTTGAAGAGCTACTGGATTGGATAATATCCATGAACAAACACCTCGACTATGAAGAGGTCAATGAAGAGAAAAGAGTGAAACAGGCTATCACCAGGCTAAAAGGACATGCAACGCTGTGGTGGGATGAACTGCAGGCTAAGAGGAAAAGCAAGGGAAAACAAAACATACAGAATTGGGACAGAATGGTAGCCAAGTTAAGGCTAAATTTATGCCCAAATATTATCAGATCAATCTGTTCAGGAAAATGCATAACTTGAGACAAAAGGGGATGATAGTTAAGGAGTACATAGAGGAGTTCTATAGGATGAACAACAGAACTGGACAAAGGGAGAGAGACGAATAAAAACTTTCTAGATATATAAATGGTCTGAGATATGAAATCCAGGATGAGCTCAACATGATGTTAGTAAGGACAATGGAGGATGCTTATCAGTTTGCACTGAAGGCAGAGGAGAAGTTGGCCAAAAAACAAATCCAGTGAGGAAGAGGTAAAAGCCTAGCCGCAAACAAAAGCAAGGGAGTTACCCATGACATAACACATAAGTCTAAGGATGAGACTGAGAAACCACACAGTCACTCGAAAAGAGAAGGAAGTTCCCTAGGAAGACAGGGTGGTGGAAGAAGTTCTTCTAGAGAAAGAGGAAGAAGAGGAGGAGGAGAAGCAAGATGCTATGCCTGTGGAAAGATAGGGCACATGTCTTGGGAATGTCCCGAGAAAAATAAAGAAGGGGTAGGTGAGGCTCACATTTCAGAAGCACAGAGAGAGAATGTTGAAGCAGAAGGAACAGAGGATGGAAGATCCCTAATTATGAAGAAGGTTCTCTTAAAACCAAAGGCAGAAGTTGAAAATCCAATGTAGGGGAATAGTCTCTTCATAACAACTTGCAAGACTAAAGACATAGTATACAAGGTTATAATTGACAGTGGGAGCACTGATAACTTAGTATCCACAAAGATGGTGGAGAAATTGGAGCTGGAGACAACTCCACATCCAAAGCCATACAAAGTCTCATGGTTGCAGAAAGGACACCAGGTAGTGGTTACTAAACAATGCTTGGTTGACTTTAAGATAGGAGGATAAAGAGATGAAATTTTATGTGATGTAATTCCCATGGATGTATGCCATATTTTGTTGGGAAGACCATGGCAGTTTGACAGGAATGTCATTCATGATGGGAGGAAGAATACATACACCTTGGAGAAGAATGGTAGAACACACATGTTGCTTCCAATAGAGGAGAATAAAGTGAAAGAGGAATCCAACACAAGCATACTTCTCATGAGAGGGAAGAAACTCCTAAAAGAAGTCAAGAAAGAGAAGGATATGTAGTTCATTGTGGTGAGGAAACCCAGAGTTATCCCTACAAGTACTTTGATGGATGATTTTCCTGAAGAATTCCAAGAATTGTTGGATAATTTTGGTGAAATAGTGGTGGATGAGTTGCCTAACTCATTTCCACCCATCATAAGTATCAACCACCATATTGACTTGATACTAGGAGAAAGTATGCCAAACAAAGAGGCATAGAAATTGACACCTTGAGAGAATGATGAAGTGAAGAACCAAGTCCAGGAATTGTTAGACAAGGGTTTGGTCAGAGAGAGCTTGAGTCCATGCGCAGTATCAACTGTGTTGAGTCCAAAGAAGGATGGAGGATGGAGATTTTGTATGGACTCAAGATCCATTAAAAAATCACCATCATGTATAGATTTCCTTTACCAAGAATGGATGATTTAATGGACTGTTTAAGTGGGGCCAATTTCTTTTGTAAAATAGATTTGAAAAGTGGATATCACCAGATTAGAATGAGAGAAGGTGATGAGTGGAAGACAACCTTTAAGACAAACAAAGGTTTGTATGAGTGGCTTGTTATGCCATTTGGTTTAACAAATAGCCTGAGTACTTTTATGAGGCTGATGAATGAAATGCTGAAAGATTTCATTGGAAAGTTTGTGGTTGTATATCTAGATGATATATTGATCTTTAGCAGGACTAAAGAGGAGCATCTGAGGCACCTAACACTAGTGATGAGGGGACTACAATAGGAGAAGTTGTTGATAAATATGAAGAAGTCCTCTTTTATGAAGACATAACTCATTTACTTGGGTTTTGTGATCTCTTCAAATGAGCGAAAGATGGATCCAGAGAAGGTGAAATCAATCAAAGAATGGTCATCACCAAGGAGTATGTTTGAGGTAAGGAGATTCCATGGACTAGCAAGTTTCTATAGGAAGTTCATTAGAGACTTCAATTGAATTTGTGCACCAATGATGGATACAGTGAAGAAGAAGCACAAGTCTTTTAAATGGACAGAGGAGGCCGAGAGGAGCTTCAATATACTGAAGGAGAAAATAACAGAATGATCAATTATGGTCTTACCAAATTTTGAAAAGACATTTCAGGTGAGATGTGATGCAAGTGGAGTTGCAATTAGAGCAGTTTTGAGCCTCGATAATAGACCTGTTGCCTATTTCAGTGAAAATTTGAATGAGACCAAGAGAAAATACTCCACATATGATAAGGAGTTTTATGCCATAATTCAAGCCTTGAAGAAATGGATACATTACCTTGTCCCACAAGAATTTGTCTTGTATAGCAATAACCAGGCTTTACAATTCATAACCAGACATGAAAAATTGAATTAGAGGCATGCAAAATGGGTTGAGTTTATGCAAAATTTTACTTTTGTCATAAAACATATTGTTGGGAATGCTAACAAATTTGTTCATGCATTAAGCCTAAGATGCTTGATTCTACAGGAATTTTAGGTGAAGACCTTGGGGTTTGAACACCTTAAGGACATGTATTGTAATGATGCATATTTTAAGGAAGCATATAAAGCATGTACAAATCCTGTGCGGAGAGACAGGAGCCAATGGACATAGTATATGATTCAATATGGACTATTGTTCAAGGGAAATCAATTGTGCATACCAAAATGCTTAGTGAGGGATAAACTTTTGAAGGAAAAGCATAGTGGAGGATTGGTTGGACATTTTGACCATGATAAAACGTTTGCACAGTTGAGTAGATCATACTATTGGCCAGGTATGCGAACATAAGTTATAAAGTTTGTGAACAAATTTAGAATCTGCCAGCATGCAAAAGGAAAAATACAAAACAATGGATTGTATCAACCATTGCCAATAACAGAGAGGCCTTGGGATGCAATAAGTATGGATTTTGTGTTGGGACTTCCAAGAACACAAAGAGGATTTGATTCCATATTTTTGGTGGTGGATAGATTTTCAAAGATGGTACACTTTATCCCATGCCAGAAGACCAGGGATGCAATGCCAGATATATTTTGAGAACATTGTGGAAGAAGTGGGGGACATATTTCTCCTTCAGCTCAGCCTATCACCCTCAGACAGATCGACATACTGAGGTGGTAAATAGAAGTTTGGGAAACTTATTGAGGAGTCTAGTCACTGAGCACCATCATTAGTGGGATCATATTCTTCCACAAGAATAATTTGCATACAGTGACTCACCAAACAAGAGCACTGGAAAGAGCCAATTCCAAAGATTGTATGGAATGCAACCTAGGGGAGTATCTGACTTGAGAGACTTGGAACAGAGTGAGATCAGGAGCACTGGAGCAGAATATTTTTCTGTAGAAATGCAGAAGCTCTATAGCCAGGTCAAAGAACAGTTACAGAGTTCTAACCAGGAGTACAAGCTCAGAGCTGATCAACATCGCAGAGAACTTAAATTTGAAGTAGGGGATCAGGTTATGGCACATCTTAGGAAAGAAAGGTTCCCTAGGGGAACATATAACAAGTTAAATATGAATAAGATAGGACGATGTAAGATCTTGAGGAAGTTTGATGCAAACACCTATGATATTGAGTTGTCAGATGATGTGGGCATATCACCCATATTCAATATTTTAGACATGTATCCTTGCAAGAAAGATGACACAAAGGGATCAAAATATCAAGAGAAGGTCTAGTGGGAGAAACAAATGCCTATAGCAGAAAAATAACAGATGGAGAAGATCGTTGATCAGAGAATTGGCAAAAAGACCAGGAGGAAGACCTATTTTGAATATCTGGTCAAGTGGAAGGGACACCCGATAGAAGATTCTAGTTGGGAAAATGAAGCTGCTATCCAGAAGCATGGAAAATTAGTGTAGGAGATCATGGACAGGAGTCCATGAATTTTTGTCAAGGGGAGTATGATGTAGGAGCATCGTTAGAAAGCATGCGGAGCAAGACCACTCAGTGCTTGGGAATATTTTTCAGAATATTAACGCTGGAAGTTACAACGAATTCTGAGGTTTTCTTGAATCCAATGCCGAAAAAACCTTTGGAGGTATGCTTGAACTCAATGCTAGAAACATATTTGGAGGCACGCTTGAATGATTACAAGTGAAGTTGGAGTTTCCACTCTGACTCTGGAATGCGACTGGTCCAAGATAGCCATAGGTTAGGTTTTGGAGTAGACAAGTAGTTGGGGGGAACCCTAAGAATCCTCTGAGATAAATACAGGCTTTTTACGCCCAAATGAAGCTACCTGCAAGTTAGTAGGAGAATTCTGAGATTTTAGTTGTTGTTTTGATTATAGCTGTAACCATTTTATTTTGAACGAATACAACATAGGAAAATTGATCCAGTGTGTGTGGATGTTGTTATGGCTTGCAAATTTCCTGTTTCTTTTGTTTTTGCAAATGATTGTATGGACCTGTGAATGTTAGAATAAGTTTCAATTGTTTATCTTCTGTTGAGTGGTGCAAGGTATGTAAACATAACAAAAGGAGTGCATTGACAGTATCTGTTTTAGTTCCGAAGCTCAAAAGAGATAGCATGAAACTTTCCCCTTTGCAAGGAGTGCAAAGTTACTATTGCAAGTTGTGCACAGTTGTCCGCAGGAATTCACAATCTACGTAAGAATCGGTTGCAAGGTGTTGCACCGAACCATAGGATAACGCCATGAGGGAAAGATGAATTTCTCTTGGAGAAATCCTTGGGATCTGAGTTATCGAAATTCCTGATAAATCAAGGTGTGCATGGACATCGAAATCCTTTTAAGGACAAAGATTAGGAGGAATAACACTTTTCATAAGTTTTAATGAGATCCAAGAGTCAGACTCATCATAGGAGAAAAGGTTTGAAACCTTTGAACACTTAGAAAATATTCTAAGTCAGAGAAATCAGAAGCTCAAGAGGAGGGGTGACATTAGTCCTTGGATCACAATGCAAGGATCAATAACCGTCAGATTCAAGACAAGGTGCCCGATCTTTAACGCTTCGAACAAACAAGAGGGATAACTCATCAATATTTGTTATCTGAAATTTCTGAAGTCTGGAGTCCCGGAGTTCTGAAGTGAACCATAGACATCGGATCGGTCAAACGAATATGAGCCATCAGATATTGCAAGTTTGGGAGGGAGCAAGCTTGAAACTTGTGATTTTTGAAGCACAAAGGGATGGAGAGCCAAAGTGAATCTGGATCACTAGATCTAGAGAGGTACGTGTCACCGGGTCGTGAGATCTAGAGGAAGGCAAAGGTGAGGCATTGAAACACCAGAATCCCAAAGAGTCGAAGAGCCGAGGGCTGTCAATCTGTCAGTGGACACCTTTTTGCATATCGCGAGCTCTAAGAGGTTTGTTGTGGAATTTTCAGTTGAGAACTGAGATCACTGAACCCCAAAGGCCCAAATACCCGAAGTGAATCCGAGCCATCAGATCAAGAGGAGACGTGGTGAAGATCGGAGAACTCCGGGTAAAGTCCCAAAATGATCCATAGTCATCATATTCAAGGGAGACGTGGCGTGAATCCGTGCACTCCGGGTAAATACCCAATGTAAACCCCATCCGTTGATCCGAGGTGGACACGCGTCAGTGGATTATAGTCTTCAGACAAAATTATTGGAGAAAGGGAGAAGTTTGAGATTAGAAATCTCCAAAGTCCAGAGATCCGAAGGAGATATCGACCCTTGATTGAGAGGAGAGCCACAAGGTCGTTGTTCCAATTTAAAAGGCCATACACTCAAAGTAAAGGTAGGACCGTCGATTGAATAGGACAGGTGTCAGCAGATCTTCGACTTCGGAGGACTGCCCTGCAAAGGAAAACAAGGTTTGAAACTTGAGAATTCTGAAGCCCAGAATTTTGAATCGACGATAATCATCGATCTGGGAGGAGAAAATCCAAACCGTTGATCCTAAGGAATATATCTCGGTTGTTCGTTCGAAAGAACCGTCAATATCATGAGATTGATGATCACCTCGCATTTCGCATTTCAGGGACAGTAGTTGCATGGATGAAGCCTGGGGTGACTGCGTAATATTAATTCATTCTGAAGTCTAATGACCATGCCAATATAAATCCCTTCGAGAAGGCCCTGTATTCTACACAAAATTCAATGAGGTTTTACAGTTCGATTTGGTAATTTACTATTTATATAAAAAAAATTGACCTCCCAATCAAAGTGAGCGAACAAGAATAATTTAATCTGAGAATAATCATCCATTGGAAGCGATTTAAATTCATTTAAATTCTATTAACAAGGCCATGCGATAAAATGCATACTTGCATAACAATCAAGCTTCCATAAACGATCAGAACAGTTAATTACACCCAAGAATTTGGTATTATCTCAGCAATAAGGAAACCAAACCAAAAAACGAATCGAGTGTTAATATTTAATGTCAAGACACTTGGAAAAACGAAATCGTAGAGTCCCATAACAGGGTAGTGACAGATCCGTAGTTTGCACAAATTCCAATTTTTTTACAGGACAAGGATGCGCTAACAACAACAATCATAACCGCATTCTTTTTCAACAAAAAAATTGTTTACGCACACATACAACAACCATGGATTTGAAGATGGAAAGGAGTTATGATACAAGATATTACTATCCAGGAAGGTATTTACACACGGAAGGTTACCATCGAAGCCATTGTTTCTATGTAGGGTCAGTAACCAAATTTTGGTTAACCATCAACTTAATGCACATGGTAATCACCAATATTCCTCGATGACCTCATATTCTTAGAAATGTAATAACATATATATTAAAAAGTTTCTTCTTTGCATTCAACAAAAGTTACTAAAGTTTTAATCAAATTTTTGGTCTCAATTTTATTAATATATAAAATTACAACACTATGTAAAACCCATAAGTATCCTAAAACAATTATAATAACCAAAATTTATATTTTTATGAAGGAAGCTTCTTTTTTGTAGAACAACAATCATTGCTAAATTTTTATACATAATATATGCAGTTCATAAAATCATATCCACTACAATCTCTATGTAAAAACATAAGGAAATATCATAACCGATGATGTCAAAGTCGCAGATGTTCTTCAACAAAATGCACTCCTTCCTTCTTATTCTCACTAATCGTTGAGGCTTCACCAATACCTCCCAACGAAACACTAGGGGTACTCTTCTTCCCCCTTATCCCCATGAGACGCAAAGGTGAAACGCACACAAAACCAGAATTACTCTAGCTCCAATCTTGCCTCGCAAGGTAAAGCCACCACTCTATCTCAAGCTTGGTATCCCAACTGTCACATGTAAAATCAGTCAAAAATAATTTGGCAGCATAACTTTACCAATAACCAGTCTCCCCTTTTTCCCCTAGACCATTTTATTTATAATTCAATAAATTAGGATTCTTCTCCCTCACACTTGTCACCCTCCCCCAATTTGCACCAGTAATTACCTATTTTGTTCTAATCAAAAGTCAATTTCCCTCTCATTTCCCAAATGTGCTCCTTAAATCACTCCTAGTTGTCGCTTTATTCCCCATATTATTATTTAATGACTAACTCCTTACTAAATATTAGTTAGAGTTAAAATAGGAGTCTTCGCCTAGTTAGACTGGTGGTAACTAGACTCTAGATACCATTCTATGTGTATACCTATTCTCTCATGCTTCATTCCTTTCTTGTTTCAAAATTTCATTTTGGTATTTTCTTGCACACATGTGTAAAAAATAAAATCTTTACATTTATTTTATTTTTTCTTAATTCTTAAATTGATTTACCTCATTCCTTTTTAATTTAATTAATAATTTAGTTTAGTCTTCTTACAAAAATTAGACTTAGGATTAATCTTTTAGCATAGTCTTATACTTTTATTGGGATTTATAATTAACAAAATTTCTCATTAATTATTCAAATGTGGCAAGGTCTAAATATTTTTCAAGGTTTATAATTATTCTTTCAAGGTTTTTTAGGTCACCTAGATTCAATTACTCAAGTTTTATTTACACGACGTGTCGTTCAAGATGCGCCTCCGTGCTCCAAGGGTGTCACTCACCTCTGACTGGTCTTGGTGGTTGTCCAACCCTTGGAATCAAAAATCCATTCAGGCGACCTTGTGAGAGACTAAGGGATTCTAAGGAATAAGTCGATAACATGTGCTCACAAGAGAGGGATGTTATATACACCCCTTCTTGTTTTAAAATTCATATCGAAGTTGTATAGTATGTAAAACGCAGTAATAAAAGTATCTTACAAGATTTATATATATAATCTATCAAACAAGTAAGGAAACTGATGATGCATATCACGTGTCCTCGCAGGTAGTTGAGTGTGGACTATAATTGTTCCACTAGACCTTGACCTGATCGACTATTCGATGTTGTAGTTGTTGAATGCAATGGTCCAGAATGTAGATTGGCTCCACCATGAGAGCACCCTCATCTGACACTTACAAAGAACTCATGTCAATCACATGTGCAGGATCACTGACATGATCTCTCAAAACAGATACATGAAATACATCGTGCATAAGCCTTAGAGAATCAGGCAAGGCTAGTTGATAGGCCATAGATCCTTTCTTTTCCACATCTTCGAAAGGTCCCACAAACCTAAGAGAGAGTTTAGCACCCCTTCCAAACTTGATCAAACTCTTGTGCGATTTCACCCACAAGAAAACTCGGTCACCAAATTCATAACTGCGGTCAATGCGATGTGCATCAACATAACTCTTTTGTAGATCTTGAACTTCTTTAATCCTTTGTCTTATATATTTCATCTGTTCTTCCATTTCTTGGATCACTTCTAGTCCCACAAAGACCCTTTCCTCGAGTTGATCCCATCTCAATGGAATATGACATAGTCACCCCTAAAGAAACTCAAACAATGCCATCGTAATGGTACTTTGATAGTTGTTGTTGTACCAGTGGAAAGAACTCTTCCCAATGTTTTTTTTGGTCCATTACATGCATACACAACATATCTTCCAAAATTTGGTTCGTTCTTTCTATCTTCCCGTTTGTCTTAGGGTTATATGTTGTACTAAAGTTCATTTGTGTTCCCAAAGCCTCTTGGAAACTAGTCAAAAACATTCTGCAAACACCGATCCTTGATTGTATATGATCCTTCTTGGCACACCATGTAACCTTACAATCTCTTTGACAAAAAATCTAGCTATGCCCGACGCCTGATACGTCGTATGTACAATAATAAAATGTGCACTCTTCATCAGAGTGTCAACTACCATGGAAATCAAGTCATGTCCCATTGTCGTCAGTGGCCATCCAACTATAAATATCATTGAAATGACCTCCCATTTCGATTCCCGAATAACGTGTGGTTGTAGTAATCCTGTCAGATGTCTATGTTCAATCTTCAGTTGTTGACATTCTAGACATCGTGCCACGTAACTAACTATGTCTTCTTTCATTCCCCTCCAGAAGAATAGAGGATTAAGGTATGCCCTCATTTTCGTGACTCCCGGATGAGCCATGTACACTACTCTATGATCTTATCTCAAGATCAAATTTCTCAATTCATCGTTAGGCAGTATGTAAATCCTTCCATTAAATATCAAAAATCCATCGTTGTCTAAAGGATAATGTTCAAATTCCAGTACCATCATCGTATCTTGTTCAATATTTTCTTTAACTTCCTTGTACCAATCATCGTCTTTCTATAATACTATAATATTTTCTTGAAGATTCATCTTAAGCGGTATTACTGAGAATATGTGTGGTCTCTTAATCAACGCATCTACCACTTTGTTCACCATTCCTTTAATGTAAGAAATCTCAAAATTGTATTGTCCAAGTAATTCTGACCAACGCCTTTGTCATGTGTTCAAGTCACTCTGTGTAAATATATGCTGCAATCCACAATGGTCTATCTTTAGTTCGAATTTTCATCCAATCAGATAGTGTCTCCAAACTCTCAAGGAATATATAAATGCCAATAAATCCAAGTCATGTTTCACATATTTCTCCTCATGCCTTCTCATTTTCCTTGAAATATAAGCATTTACTCGGTCGTCTTGCATCAACACTGCTCCTAAACCTTCCTTGGATACGTCTATGCATACCAAGAATTCCTTGTCCATGTTGGGGACTTTCAATATCGATGCTATTGTCAACAACTCCTTGAGCCTTTGAAATTCTTTCACACATTTCTCAGTCCATACAAACTTCTTGTTTTTCTTCTGCAATTATGTGATCGGATTTTCTATGTTCGAAAAACCTTCGATGAACCTTCGGTAATTTCCTACTAAACCCATAAAGTTGCATACTTATTGTATGTTTTTCAATGCAAACCATTCCATAATAGCCTCTACCTTCATCGGATCCACACAAATACCTTCCCCATATATGATATGTCCCAAGTAATGAATCTTCGATTGGTAAAAAGGACATTTTGATACCTTCCCGTACAATTTATTTTATCATAGACAATGTAGTGCCAATATTATATGTTAGTCATGTTACTCTTTCATCCGAGAATAAATTAGTATGTCATCAATAAATACTTGAACAAACTTGTCCAAGTATTCACGAAATACTTCATTTATCAAGCTCATGAAAACCCTTGGGGCATTTGTCATTCCAAATAGTAGAAATATGAATTCATAGTGTCAGAACCTCATCTTAAATGAGGTTTTAGGAATATCTTCCTCCTTAATTCGTAACTGGTGATATCTTGATCTCAATTCAATATTTGAAAATATGGTCACTCCCTTCATATGATCAAACAAATCGTTTATTCTTGGAAACAGATATTGGTTCTTGATCGTCACATTGTTCAATTGATGATACTCAATACAAAGTCTCCATGATCCATCTTTATTTCTTATGAAAATAATAGGCGCACCTCGAGGTGACACACTTGGACATATAATTCCAAAGTCAAAGAACTCCTTCAATTGCATTTTCAACTTGTGTAACTTACGCATTGACATATGATAAGGCGTTCTTGCTATCGGGTCAGTTCCAGGTTCCAGGTCAATTGTAAACTCCAACTCTCTTTTGGGAGAAAAACTAGGTAACTCTTCTGGAAACACATTTGCAAACTCTTGTACTATTGGAATGTTTTCTAATCCTTCTTCCTTGCCCTTTTCATTTAGCACTAATATTGTATATAAGTTACATCCTTTGCATATCCTCTTCTATAGCTGTAGAGAAGAAATGAACCTCAAGGACACTCCCTAGTTTCTTCCTAGAATCACTCTTATCTTCCTCGCATCATCTGTCAAACATAACTATTCTTTCTTACAATTGAGTATCGCATCATGCGATTCCAACCAATCCATACATATCACTATGTCATACGATCCTAAGATCATGACATATAGGTTGGTCTTCATTACAAAATATTCCAAGTTAATGCTACAGTCCGTAACCTTTCCTCCAACCTTTTGTCTGGCACCCGAAGCCATTTCTACGTATCTAAAGTCGTCCTACTCAACTGCCTTTACCTTAATTCTCTTTAGAGTTACACTATAAATAAAGATCTATGTAGCACTTGGATCTATCAAAATACTAAAGGTTTGATCGACGGTCATACCTGATGTCTCAAGCATAGCCGACTAGTGCTCAAGATTCTAGTTGTTTCCCGTGACATGAATCCTATGGGCCTTGCCTAAATATCCAACTGTAGTTTTTCCTATTGATCCGGTCGCTCTAGCCTTCTCTATCGGATAGTCTTTCTAGTAATGTGGCTCTCCACATGTCCAACATCTGGTCTTTGGTCTAGTACTCCTAGTCCCCAAAGTAGAAGTTGTTGGCCTACCAATCTCAGAATCTGGTCTGTTCTACTGAACATGCCTAAACTGTTGTTGTTGTGGGTGATGTTGTTTCTAATGCGGTGGTATTCTGTAAGGAGTCCTCTACTGAGGAGTTTTTCATCGTGGTGTCGCGAACATAGGTCCTCTAGATGTATCTCAATACCCTGATGTCTGTCTAGCTGTTGTCTGATGCTACTGTGCTCCTGATGTCATCTTTCCAGTTGGTCCTATAGGAATCCTGCCCTAACCCCCATTTTTTAGCTCTTCCTAAGCTATGAGGGATTTTTGTACTGCCTCATGCAATGTTTGTGGCATTAATATTCTCACCTTCACACGAATGTTGAATTTAAGGCCGGAAAAAAAACTTGTTGAACTTTAGCTTCTCCATGTTCATATCTGGAGCATACTGAAGAATATCCATAAATATGGCCTCATGCTACGATACCATATGAACACCATGTCGTAAGGCATTGAACTCATTGAGGTGGTGCTCAATGAATTCCTGTGACAAATGCGTCTCCTGGAATCGCTCCTCTAACAGTTCCCATGACACGTCTTTGATGACCATGTTTAGTTGAGGTAGGAGCATCTTCCATCATAGAAGAGAAATCCCCTTCAACTAAAATACCACCATGTGGGCCTGGATGTTGGAGGTGTAGTCAGAAAGTGAAAAGCACATCACCATGTTCTCCAACCATGCATCTGCGGCTGAGCCATCTGTGGCACCCATGAACTCAGGAAGCTTCACCTTCTCGATTTCTCTGCGAATACTACCACTTCCATCTAGAGTGCATTGTGAACCCCCATTGGGTACATATGCTCTGCCCTAATGTCTATCTATTCGGTTAATCAAGGCCTCTGACATCCTTTGAAAGGACATCATCAAACCAACCACATCTCCCACAACAAATTGCACCTACCCAATGTCTTGTTCTTCTCCTTGGGGGTTAGACCCATCTAGCTTGGGTTCTACTAGAGGCGTCGCACATCCTCCCCTAGCACCACATTGTCTACCTCCACGATGTCCTCTAACCATGATTACTTGCATGGACAAATTTCAAATTTTAATTAGCAATAATTTTTTAATAAAATGTTTAATACAGTGGAAGGGAGAACAATCCAAAGTCACAGGGTTGAACCTGCTCTGATACCATGTGTAAGGTCCCCTCCATTATGAAAAAAAGTGATGTACAAAATAGGTGAATAATTTTTTTTTTTTTGAAACAAACAAATGTTACGACATGAATAATTAAGTACTCAATCAATTTCATCACCATAAACTAAAGGCAACATCACTATTATTCAATCAACCATATCCCAATGATAACATAAGGAAACTACTCTCCCAACTTATCCTGCATGGTTAGGACCTCCAAGACACATAAGCAATGCTCAAGTCCATGATTCATCTTATCGATTTTGACCATTTAAGGTCTCAGGACTGGCGACTGTTATGAGGAACAAGGAGATATCTACTCCCATAACCAACTTATATCCTAACATCATGACTGGATTATAATAGTAAGGCATGGAATCACACACAATTAATCTTGTCAATAAATAAAATGTAAACAAATAACACTGCATCTACACAAATAAATAACAAGGACAATATGTCAATAACTGTGTCATTTCTATGCTATTATAAAACTTTTAACTAGTGATGCAACACAATAAACAAGTATCATAAACATCTATCATTTTTTGACTTGCCAATAAGAGTAGGTGAACAAGAATAATTGTGTATGAGAATAATCATCGATTGGCAGTGATTTGAATTTGTTTGAATTCTATTAACCAGGCCAAGTGATGAAACGTAGACTTGCATGACAATGAAGCTTCCAGAAATTGACAAAACAATTAATTACATCCAAGCTTTCGATATTATGTCAGCAATAGGGAAACCAACCCAAAATATGAATCGAGTGTTAAGATTTAATGTAAAGACACTTGGAAAAATGAAATCGCAGAGTCCCATAATAGGGTAGTGACAATCCATTGTTTGAACAATTTCCAAATTCGTTTACAAGACAAGGATGTGCTAACAACAACAATCATAACCACATTCTTTTTCAAAAAAAAAATATTTACGCACGTATACAACAACCATTGATTTGAAGATGGACAAGAGTTACGATATTGGAAATTACTATCAAGGAAGGTCTTTACACATGGAAGGTTACCATCGAATCCATTGTTTCCACACAGGGTCAATAACCAAATTTTGGTTAACCATCAACTTAATGCACAAGGTAATCACCAAGATTCGACGATGACCTTCTATTCTTGGAAATGCAATAACATATATCTTACAAAGTTTCTTCCCTACATTCAACAATAATTACTAAAGGTTTGATCAAAGTCCTCGGTTCAATTTTATTAATATATAAAATTACAACACTATGTAAAACCCATAGGTGTCCTAAAAACAATTATAATAACTAGAATTTATATTTGGCTGAAGGAAACTTTTTTTTTTGTAGAACAACAATCATTGCTAAATTTTTATACATAACATATGTCGTTCATAAAATTAAATCCATAGAAATCTCTATGTAAAAACAAAAGGAAATATCGTAACTGATGATGATGAAGTCACACATGTTCTTCAACAAAAGACACTCCTTCCTTCTTCTTCTTCTTCCTAATCGTTGAGACTTCACTGGTACCTCTCAGCCAAATGCTAGGGGTACTCTTCTTTCCCCTTATCCCCCTGAGCCACAAAGGGGCCACGCACAAAAACCATAATTACTCTATCTCCAATATTGCCTCGCAAGGTAAAGCTACCACTCTATCTCAAGCTTGATATCCCAACTCTCACAAGTAAAATCAGTCAAAAATAATCTGGCAGCATAACTTTACCAATAACTAGTCTCCCATTTTTCTCCTAAACCATTTTCTTTATAATTCAATAAGTTAGGATTCTTCTCCCTCACACTTGTCACCCTCCTCCAAGTTGCACCAATAATTACCTATTTTATTTCAATTAAAAGTCAATTGCCCTCATATTTCCCAATTGTGCTCCTTAAATTGCTCCTAGTTGTCTCTTTATTCCCCATATTCTTATTTAATGACTGACTCCTTACTAAATACTAGTTAGAGTTAAAATATGAGTCTTATCCTAGTTAGACTAGGGGTAGATAGACTCTATATACCATTTTATGTGTATACCTATTATCTCATGCTTTATTCCTCTTATTTTAAAATTCCATTTTGACATTTTCTTGCACACATGTGTATTGAATCAAATTTTTAGATTTATTTCACTTTTTCTTAATTCTTAAATTGATTTAGCTCTTTCCTTTTTAATTTAATTAATAATTTAGTTTAGTATTCTCACAAAACTTAGACTTAGGCTTAATCTTTTAGCATAGGCTTAGACTTTTATTGGGATTTATAATTAATAAAATTTCTCATTAATTATTCAAATCTGCTAAGGTCTAAAGATTTTTCAAGTTTTATAATTATTCTTTCAAGGTTTCCTAGGTCCCCTAGATTCATTGACTCAAGTTTTATTTACATGACATGGCCGTCAATATGCACCTTCGTGCTCTAACAGTTCCACTCTCCTCTAACTGGTTTTTGTAGTTGTCCAACCCTTGGAGCCAACACTCCATTCGGGCGACCTTGTGAGAGAATAAAGGCTTCTAAGGAATAAGGACTCAGTCTTATTGCATGTCCCTTAGAATATTCATGAGCGACTGTCTCTGTCTTCCCTCACGACATCACAGACCTCTCAAACTAGGTAATCATTAACCTACAATTGAAGCCATGACGAGAGTGCTAGGAGGCTATGACAGGGACGTTGCCACTTCTCTTCCTCAATATCTTGTTTTTGTGCATGGCCCCTTTACTCCTTATGTGAGTCAGATTAGCAAGCATCGTCATCCCACATCCATCGACAAAACATTGTCACCGATCCATATACATAACCATACTAAATCATTCATATGACAGATATGTGTAAAATGATATACTCAAACAAAACATAATCCATTCCCTGACTCAATCCAAAGCACAAGGAGGTCCATTGATGCCATCGGCATCCACAATCTAGCACGTGTCCTGCACACTCATGTAAACTTGTCAATAAGATCTGCCAATACATATTTATCAAATGACAATAAATCACAACCCATAAACATCATCATAAAAAACCATAATCGAAACAAATAACCATGTACTATAACCAGATCACTTGCACGCAATGAATTCCTATGAAAAATACCTCTCCTGGAATAACATATACAACAACCATTGATTTGAAGATGAACAAGAGTTACGATACTGAAAATTACTATCTAGGAAGGTATTTACACATGGAAGGTTACCATCGAAGCCATTGTTTCCGAACAGGGTCAATAACCAAATTTTGGTTAACCATCAACTTAATGCACAAGGTAATCGCCAAGATTCAACGATGACCTCATATTCTTGGAAATGTAATAACATATATCTTACAAATTTTCTTCCCTACATTCAACAATAATTACTAAAGGTTTAATCAAAGTCCTGGGCTCAATTTTATTAATATATAAAATTACAACAATATGTAAAATCCATAGGTGTCCTAAAAACAATTATAATAACTAGAATTTATATTTGGCTGAAGGAAGCTTTATTTTTGTAGAACAACAATCATTGCTAAATTTCTATACATAACATATGTCGTTCATAAAATTAAATCCACTACAATATCTATGTAAAAATAAAAGGAAATATCATAACTGATGACGATGAATTCACATATGTTCTTCAACAAAAGGCGCTCCTTCCTTCTTCCGCTTGCTAATCGTTGAGACTTCATTGGTACCTCCCAGCCAAATGTTAGGGGTACTCTTCTTCCCCCTTAGCCCCCGAGCCACAAAGGGGCGATGTACAAAAACTATAATTACTCTATCTCCAAGCTTGCCTCTCAAGGTAAAGCCACCACTCTATCTCAAGCTTGGTATCCCAACTCTCTCAGAAATAATTTGGTAGCATAACTTTACCAATAACCAGTCTCCCCTTTTTCTCCTAAACCATTTTCTTTATAATTCAATAAATTAGGATTGTTCTCTCTCACACTTGTCACCCTCCTCCAAGTTGCACCAGTAATTACCTATTTTATTTTAATTAAAAGTCAATTTCCCTCACATTTCCCAAATGTGCTCCTTAAATCGCTCCTAGTTGTCTCTTTATTCCCCATATTCTTATTTAATGACTGACTCCTTACTAAATATTGGTTAAAGTTAAAATATGAGTCTTCTCCTAGTTAAACTAGGGGTAGCTAGATTCTAGATACCATTTTATGTGTATACCTATTCTCTCATGCTTTATTCCTTTCTTATTTTCAAATTCCATTTTGGCATTTTCTTGCACACATGTGTATTAAATCAAATCTTTAGATTTATTTCACTTTTTCTTAATTCTTAATTTGATTTACCTCTTTCCTTTTTAATTTAATTAATAATTTAGTTTAGTATTCTTACATAACTTAGACTTAGGCTTAATCTTTTAGCATAGTCTTGGACTTTTATTGGGACATATAATTAATAAAATTTCTCATTAATTATTCAAATCTGCTAAGGTCTAAAGATTTTTCAAGTTTTACAATTATTCTTTCAAGGTTTTCTAGGTCCCATTGATTCATTGACTCACGTTTTATTTACACGACGTGCCCGTCAAGATGCACCTCCCTACTCTAATGGTGCCACTCTCCTCTGACTAGTTTTCGTAGTTGTCCAACCCTTGGAGCCAACACTCCATTCGGGCGACCTTGTGAGAGACTAAGGGATTCTAAGGAATAAGGAATCCGCATTATTGCATGCCCCTTAGAACCTTCATGAGCGACTGTCTCAGTATTCCCTCACGACATCGTGGACCTCTCGAACTGGGTAATCGTTAACCTACGATTCAAGCCATGGAAAGAGTGCTAGGAGGTTATGACAGGGATGTTGCCACACCTCTCCCTCAATATCTAGTTTTTGTGCATGGCCCCTTTACTCCTTATGTGAGTCAGATTAGAAAGTATCATCAACCTGCCTGCATAGACAAAACACTGTCACCGATCCATATACATAACCATACTAAATCATTCATATGACATATATGCATAAAATGAAATACTCAAACAGAACACAATCCACTCCCTGACTCAATCTAGAGCCCAAGGAGGTCCATTGATGCCATCATCATCCACAATCTAGCACGTGTCTTACACACTCATGTAAACATGTCAATAGCATCTGCCAATACATATTTATCAAATGACAATAAATCACAGCCCATAAACATCATCATAAAAATCCATAATCGAAACAAATAACCATGTACTATAACCGGATCACTTGCATGCAATGAATTCCTCTGAAAAATACCTCTCCTGGAATAACATATACAACAACCATTGATTTGAAGATGGACAAGAGTTACGATACTGAAAATTACTATCCAAGAAGGTCTTTACACATGGAAGGTTACCATCGAAGCCATTGTTTCCAAACAGGGTCAATAACCAACTTTTGGTTAACCATCAACTTAATGCACAAGGTAATCGCCAAGATTCGACGATGGCCTCATATTCTTGGAAATGTAATAACATACATCTTACAAAGTTTCTTCCCTGCATTCAACAATAATTACTAAAGGTTTAATCAAAGTGTTGGGCTCAATTTTATTAATATATTAAATTACAACACTGTGTAAAACCCATAGGTCTCCTAAAAACAATTATAATAACCAGAATTTAAATTTGGCTGAAGGAATCTTTATTTTTGTAGAACAACAAGCATTGCTAAATTTCTATACATAACATATGTCGTTCATAAAATTAAATCCACTACAATATCTATGTAAAAACATAAGGAAATATCGTAACTGATGACGATGAAGTCGCATATGTTCTTCAACAAAAGGCGCTCCTTCCTTCTTCCACTTGCTAATCGTTGAGACTTCACTGGTACCTCCCAGCCAAATGCTAGGGGTACTCTTATTCCCCCTTATCCCCCCGAGTTGCAAAGGGGCTATGTACAAAAACTATAATTACTCTATCTCCAAGTTTGCCTCGCAAGGTAAATCCACCACTCTATCTCAAGCTTGGTATCCCAACTCTCACAAGTAAAATCAGTCAAAAATAATTTGGTAGCATAACTTTACCAATAACCAATCTCCCCTTTTTATCCTAAACCAATTTCTTTATAATTCAATAAATTAGGATTCTTCTCCCTCACACTTGTCACCCTCCTCCAAGTTGCATCAGTAATTACCTATTTTATTTTAATTAAAAGTCAATTTCCCTCACATTTCCCAAATGTGCTCCTTAAATCGCTCCTAGTTGTCTCTTTATTCCCCATATTCTTATTTAATGACTGACTCCTTACTAAATACTGGTTAGAGTTAAAATATGAGTCTTCTCCTAGTTAGACTAGGGGTAGCTAGAGTCTAGATACCATTTTATGCGTATACCTATTCTCTCATGCTTTATTCCTTTCTTATTTTCAAATTCCATTTTGGCATTTTCTTGCACACATGTGTATTAAATCAAATCTTTAGATTTATTTCACCTTTTCTTGATTCTTAAATTGATTTACCTCTTTCCTTTTTAATTTAATTAATAATTTAGTTTAGTATTCTTACAGAACTTAGACTTAGGCTTAATCTTTTAGCATAGTCTTAGACTTTTATTGGGATTTATAATTAATAAAATTTCTCATTAATTATTCAAATATGCTAAGGTCTAAGGTTTTTCGAGTTTTATAATTATTGTTTCAACGTTTTCTAGGTCCCCTTGATTCATTGACTCAAGTTTTATTTATGCGACGTGCCTTTCAAGATGCACCTCCCTGCTCTAATGATGCCACTCTCCTCTGACTGGTTTTTGTAGTTGTCCAACCCTTGGAGCCAACACTCCATTCGGGCGACCTTGTGAGATACTAAGGGCTTCTAAGGAATAAGGAATCCACATTATTGCATGCCCCTTAGAACCTTCATGAGCGACTGTCTCAGTCTTCCCTCACGGTATCGTGGACCTCTCGAACTAGGTAATCATGAACCTACAATTCAAGCCACAAAAAGAGTGTTAGGAGGCTATGATAGGGATGTTGCCACACCTCTCCCTCAATATTTAGTTTATGTGCATGGCCCCTTTACTCCTTATGTGAGTCAGATTAGAAAGCATCGTCAACCTGCATGCATAGACAAAAAACTATCACCGATCCATATACATAACCATACTAAATCATTCATATGACACATATGCATAAAATGAAATACTCAAACAGAACAAAATCCACTCCCCGACTCAATCCAGAGCCCAAGGAGGTCCATTGATGCCATCGTCATCCATAATATAGCACGTGTCCTGCACACTCATGTAAACATGTCAATAGCATATGCCAATACATATTTATCAAATGATAATAAATCACAACCCATAAACATCATCATAAAAATCCATAATCGAAACAAATAACCATGTACTATAACCGGATCACTTGCACGCAAGTGTCCTCAAAGAATAAGTCGATAACATTTACTTGCAAGAGCGAGATGTTAGAAATGAGATCTACAAGTGGATAAATGTTTGAATAGTTTGGAGAAGTAAGTTGGATGAGCAAATGACAAGATTTGTTCACTTTTTCCACTACAAAGGTAGAGTATATGGAAGTGAATCATGCTTGTAAGGAATCCATTTGTCTTATGAAACTATGTTCATAACTAGGAATTCAAAGAGTAATTACAATTTAATGTGATAGTAATATTGTTATTCTTTTGGTTAAGAATCCAACCTTTCATGTAAAAACAAAGAATATATATATCTAATACCATTTTCATTAGGGACATGGTAGAGGATGGAAAGGTTATATTACATAAATTTGACTCTTTGCAAAATGTTGCAAATGCATTGACTAAATCAGTGAGGAAAAATAAATTCAAGTGGTTCTCTTAGTCTATGGGTCTTGTGGTCCCTAGCAATTAGTTCATAGTTTGATGCATTCTCCCTTATACTCTTGCAAGGTATATGACAAGCGGGGAAATCTTAGGATAGGTTTCTCATACACCTTGTATTGTTGAGTGGAGTAGGGAATAAATGTAGAGCACTAGTATGAAATAAATGGAGAGCAATAAAAAGAAACAAATGTTGAATAGTGGCAAGGAATAAATGTAGATCACTAGCATGCAATGAATGCTAAGAAACAACAGTTGGGAAATTACTTGTTGGTGGTTTCAAGCATGCAAAATTGCAAAAGCATAAATAGTTTATAGTTTTTTATTCCTGTTTAGTTAGTGCTAGGGTTGAAGGACAATAGAGTGTAAGATTTAACTATGTTCTTGGAATTTTTCGAGAATCCTTATGCTACTACTGAACACTCTTGTTAAGAGCACAAAGACTTTGTATTGCAGTCATTTTGTTGTTGAATACTACATTGAGTGTGTTTTAGAGTGTGGAGTGTTCCCTTGGAAATAATGTTATTTAATGATTTGTTGATTATTTCATTTATTTGCAACTGTTATATTATAATTTTATACACATCCTTCTCTCATGGATTAGTGTGGGAAGTTTATTTTTCACCTCTACATCCTTTCAATAAAAATTTCATTTAATTTCATACTTACAGACTTCTCAATCCCCAATCTTAGGTTGTACAAATACATAAGTTGCTAATAATATTTCCATCAGCTTTGTGGTCTTATGGAAGAGAAGTGTTGCAAGAAACAATATGGCCGAAGCACCACCCAAATTGTTTCCTTCTCAATGTGTTGCATATGGCATTGTAAGTGACCTTTTCCTGATTTTTCATGTCACAACCATTTGGCAATATAGCATTGTCATTATCATGATTTCCATCTTCATTCTTAGACTCCAAATAAGTTTTTAAGGTTCGTTCATCGAAGCTATCGGCCAAGTCCATTGCTTCAACGAACCCCACAAAGTCTTCGCTCAAATCATCTGCATCAAATTGGTCCTTTCATATGAAACCATTTTCATTCTTTTAACCAAACTGTAATTCATTGGCATACTAAAAACTAACATGTTTCTATAAGGGTCAATGCCTTCTTTCATATTTATAATATAATCTATAGTTTCCCATTTTCCTTGCATCAATTTTCCTTTGATAGGCTTCGAAGGTTTACAACCTCTATTGTTGTGTTGTCTCTCTCTACAATTTTAGTTGTCTTCATTGTTCTCAAAATTCCTCTTTTGGGACATGGCATTTGTTTGGCTAGTAATATTCTAGATTTTGCCTTTGAACATGTGTAACTTTGACTATCTTCATTGTTCTCGAAATTCGTCTTTGGGAAAGAGGCTTTTATTTCTGTAGTAATATCTTACATTTTCTACTTTATATATTAATTTTTCCATTCATAAATATCAAGCGCTTTTTCATATATAAGATATGTTGTTGTACGAATTAGATTATAAAAACAATTCACAAGACATTATCATTAAAAGTATCACGACTAACAATATATATAACAATTAAAAATTTTAAATTTCAGTAACAATTTTTTAAAATAACAAGACAAATTTACTTATTATTATTTTCAATATGTATAGTTTTATTTTGTAATTTTGATTGAAAATAAAATTATAAATTATTTAATTATAATATTATTTTAAATCTAATATATTTACGTGTCAAATTTTTACGACTAACAACATATATAACAATTAAAATTTTTAAATTTTAGTAACAAATTTTTAAAATAACAAGACAAATTTAGTTATTATTATGTTCAATATGTATAGTTTTATTTTGTAATTTTGATTGAAAAATAAAATTATAAATTATTTAATTATAATATTATCTTAAATCTAATATATTTACGTGCCAAAAAAAATTTGAGGTAAAAAAAATTAAAGGTTTTATCACTCAAATTTCTTGTAAATCTATTTAAAAAAAGACATAATCATCACTAATCCATTGAATACCATATCATAAAATACTTATATAACTCTCATCATCCAAATCATGTAACTCTCATCATCCATGTATTATGATGGAAAGCAAACAATTTTGTCCATACATTTTTGTCTTTATCTAGATGGATAGCAATCTACATTTTTCTCTTTGTCCATACATTTTTGTCTGTATCTAGATGGATCCATACATTGTAGTGACTCGTTATAAATCCTAGAACATTCCATTTGGATTCCATATCAAAGTCCACACTTCAAATATCAATATTATAAAATTGTATTTAATTAATATTTTATTACGAAATATAGATTTTATATTAAAAATAATATTAAAATTACATTTTATTAGAAAGTCAAGTCCAACACTCGCTGCCATCATGCAATTATAAATATTTATACAAAACAAAAACACTACATGGTTGAGTGAACAAAGTCCTGGTTACAATGCCTTTATTTGTTTATTTATTTATTTATTTTAATAATATTTTTGTATGCCCACGCCCATTTCCTCTTCCTCGTCCCGTATTGTTGTTCAAGTTCATAAAACAATATAAGAACTCAAGATTAGACATAATTAAATGGCAAAATGTATGCATGCATACGCCGTCCACATGACTTCGTTAAGAGGAATCTAGAGAGAGGGAATATTGCATGCACTTCCAGCTTAAATAAAAAGTTATTAAATAATATTATTAATTAAAAAAATATATTAAATTTTGTATTGATGATGATGATTAACATTCATTCTTTTTAAATAAATAAAAGTAAAGTATATACTTATTCTTTTTAAATAAAACAAAATACCAATACATTTTAATCTTGATAAATCTATCAAAGTGTAAAGTCAAACTTTGACCTACCATAATAGAAAACCACTACCTGAAAATAAAATATAAATAATGTGGCATCCGTGTCCATCAAAGAATTAGATATTAAAAATTAGTTTGACTTTATGTATTTACACTCTAAACTTTGAAATACTTCATTCATAAATTTACAATTTTGATCCACCTACCAACTAACCAGAAACGGTAAAGAGTTTATTAAGGATATTTATTTTAAATTTAGTAAGAAATTATCATATTAATAAATTTAAGTGATTATTATTATATAATCTAAATATTAAAAAAAAAAATAAGATACTAAATCTATTTTTACATTTAAAAATAAATTTTAAATAACAAAAAATAATAATTCATATAAATTTAAATTATAAATTTAAATTACTGATTCCACTTTATAAATATCAATTAATTATCAATTCAATTGTAAAAAATTCTTTCATTCCAGAGTTCACTGAAACCACCATGGATTTGTTATATTTAATGTACTTCAATACTCAGAGTTCACTGAAACCACCATGAATTCAATTTTGAAGAAGTCTTCCATTTGGGAGTTTATGCGTGGCCAATAATAACGATATGCGGAGGATGGATTTGTTATATTTAATATCGTCATATTCAGCTGCATCCTTTCACGTGTGTATTCTATATCCAAGTCAACCAGTTGGGGATATTCACGATATCCCGTACATGGATTTCTTATGTTTAGTTTTGTTTTTTCATGTTATATTCAGTGACATCTTATCTCTTTCCATTGCCACACAAGCAAGGGCGACTCGGGAGGTGTTCAAAGTCAAACGTCAAACTAGACTAGTTCCTCAGTCCCTTGTTTCAAAGTCCAATAAATCCACAAATTAACATAAATGTCATCCATCATGGCTGTCATCCACAAATTTCATATTAGAGACAAACAAACTAATAAGAGTTTATAAGAAATCAATATATTTTCTTGATAATTTCCAAATCTAAAATGTTTGAACAGAAACATTATTGTTATATGGCATCATTAGAAATGGCATGGCAGTACACCATTGTTAAATACGTTCTCAGAGGTTCATTGAGTTTCATATGCATAAACTCAGAGCTCTCAATCCCTAATCATACTTTGTACAAATATATAAATTGCTAATAACTTATTCATTAGCTTTGTGTTTTATGGAAGAGAAGTATTGCAAGGAACAACATAGCCATAGCACCACCTAGATTGTTTCTCGTAGTGGAGTAAGAAATAAATATAGAGCATTAGCGAGGAATAAATGCAAAGCAAGAAAAAGGAGCAAATACTTACTAGTGGTAGGGAATGAATGTATATCAATAGTAGGAAATTAATTTTGAGTAATTGGTTAATTACTTGCTAATGGTTTCTAGCATGTAGAATTAAAAAACCATAAATTGTTTGTGGTTTTTTTATGCATATTTGTTCACTACTACAGTTGGAGGAAAACACACTGTAAGTTTTCACTCATTGTTATCTTGCCAAAAATTTTAGAGGATCCTTATGCTACTCCTGAACATTCTTGTTGAGAGCATATACACTCTATATTGTAACCATTTAGTCGTTGAATAATACAATGAGTGTACTTTGGAGTGTGAAAATTTTCTCTTAGAAGGGTTTTCCCCAGATTATCATGTAATGTTTAGAGCATAGAGACTCTATATTGTAATCATTTAGTCGTTGAATAATACAATGAATTTACTTTGGAGTGTGGAAATTTTCTCTTGGAAGGGTTTTCCCCGGATTATCATGTCGTTTAATGGTTTTTCATTTATTTCGTCTTTTTACAACTATTTTGTTCTAAGCTTTTGCACATTCTTCTCTCATATATTAGTGTAGAAAGTGTACTTCACACCATTAGTTCCTTTCATTTGGAATCACATCTAGATCACCTTAGATACAAGATAGGGACAAGGATTTATGATCTAATATTGGTTAGAGTGGGAGCTTTCGTAGAGATAAATCTTATTACATGAAAATGGAAAGCAATTCTATATATGAAATGGTGAAGTTTAATTGCACTAACTTTGAGTTATGGAAGGTCAAAATGGAAGATATTCTTGTAGATTGATATCTATGGGTTGTAGTGTTTGGAACCAAACCTATTGTTATGAAATATGAAGAGTGGGCCGTGTTGCAGAGACATGTAAGAATCCTTATCATGCTTTGTTTAGCTAACTTAGTATTATTAAACGTTTCTAAAGAAAAAATTGTAAAAACTCTTTAGAAGAAGTTGGGGGATTTGTATTAGGATATATCGATGGTTAATAAACTTTTTATGTACAAAAAAAGTGTTTTCCTTGAGAATGGTTAATGGTTAATCTGTAGTCAAGAACCTAAATGAATTCAATACTCTTGTCACCCAGCTGATGCCAATTGGAGTGAATATGGGTGAGGATGATCAATGTATAACCCTTTTTGTTCTTTGTCAGATTTAGGAAAACTTCGTAATATCCATTAGAAGCACTATAAAAAATTGGTTCTTGATGATTTTATGGATTCCTAAGTCTTAGAGGAGATGAGGCAAAAATCTTATGAATCCACCAATGAGGCCTTGGTTGTTTGTCGAAGGTTGAAGGAAAAAGGAAAGAAGAGATAAAAGGGAAGACCCAAATCTAGTGGGAGACACAAGTCTTCTGGAAAATCTAAAGAAAAATCATGGAACTGTAGCAAGGTTCGAAATTTTAAAAGAGACTCTGAGGAAGAGAAAAACAAGAATAAAAAAGAAAATAATGATTATGATAATAAGTCTGAAAAATCTTCTCAACAGGACAATGGAGATGCCTTTGTTGCAACTTTCACAACCCATGCACGCTAGAGTGCATGACTCATAGACATTGGAGATTCCTTCCATATTACTTCCCATCGACATTGGTTTTAAGTGTGTGGAAAATAAGATGTTAGGGTGGTATACCTCGGTGATGAATCTCCTCTCAGCATAGTTGACCATGCTAGATCCTTGATAAGATTCCCTAATGGAAAAGTAAAGGGGATTAATGGCTTTTTGCACATTTTGGGCCTACATGACACCTACTATCATTAAGCACAATTAATGATATGGGTGTGTAGGTTTTTCCCTCTAACAAAGAGTGTAATATTGTTTGAGGATGTATGGCACTCACTAAGGGTGTTTTTTTGGACACTTTGTTCCATATTGATGTGTGCACTATTTAGTGTAATAGTTATTTGATCTTCGCAATGGAGACATCTATATGATCTACACCTTCACAATCATAACCTATATATACTTCCGATGGTCCTTCTTTCTGGGTACCTAAATAATCTCTTGGTTCAAAAAGTAAGTTACCTACATAGAAGATAATGGTATGGAACTAAAGATTGGGCCATATAGGTGAGAAGGTTCTATAGATCCTGAAAAATAAAAATCTTGTTGATTGTTTGAATAATTTTGATCTTAAATTTGATTTTTGTGAGCATTACATATATGGAAAAGATAATTTTGTTCAATTTTATTCTAATTCTCACAAATCTTTTGGGTTGTTGAACTTAATTCGATTTGATGGGTTTGTGCCAATTAGTGTTCCTTTTATTTATAAGTCTTTGCAATATGTGTCATACATTGATGATTATTCTAGAAGGATAGATGTATATTTTATTAAATATAAATTTAATTTTTTTAATTGGTTTAAGGAGTTTAAATATCTCTTGGAAAATTAGACTTGTAGGAAAATTAAGGTGTTGAGTATTGAAAATGGAAATGAGTTTTGTTCTGCACATTTTAACATGCTTTGTAAGGATAATGAACTTGAAGGACATGATAAAAGTCCATATATCCCTTAGAAGAATGGAAATGGAAAATATATTAATAGAACATTGATGGAGAGAGATAATACTATGCTTTGTAGAGATGGATTAGAGAAGAAGTTTTTGGTAGAAGTGGTTTCTACTACATGTTACTTGATTAACATGTCTCCAACATCAACTCTTGTGGATACCCTTAAGGAGGTCTAGACGAGAAAGAAATCCCCACTTAAACATATTTCTATTTTTCATTGTGAGGCATATTCTCATGTACCTAAGGAGAAGCAGTCGAAGTTGGATAACAAGGTTGTGAAATGAATCTTCATCAACTATGACATTTGTGTGAAAGGGTACAAGATTTGAGATCCTATTGCTGGAAAAGTTTTGTATACCAAGAATATTATTTATAGAGAAGTTAAGCCTTCTCTGATACTGTTGCATCCAAAAGAGGATGAAAATAAGTCAATGGTTCAACTACTACCCAAGATCGAGAAACATGAACCAGAAAACAAATAGGTAGCTCATGATGGATGTGATGATGAGGAGGGTTCATAGAATTTGGAAGAGGAGGAAGAAAATCCACCTACAAATTTAAGGAAGTCCATCGTCCAACAATAAATTAATGCCTAATAAATTGACATTATTAAATAAGTAAGCCTTATAATATAGTACATCTCATTGAAAGAAAACACACATTGATTGAACACAACTAAAAATAGAACAAACCATTCTTCAAAAGATTCATCTTTGAACAAAATGCTATGATCCAATTTTCCTAGCATTATTGGACATCATTAGCACTTGAAATCACTCATAAAATTCATAAATGTATGGTATTGAACTTTTAAATATGGGATATCACGTGAACTATTGGACAACAATCACCCCATGTATGTATCATGACCCCAATGGAATGTAGTTTCTCTGATCCAAAAGCATTGTGGACTATTGAATGGATATTTGTATACCACTACATGCTTCCCTATCTTCAAAGTGGTGTACTTTTTAAAAAGTGAATTCTTCAACAAAGTCTTCACCATTGTCTCTATTCGATGGATCTTCAATAAGGGATATGTTTTTTTATTTTTTAATACTCCCTTTGAGAAGATCACTAGCACAAATTTTATAACTAATTATGATATAACCCATTTTTTCATAGTAGTAACATTCTATAACATACCCAACTCCATGTTGGGCCACGTTACTACAAGTATATCTTTGTACATTCTATACTTTTCAGATTTGTTTCAACTTGGGTCATATTTTCCATAAATTACCCACTCTGATACTAAAGAATAATATGCCTTATATATGATACAATTATGCAGGTGAAATAACATGCAATCTCATGCATAACAACATAAATGTTTAAAAATATAATGTGAAACATATTCATTAAATAAAAACAACAATTAGCACATGAATACACATGATAAACAACAATATAAAGCACATATAAACATGGAATTTATCCTTTATAAAAGCATCGACTTGTTGCAGACCTCATATGTTGCACCTAGCCATAGAGAGTAATGTTATATCTCTCTCAACAATAGGTCACCCCCAAGCTAGGGCTATGACTCCACCATGGAAAATACACTCTCTCTAAGACAACTAAGGTCTCAAAGTAAGTACCAATTTAAAACTAGGAAGAGATACCAAACTCTAGCGAAAACTCCAACCAATAAGCTCTCATCCCCTTCAGTCTGCACAATCCAAGGAAGTATACTCCCTTTTATACACTATAGCACCTCAAGTTGTCCCATTTACCTTGTAGGTATCCATCATAGGTCAGATATGAATTATTAGAGTTTTGGGTCCAAGATCTCCAACAACTCTCATGGAGTCTCCAGGTACTCTCTAGGCCTTATAACAAGGTAAAGTTATCCCAAAAAATTCTCCCTCCAAGGATTTATCCTTCCCCAAGGAATCCCAAGGAGACTTGTTCCTGGTAATCACATAGTATTCACCTAGAATCCTCAAGGTATTCAAGTCATAGGGTCTCAGTGACTCTCTAAATCAGATCCCCACATAGAAAGGCAACAATAGTAAGAATGATATATTTTCCATTGAAAAAAAAGATTATATATGCATGGATCCTTTTTGACAGGTGGCACTCATGTATCAACCTTCCTATCACTTGGGGAATCCTCCCACTCCTTAGGAACTTTAAAATATAATCATGAAATAAGACTTAGGATTAGTTTAATATATTTTCATTACCATACTTTTGTTAAGACTTTAGATGCCATTCCCTCTCGTGGAGTCCTAATACTCCATACTATTTGTCTAAATTTGATGTATTTTATTAATCAATTGTATGTACATATTACAATACAAGATCATCAACCTTTGATCATCATAGGCCCTCTAGCCCAAAAACCATATTGGCTCACCATCCTATATACCATGTGTACATGTACAAATTACAGCTTGGGGATCAAACTTGGGGTATTACACATTTTATCTCCCTCTCGTATTTAGATGATCTACTATAATTGTTTCTTGAGTAGAATGTCATCTTAGGTTGAGTATCACCTTCTATATCTCTTGCAATCAATCATGTGGGCTTCACCCTGTTGACCTATATCTTATCACATTCATTCATAAAGGGGTTTTTTTAATTGTGAAAAATAAGGTCAATATATTGTAGGTATTGGGGGTGGGATGTGGAGCCTCAAGGGATTTATAGGTATGGGGAAGTATAAAAAGGGGTATCTAGTTAAAATAGGGGTTTCTTTTATTGGTAAGATGTATTGGGAGGGGGTTTCAACAAAATGATTTTGGTAGGTATTTATCAATATCTAGTGAAATTATGGGTATTATTTAATATCCCACAAATGATAAATACCTACCAAATCATTTTGTTGAACCCCCCTCCCAATACATCTTACCAATAAAAGAAACCGCTATGGTGCTATGTCATATGTTCACTAAGTGAATACCTCGTGCAATCAATCTCTTTTATTGAGTTAAGAATGAAAAAATCATATCTTTTAGAATTTAAGAAGGAAATTCCCTTAAAGTATAAACAACATTGTTGTATTTATATATGGTAGACTATTTGATGCAAGATCATCGCTCCACCTCAGCAAAAGCACCAACAGGTCAACACAAAGGCGCGTAATGGAGAAAGGGAGAAACATTGAACCTCCCATTTTTTTAAAATTCAAAATCTTATCCCATGGGGATTTACTTTGTAAGGCCGTAAAAGCCAAGCCATACATTTTTACAGGTAGTGAATAGGGTTGCCTTAAATGGTTTCTTGTAGCATGCCTAGAACGTGGTTAGGTCTGGATAAACATTTATGGAATGTAGTCGTAGGAGTATGATGTTGTACCTGAGACAGTGATAGCACTAAGGCAGTGAAGAGGATAAGCTCACAGAGCCCTCTTTTGTAATTAAGGAGACTTGAGAAAGAGATCTCGGCTAAAGAGGTCTTAGAAGCAAAAATCATGATAGATTTTAGTTTAGGAGAGCTTGAGAGAACTAGGACTCTGTTGAAGTCTAGTTTTTGTAAACATTTGTATAGACACATAGAGATAATAGAAGATAAGTTTTTCCTACATATGGCGTGTTTATGTATTTGTATTTATTATTATGATTTTATATGTCATTCGTGTTCTGAATGTATGAACTAGTAAAGTATTGTATGAGTTTCAATTGTTTCTCACCTTAGAGTTTCTGAGTGCAAGGAGTGCACATTGTCTGCAAGGAGTGCGTTGACAGAGGTGAGTTAACCTTAGGAAAGATCAGGAGGGATATCGTTGAACCTTCACCAACAGAAGTGCAAGGAGCGCATAGGAAGAGCTCTGTGTTCAGTTCAGAAGGAAGCAAAGTTACTGAACACTTTGTAAGGAGGAGCTCTTCAAGGTGTGCATTGAGCGAGGAGAATGCCAAGAGGGTGAGAAGAATTTATTTTCAAGATATCCTTTAGATATGAGTTTGACGAAATCCCAGAAATGCAAGGTGTGCATGGGAGATCAAAACCTTAGAAGGGGTGATCCAGAATCGGATCCAGGAAGCTTCCCAGGTGCAGAAAAGGCTCAAAAATGAAAGTTCCAGGAATTCGACAAAACCAATTCCATTGCGACCGACTCATTGCATTGATTCTATCCATATATTTACTTTCTCAAATGGGAATCGTATGCGAAAGTTATTGCACTCTGAACATTTTACCAAATAGCTAAAAGTCAACAGTCAAACTGGAAAAAAGTCAATTCTATCAACATGCTGATGTAAGCATATTGACATATGGCATCACAACAGTGGAATTGAAAATCATATTGAAAATCAAAATCATAAGCATATTGAAAATCAATTAATTGTTGCAATTGAATTGATGCAGGTTGTTGTTGGTACGATCTATGGAATATATTTATGCTTGTCTTTAAGGAAATTGTGTCTTTTTTCTGTTGTTCTATAGATCCCATTCTCAATCCGATCGCTAACAATCATGTGTAGAAGGATGGTGTAAGTGTGATCAAGAGGATAATACATACAAAAACTCTTCACCACCCTCAAAGAATACTATGAACATGATCAACAAATCATCGTTCAAGCTTAGTTTGACTATTAAAAATATATAGAAATCCAATGAATTTCCTACACCCAACAAAGCCAAGGGAATATTAAATTTAATTCCCAACGGTGGACCTAGTCTTAAAGTTGTAACGCCCCTCTGTTACGACAACAAATAGTGATGTGCAGAAGGTGTTTTTTTTTGTGATAGGAAATTAAAATTGACACACCATAATTAATATCATTACAAGCGACACATCATCATAATTTATTAACGACGAAATCAACGCATTAACATAATCAATAGAGACACATTATATATTAATCAATACATAAGAAAATTCAACGAGTTCATCTGAAAGAAACAACATTATCAACCAATCAACATTTATCAAAAGGAACTACTCGCCCAACCTATCTTGCATGGTTAGGACCTCCAAGACACATAAGCAACACTCAAGTCCAGGATTCATCCGATTAATTTTGACCACTTATGGTCTCAAACATGGATGATTTTAAGGATGGAAATTTATTTTAAAATTTATAAACCTTGGCAAATCTTACTAATCCTTCAAATGCCAACGATAAATGTTTGGCGATATTTTTGTAAAAATATTCAGATTTCTAAGGATTTTATATAGTTTGTATAAAAGTTTGGTGATTTTTAAGGTAAAATAATTTTATCCTATAGAATTTGGGCGAATTATTTTTAGAATGGCGAATCTTTTCTTGGGAAAAACCATGGAAAATTAACCCATGAGCGAAATTTAGCCCCTAAAATCATCTATGGGACTCTCAGAACTGACGAATTTTCTGAGGAACAAGGAGATATCTAAATCCCACTAATATAATCACAACTCATAACTCTAAACTAGATTACTAGTCATACATCAACATTATTCATGGCGTAAGAGCGATCTAATTTCTCAATCAATCATATATCAACATTATTGTAATGGTGCAAGAGTAATCTAGTTACTTAATCAATCATACATCAACATTATGTTCATGGTGCAATAGTAATCTAGTTACTTAATGAATCATACATCAACATTATGTTCAGGACACAAGAGTAATCTAGTTACTAAATCAATCATACATCAACATCATGTTTATGGCGCAAGAGTAATCTAGTTACTAAATCAATCACACATCAACAATAATTTCATGGCGCAAGAGTAATCATCGATTTTATTGTCATGGCGCAAGAATAAGCTAATTACATAACCAATCATACATCAACATTAATTTCATGGCATAAGAGTAATCATCAACTTTATTTTCATGGTGCAAGAATAAGCTAATTACATAACCAATCATACATCAATATTAATTTCATGGTACAAAAGTAATCATCAACTTTATTTTCATGACGCAAGAGTAAGCTAATTACTTTATCATTAATAACTTGTCAAGTTTGTTCTATTCGACGCCAGACATCACTTATCAAGTGATATGACTCCCATAATAAGCACAACCCTTAAGTAGCTCAATTACTATCTTATAATTCCACATTGATTTTTTTTTGATAGACCCAACTTCTTTTTAATACATTACAGGAGAATTCCAGGCTAACTTGCATATCCATTCAACAAGAGGGTCAACAAAAATGAATAAATTAAAACCATCGCTCCCTTTTTCATATTGTTATACAAGAATATAGGAAGCTTTCATCATGGAAATAGTGATTCAAGATTTTGTTCATTTTTATTCGCTGCTTCACACATATTATACAAAATTTTATAAGTTATATTCCAAGTAAAAATTGTAAATATGTATCCTGCTAAGTGTTGCTTCTCTAAAGTAAGGAATTATAAAAATTCAATCACAAAGAGAATAGGTGAGATAACCCAGGGTGGTCTTGTTGCTTCTCTAAAGTAAGGAATTATAAAAATTCAATCGCAAAGAGAATAGGCGAGATAACCCAGGGTGGTCTTGTGCATCCATCAGAAGATAATTGAAGAAGACCAAGTCCTGCTAAGTAATAAGGGTAAGAGCTTCAAGAGGACTTGTAAAACCATTAAGGAACCCAAGGAAGACCCCACTAAAAACATAGCAATAACTATGCTATCTTTAAAAATTAATTAAGAATAAAGGGGAGGTGAGCCGAAAGCTTTGCATAAGGATCTATAAGCTAACTCACCGGTGAAGGGAAATATCACATCAGAGCAATTTGGGCGTTATAAGGGATTGACATTAATTTACATCTAGGTAAAAATTTATACGGTGAATTGACTATCGGGAGAGCTCAATTTAATTCAATGGAAGCGAAACCTTGAAAGGAAATACACTACAGTAGAGATTCACCACAGGATAAAGCTCATTTAACATCGCTGGAAATGATATCTGAAGGAAATTCACTAGAGAAGGAACTGTAATTAAAAATCGAGGTAAACATGCCAATGGCAGTTACACGGAAGCGTTCTCACACAAGAAATAAGAGGAAGGCACACTGAGAAACCCAGTTTCTTTCAAGAATTGAGTGATGAGAGGGCACACTAGAAATCCGAATTTCTGTCAAGAATTGAGTGATGAGAGGGTGCACTAGGCGAGCCCGATTTCTGTCAGAGGGTCGACTGATGAGAGGGAGCACTAACAATCCGAATTTCCATCATGGAGTGAGAAAAGAGGAAGGGCGCACTGATGCATGCCTGTTATTTGGGAAGAGAAATGGGGAAGGGCACACTGGAGCAAAGGAGGAATTGGAATGACTGTAAGTGTGTGTGCGATTTGAACAGTAGGGCGAATTGATCTCGCTGGGGTGTGGGCGTCTAGGGAAAAATGGGAATTTAAATGGCTATAAGTGTGTGTGCGATTTTCCCAGTGGCGATTGAACTGGAAGAGTTGTGGGTGATTCGCGTAAAGATGCCTTCGAATGTCTGAAAGTGTGTGTACATTGTGCACAGTGGAGAAAATTGATTTCGTTGGGGCGACCATCAGAGAGATACCCATTATATTGGCAGAATATGCATTGAATAGTCTCTTTAGCTTCGCAAGCCATGAATTTTTTTTGTGAGAAAAGAAAGGATTTTTGTTTTTTATTACACAAGGCGCATGGGCAGATCCTTGGCCATTTGTGCAACTCATCAGTGCTTAAGTTTCAAATTTAAAAAAATTTCAGAAAACTTTTGGCATTGCCATACCTACAGCTAAATCCAATTCTAGACAATGTTATTCTTTAAACAGTGGTCGAAGGTAATGATCAGTTAGAAACAAATGAGAAAAATAAAAATAAAAATAGAAGGAAGCTAATGCAAATCCATTACTTGGTTGCAAGACAGGAATATCAATTTCAACTCAAACAATGAACTTATCAAGGATTCATAACAACTCGACCTCCAATTTTCAATCACACTTCATGGAAAATTTGAAAACTCATTTACAAATTAATATTATTACAATTATAAACTTCAAGAAGAATACCATAACCGACGACCACAAAATCGAAGATGTTCAACCGCGGTGGCGCTCCTTCAGATCTTCGTCTTGTTAATCATTGAGACTTCACCGGTACCTCCCAGCCAACGCTAAGGGCAATCTTCTTCTCCTTTAGCCCCTCAAGCCGCAATGGGGCCACACACACAAACCAAAAAAATACTCTAGCTCTGAGCTTGCCTCAAGGTAGAGCCACCACTCTCTCTCAAGCTAGGTATCCCAACTCTCACAAGTAAAACGAGTCAAAAATTATGCAGCACAACTTTACCCATAACCAATGTGATCCCTTTTCCCTGTAGACCATTTTCTTTATAGGAGTTTCCTTAATGACACATCACCACTTGCACAACTAATTCACTTTTTAATTAAATAAATTAGAATTATTTCTCCCTTATAGTTGTCACCCTCTCCCTAGTTGCACAAGTAATTCCACATTTTATTTTAATTAAAGTCAATTTCCATCACCTTTCCTAAAAATGCTCCTTAAATCACTCCTAGTTGTCTCTTTATCCCACCATATTCTCATTTAATGACTGACACATTACTAAATATGAGTCTTCTTCTAGTTATATTAATGTTAGCTAGACTCTAGATATATTTCTACGCATACACATTCCTTCATGTTTATTTCTTTCTTATTTAAAAACCCCCCTTTTTACAATTTCTTGCACACATGTGTATTATATTAATTCTTTAGACTTATTTCATTTTTTTTAATTTCTTAAATTGATTTACCTCATTCCTATATTTTGATTTGGTTAATAATTTAGTTTAGTCTCCTTAGAAGAATTTAGACTTAGGATTATTTTTTTAATAGGCTTAGACTCTCACTAGTGATTTACAATTAATAATTTCAATCCTTACTTAATTAATTAAATCCAAAAATGCTTAAATATTTTACAATGTTTAATTAATCTTTCAAGGTTTTCTAGGCCACCTAGATTCATGAGTCAAGTTTTACTTACGCGACGTGCCCTTCAAGATGCAACTCCATTCTCCAAGAGTGCCACTCGCCTTTTTATTAGTTTTGGTAGTTGTCCAACCCTTGGAGTCAACACTCCATTTGGGCAACCTTGTGAGAGACTTAGGGCTTCTAAGGAATAAGGACCCCACCTTATTTTGCGCTTCTTAAAATGTTCATGAGCGACTTTCTCAGTCTTCCCTCAAGACATCGTGGACCTCTCGAGCTAGCTAATAATTAACCTGCAATTCAAGCCCCGACGGGGGTTCTAGTAGGCTG
Organism: Picea engelmannii; assembly: GCA_009831015.1. Taxonomy (NCBI): domain Eukaryota; kingdom Viridiplantae; phylum Streptophyta; class Pinopsida; order Pinales; family Pinaceae; genus Picea; species Picea engelmannii. Next base: position 234,400 of record ML782098.1, on the reverse strand, counting down.
TGATAGGGAACTTGCCACACATCTCCCTCAATATATGGTTTCTGTGCATGGCCCCTTTACTCCTTATGTGAGTTAGATTAGAAAGCATTCATATGTCTACATCTATCAACGATACACTGTCAATGATCCATATACAAAATCATACTATAATCGATCATATGTCACATATGCATAAATAAATTACTCAAACCAATACAATCCACTCCCTGATTCAATCTGGATTCCAAGGAGATCCATTGATTCCATCGGCACCCACAATTTTCCAAGTGTCTTGCACACTTAGGGAAAAATCGTCAATAGCATCTGTCAATACATATATATGAATTAAAATTAAATCACAACCAACATCATAATAAAATCCATAAGCAAAAAAATAACCATGTACTATAACTGGATCACATGGATGTAAGTGTCCTTAAAGAATAAGTCGATAACAGGTGCTCACAAGAGTAGGATGTTACATACACTTGCTCTTGTCTTAAACTTTGTCCCGAAGTTGTACAGTATATAAAATGCAGTAATAAAAGTATATGACAAGATATATATGTCTAATATATCAAACAAGTAAGGAAAATGTTGATGCATATCATATGCATCCTCCCAGGTAGCTAAGTGTGGACTAAAAATGTCCCACTGGACCTTGAGCCGATCGACCGTTCGACATCGTAGCTGTCGAATGCGATTGTCCAGAATGTGGATTGGCTCTGCCTTGAGTGCACCCTTGTCCGACACCTGGAAATAAATCATGTTAATAATATGTGTACGATCACTAACATAATGTCTCAAAACAGATACACGAAAAAACATCGTCCATATGCCTCAAAGATTCAGGCAAGGCTAATCGATAGGCCATGGGTCCCTTCTTTTACACAACTTTGAAAGGTCCCACAAACCTACGAGAGATTTTAACACCCTTTCCAAACTTGATCGAACTCTTGTGAAGTTTCACCTGCAAGAAAACTCGGTTGCCAACTTCATAATTGTGGTAAACACGATGTGCATCAACATAACTATTTTGTCGATCTTGCACTTCTTTCATCCTTTTTCTTATCATTTGAATTTATTATTCCGTTTCTTGGATCACTTTTGGTCCTACAAGGACCCTATCCTCAAGTCGATCCCAACTCAATAGTGTCTGACACAGTCATCCATAAAGAAACTTAAAATGTGTCATCTTAATGGTACTTTGATAGTTGTTGTTGTACACAAACTCTACCAGTGGCAAGAACTCTTCCCAATGCTTCTGTTGATCCATTACATACATACGCAACATATCTTCCAAAATTTGGTTCACTCTTTTTGTCTTCCCGTCTGTCTCAAGGTGATACACTGTACTAAAGTTCAGTTGTGTTCCCAAAGCCTCTTGGAAACTGGTCCAAAAAGTAATGTAAACATCAATCCTCTATCAGATATGATCTTTTGTGGCATGCCATGTAATCTTTCAATCTCACCAATAAAAACTCTATCTATCTATGGCTCCTGATACATCATACACACAAGAATAAAATGTGCACTCTTCGTTAGAGTGTCAACTACCAAGAAAATCGATTTTGTCTCCTTGTCGTCAGTGGCAATCCAACTATAAAGTCCATTGAAATGACCTCCCATTTCGATTCTAGAATAATGTGTCACTGTAGTAATCTTGTTGGATGTCTATGTTCAACCTTTAATTGCTGACATTCTAGACATCTCGTCACGTAGCTAACTATTTCTTCTTTCATTCCTTTCCAGAAGAATAAAGGCTTGAGGTATGCCCACATATTTGTGACTCCCGGATGAGCCATGTACACTACGCGATGCACTTCACTTAAGATCAAATTTCTCATTTCGTTGTCAGGAAGTATGTAAATTATGTTGCTATGCCTCAACGATCCGTCAATGTCCAATGTATAACCCTCAAACTTTGGAACCATCATGGTTTCTTGTCTGATATTTTCCTTCACATATTTATTCCAGTCATCGTTGGTCTGTATAGTTAGAATATTTTCTCGAAGATTCACCTAAAGAGGTATCACCGAGATTATGCGTGGTATCTGAGTCAATGCATCTGGCACTCTATTCGTTGTTCCTTTAATGTAAGTAATCTCAAAATCATATTCGCTAAGTAATTCTGACCAACGACTTTGTCACGAATTCAAATCACTCTGCATAAATATGTGTTGCAATCCATAGAGATCTATCCTTAGTTCGAATTTTCTTTCGATCAGATAGGGCCTCCAAACTCTCAAGGCATATAGAATTTCCAATAACTCCAAGTCGTGCATTGCATAGTTCTCCTCATGCTTTCTCAATTTCCTTGAAATGTAAGCGATCACCTGACCATCTTGCATCAATACTCTACCTAAGCCTTCCTTGGATGTATCTGTGCATACCAAGAATTCCTTTTCCATAGCGAGGACCTTCAGTATCGAAGTTGTCGTAAAAAAATCCCTGAGCTTTTGAAATGATTCCGCGCATTTTCAGTCCATACAAACTTCTTTCTTTTATTCTGTAATTCGGTGATCAGATTTTCTATCTTTGAAAAACCCTCGATGCACCGTTGGTAATATCCTTCTAAACCCATAAATCTACGTACTTATGGTACATTTGTCGGCACAAGCCATTCCATAATAGCCTCTACCTTCGCTAGATCCACAACAATACCTTCATTGGATTTAACATGCCCTAAGTAATGAATATTTGATTGGTAGAAAGAACATTTTGACAGTTTCTCGTATAATTTGTTTTCTCGTAAACATTGTAGTGCCAAGCATAAATGTTCATCATGTTTTTCTATCGTCCAATAATATATCAATATTCCATCAATGAATACTTGAACAAACTAGTCCAACTATTCAAGGAACACCTCATTCATCAAACTCATGAATACCCTTGGGGAATTTCTCAGTCCCATCAGTAAAACCGTAAAATCATAGTGTCTGAACCTCATCTGCCAATACATATTTATCAAATGACAATAAATCACAACCCATAAACATCATCATAAAAATCCATAATTGAAACAAATAACCATGTACTATAACCGGATGACTTGCACACAAGTGTCCTCAAAGAATAAGTCGATAACATTTGCTTGCAAGAGTGAGATGTTAGAAATGAGATCTACAAGTGGATAAATGTTTGGATAGTTTGGAGAAGTAAGTTGGATGAGAAAATGACAAGATTTGATCACTTTTTCCACTACAAAGGTAGAGTATATGGAAGCGACTCATGCTTGTAAGAAATCCATTTGTCTTATGAATCTATGTTCAGAACTAGGAATTCAAAGAATAATTACAGTTTAATGTGATAGTAATATTTTTATTCTTTTGGTCAAGAATCCAACCTTTCATGTAAAAACAAAGAATATAGATATCTAATACCATTTTCATTAGGGACATGGTAGAGGATGGAAAGGTTATATTATAGGAATCCGACTCTTTGCAAAATGTTGCAAATGCATTGACTAAATCAGTGAGGAAAAATAAATTCAAGTGGTTCTCTTAGTCTATGGGTCTTGTGGTCCCTAGCAATTAGTTCAGAGTTTGATGCATTCTCCCTTATACTCTTGCAAGGTATATGACAAGTGGGAAAATCTTAGGATAGGTTTCTCATACACCTTGTATTGTTGAGTGGAGTAGGGAATAAATGTAGAGCACTAGTATGAAATAAATGGAGAGCAATAAAAAGAAACAAATGTTGAATAGTGGCAAGGAATAAATGTAGATCACTAGCAGGCAATGAATGCTAAGAAACAACAATTGGCAAATTACTTCTTGGTGGTTTCAAGCATGCAGAATTGCAAAAGAATAAATAGTCTATAGTTTTTTTATTCCTGTTTAGTTAGTGCTAAGGTTGAAGGACAATAGAGTGCAAGATTTAACTATGTTCTTGAAATTTTTCGGAAATCCTTATGCTACTAGTGAACACTCTTGTTAAGAGCACAAAGACTTTGTATTGTAATCATTTTGTTGTTGAATAATACATTGAGTGTGGTTTAGAGTGTGGAGTGTTCCCTTAGAAATAATGTTATTTAATGATTTGTTGTTTATTTCATTTATTTGTAACTGTTATATTATAATTTTATGCACATCCTTCTCTCATGGATTAGTGTGGGAAGTTTATTTTGCACCTCTACATCCTTTCAATAAAAATTTCATTTAATTTCATACTTACAGACTTCTCAATCCCCAATCTTAGGTTGTACAAATACATAAATTGCTAATAATATTTTCATCAGCTTTGTGGTCTTATGGAAGAGAAGTGTTGCAAGAAACAATATAGCCAAAGCACCACCCAAACTATTTCCTACCCAATATGTTGCATATGGCATCGTAAGTGACCTTTTCCCGATTTTCCATGGCACAATCATTTGGCAATATAGCATTGCCATTATCATGATTTCCATCTTCATTCTTAGACTCCAAATGGGTTTTTAAGGTTCGTTCATCAAAGCTATCAGCCAAGTCCATTGCTTCAAGGAATCCCACAAAGTCTTCACTCAAATTATCTGCATCAAATTGGTCCTTTCATATGAAAGCATTTTCGTTCTTTTAACCAAATTGTAATTCATTGGCATACTAAAAACTAATATGTTTCTAAAAGGGTCGATGCCTTCTTTCATATTTATAATATAATCTATAGTTTCCCATTTTCCTTGCATCAATTTTCCTTTGACAGGCTTCGAAGGTTTACAACCTCTATTGTTGTATTGTCTCTCTCTACAATTTTAGTTGTCTTCATTGTTCTATAAATTCCTCTTTTGGGACGTGGCATTTGTTTGGCTAGTAATATTCTAGATTTTCCGCTTTGAACATGTGTAACTTTGACTATCTTCATTGTTCTCGGAATTACTCTTTGGGGAAAGGCTTTTGTTTATATAGTAATATCTTACATTTTCTGCTTTATATATTAATTTTTCCATTCATAAATATCAAACACATTTTCATATATAAGATATGAGATATGTTGTTGTACGAATTAGATTATAAAAACAATTCACAAGACATTATTATTAAAAGTATCACGACTAACAATACATATAACAATTAAAATTTTTAAATTTCAGTAACAAATTTTTAAAATAACAAGACAAATTTACTTATTATTATGTTCAATATGTATAGTTTTATTTTGTAATTTTAGTTGAAAAATAAAATTATAAATTATTTAATTATAATATTATCTTAAATCTAATATATTTACGTGCAAAAAAAATAGAGGTAAAAAAGTTAAAGGTTTTATTACTCAAATTTCTTGTAAATCTATTTAAAAAAACATAATCATCACTAATCCATTGAATACCATATCATAAAATACTTATATAACTCTCATCATCCAAATCATGTAACTCTCATCATGCATGTATTATGATGGAAACCAAACAATTTTGTCCATACATTTTTGTCATTATCTAGATGGATAACAATCTACATTTTTGTCTTTATCTAGATGGGTCCATACATTGTAGGGACTCGTTATAAATCCTAGAACATTCCATTTGGATTCCATATCAAAGTTCAGACTTCTAATATCAATATTATAAAATTGTATTTAATTAAGATTTTATTACAAAATATAAATTTTATATTAAAAATAATACTAAAATTACATTTTATTAGAAAGTCAAGTCTACCACTCTCTACCATCATTCAATTATAAATATTTATACAAAACAAAACACTACATGGTTGAGTGAACAAAGTCCTGGTTGCAATGCCTTTATTTGTTTATTTATTTTAATAATATTTTTGTATGCCCACGCCCATTTCCTCTTCCTCGTCCCGTATTGTTGTTCAAGTTTATAAAATAATATAAGAACTCAAGATTAGACATAATTAAATGGCAAAATGTATGCATGCATACGCCGTCCACATGACATCGTTAAGAGGAATCTAGAGAGAGGGAATATTGCATGTACTTTCAGCTTAAATAAAAAGTTATTAAATAATATTATTAATTAAAAAAATATATTAAATTTTGTATTGATGATGATGATGATTAACATTCATTCTTTTTAAATAAATAAAAAGTAAAGTGTATACTTATTCTTTTTAAATAAAACAAAATACCAATACATTTTAATCTTGATAAATCTATCAGAGTGTAAAGTCAAACTTTGACCTACCATAATAGAAAACCACTAACTGAAAAAAAAATATAAATAATGTGGCATCCGTGTCCATCAAAGAATTAGATATTAAAAATTAGTTTGACTTTATGTATTTACACTCTAAACTTTGAAATACTTCATTCATAAATTTACAATTTTGATCCACTTACCAACTAATCGGAACTGGTGACACATTATAAATATTTAGGTTAAATGTTTTATGAAATGATTATATTTTAGTAAGAAATTATCATATTAATAAATTTAAGTGATTATTCTTATATAATCTAAATATTTTAGAAAATTTTCAGCATGCTAAATTTATTTCTACATTTAAAATAAATTTTAAATAACAAAAAATAGTAATTCATATCAATTTAGATTACTGATTCCACATTATAAATTTCAATTCAATTGTGAAAAAATCTTTTATTCGAGTTTATGCGTGGCCAATAATAACGATATGCGGAGGATGGATTTGTTATATTTAATTTACGTCATATTCAGCTGCATCCTTTGGTACAATTATTATCAAATAATTATCCATCTATTAAAATATGGATTCAATTTTCACGTGTGTATTCTATATCCAAGTCAACCAGTTGGGGATATTCACGATATCCCGTACATGGATTTCTTATGTTTAGTTTTGTTTTTTCATGTTATATTCAGTGACATCTTATCTCTTTCCATTGCCACACAAGCAAGGGCGACTCGGGAGGTGTTCAAAGTCAAACGTCAGACTAGACTAGTTCCTCACTCCCTTGTTTAAAAGTCCAATAAATCCACAAATTAACATAAATTTCATCCATCATGGCTGTCATCCACAAATTAACCCTTTGAACATTCAATTTTTAAAATAAATTAGAGATTTATAGTTTAGGTGATTAGTGATAATCTAAGTTATCCTTTACTTCAATAAATATGTTATTAAGTTAAATTTTATATCACAGCTAAATTTCATATTAGAGACAAACAAATTAATAAATATGTTATTAAGTTAAATTTTATATCACAGCTAAATTTCATATTACAGACAAACAAATTAATAAGAGTTTATAAGAAATTAATATATTTTCTTGATAGTTTCCAAAATCTAAAATGTTTGAACATAAACATTATTGTTATATGGCATCATTAGAAATGGCATGGTAGTACACCATTGTTAAATACGTTCTCGGAGGTTCATTCATTGAGTTTTATATGCATAAACTCAGAGCTCTCAATCCCTAATCATACTTTCTACAAATATATAAATTGCTAATAACTTATTCATTATCTTTGTGTTTTATGGAAGAGAAGTATTGCAAGGAACAATATAGCCATAGCACCATCTAGATTGTTTCTTGTAGTGGAGTAAGGAATAAATATAGAGCATTAGCGGGGAATAAATGCAAAGCAAGAAAAAGGAGCAAATACTTACTAGTGGTAGGGAATGGATTTATATTAATAGTAGGAAATTAATTCCGAGTAATTGGTTAATTACTTGCTAGTGGTTTCTAGCATGTAGAATTAGAAAACCATAAATGGTTTGTGGTTTTTTTATGCATATTTGTTCACTACTATGGTTGGAGGAAAACACACTGTAAGTTTTAACTCATTGTTATCTTGCCAAAATTTTTAGAGGATCCTTATGCTACTCCTGAACATTCTTGTTGAGAGCATATACACTCTATATTGTAACCATTTGTCCGTTGAATAATACAATGAATGTACTTTGGAGTGTGGAAATCTTCTCTTAGAAGGGTTTTCCCCAGATTATCATGTAATGTTCAGAGCATAGAGACTCTATATTGTAATCATTTAGTCGTTGAATAATACAATGACTTTACTTTGGAGTGTGGAAATTTTCTCTTGGAAGGGTTTTCCCCGGATTATCATGTCGTTTAATGGTTTTTCATTTATTTCACTTTTTTACAACTATTTTGTTCTAAGATTTTGCACATTCTTCTCTCATATATTAGTGTAGAAAGTCTACTTCACACCATTAGTTCCTTTCATTTGGAATCACAACTAGATCACCTCAGATACAAGTTAGGGACAAGGATTTATGATCTAATCTTGGTTAGAGTGGGAGATTTCGTAGAGATAAATCTTATTACAAGAAAATGGAAAACAATTCTATATATGAAATGGAGAAGTTTAATTGCACTAAATTTGAGTTATGGAAGGTCAAAATGGAAGATCTTCTTGTAGATTGATATCTATGGGTTGTAGTGTTTGGAACCAAACCTATTGTTATGAAATATGAAGAGTGGGTCGTGTTGCAGAGACATGTCAGAATCCTTATCATGCTTTGTTTAGATAACTTAGTATTATTAAACGTTTCTAAAGAAAAAATTGTAGAAACTCTTCAGAAGAATTTGGGGGATTTGTATCAGGATATATCGATGGTTAATAAACTTTTTATGTACAAAAAAAGTGTTTTCCTTGAGAATGGTTAATGGTTATTCTGTAGCCAAGAACCTAAATGCATTCAATACTCTTGTCACCCAGTTGATGCCAATTGGAGTGAATATGGGTGAGGATCATTGATCTATAACCCTTTTTGTTCTTTGTCAGATTTAGGAAAACTCCATAATATCCATTAGAAGCACTATAAAAGATTGGTTCTTGATGATTTTATGGATTCTTTAGTCTTAGAGGAGATGAGGCAAAAATCTTATGAATCCACCAATGAGGCCTTGCTTGTTTGTCGAAGGTTGAAGGAAAAAGGAAAGAAGAGATAAAAGGGAAGACCCAAATCTAGTGGGAGACACAAGTCTTCTGGAAAATTGAAAGAAAAATCCTGGAACTGTAGCAAGGTTGGGAATTTCAAAAGAGACTTCGAGGAAGAGAAAAACAAGAATAAAAAAGAAAAGAATAATTATGATAATAAGTCTGAAAAATCTTCTCAACAGGACAGTGGATATGCCTTTGTTGCAGCTTTCACCACACATGCACGCTAGAGTTCATGACTCATAGAATTTGGAGATTCCTTCCATATGACTTCCCATTGGCATTGGTTTTAAGTGTATGGAAAATAAGATGCTAGGGTGGTAGACCTCGGTGATGAATCTCCTCTCAGCATAGTTGACCATGCTAGAGCCTTGATTAGATTACCTAACGGAAAATAAAGGGGATCAATGGATTTTTGCACATTTTTGGCCTACATGACACCTACTATCATTAAGCACACTTAATGATATGGGTGTGTAGGTTTTTCCCTCTAACAAAGAGTGTAATATTGTTTGAGGATGTATGGCACTCACTAAGGGTGTTTTTGTGAACACCTTGTTCCATATTAATGTGTGCACTATTTAGTGTAATAGTTATTTGATCTCTGCAATGGAGAGATCTATATGATCTACACCTTCACAATCATAACCTATATATACTTCTGATGGTCCTTATTTTTGGGTACCTAAAGAATCTCTTTGTTCAAAAAGTAAGTTACCTACATAGAAGATAATGATATGGAACTAAAGATTGGGCCATATAGGTGAGAAGGTTCTATAGATCTTGAAAAATAAAAATCTTGTTGATAGTTTGAATTATTATGATATTAAATTTGATTTTTGTGAGCATTACATATATGGAAAAGATAATTTTGTTCAATTTTATTCTAATTCTCACAAATCTTTTGGGTTGTTGGACTTAATTCGATTTGATGGGTTTGTACCAATTAGAGTTCCTTTGATTTATAAGTCTTTGTATCATGTGTCATACATTGATGATTATTCTAGAAGGACATATGTATATTTTATTAGATATAAATTTAAGTTTTTTAATTGGTTTAAGGAGTTTAAATATCTCGTGGAAAATTAGACTTGTAGGAAAATTAAGGTGTTGAGTATTGAAAATGGAAATGAGTTTTGTTCTACACATTTTAACAGATTTTGTAAGGATAATGAACTTGAAGGACATGATAAAATTCCATATATCCCTTAGAAGAATGGAAATGGAAAATATATTAATAGAACATTGATGGAGAGAGATAATACTATGCTTTGTAGAGATGAATTAGAGAAGAAGTTCTTGGTAGAAGTGGTTTCTACTACATGTTCCTTGATTAACATGTCTCCCACATCAACTCTTGTGGATACCCTTATGCAGGTCTGGACGAGAAAGAAATCCCCACTTAAACATATTTCTATTTTTCGTTGTGAGGCATATTCTCATGTACCTAAGGAGAAGCAGTCGAAGTTGTTTAACAAGGTTGTGAAATGAATCTTCATCCACTATCACATTTGTGTGAAACGGTACAAGATTTGAGATCCTATTGTTGGAAAATTTTTGTATACCAAGAATATTATTTATAGAGAAGTTAAGCCTTCTCTGATACTGTTGCATCCAAAAGAGGATGAAAATAAGTCAATGGTTCAACTACTACCCAAGATCGAGAAAGATGAACCAGAAAACAAATAGGTAGCTCGTGATGGATGTGATGAGGAGGAGGGTTCATAGAATTTGGAAGAGGAGGAAGAAAACCACCTACAAATTTAAGGAAGTCCATCGTCCAACAATAAATTAATTCCTAATAAATTGACATTATTAAATAAGTTAGCCTTATAATATAGTACATCTAATTGAAAGAAAACAAACATTGATTGAACACAACTAAAAATAGAACAAACCATTCTTCAAAAGATTCATCTTTGAACAAAATGCTATGATCCAATTTTTCTAGCATTATTGGACATCATTAGCACTTGAAATGACTCGTAAAATTCATAAATGTATGGTATCGAACTTTCAGATATGGGATATCACGTGAACTATTGGACAAAAATCACCCCATGTATGTATCATGACCCCAATGGAATGTAGTTTCTCTGATCCAAAAGCATTGTGGACTATTGAATGGATATTTGTATACCACTACATGCTTCCCTATCTTCAAAGTGTTGTACTTTTTAAAAGGTGAATTCTTCAACAAAGTCTTCACCATTGTCTCTATTCGATGGATCTTCAATAAGGGATATATTTTTTTATTCCTTAATACTCCCTTTGAGAAGATCACTAGCACAAAGTTTACAACTAATTGCGATATAACCTATTTTTTCATAGTAGTAACATTCTATAACATACCCAACTCCATGCTGGGCCATGTTACTACAAGTATATCTTTGTACATTCTATAATTTTCAAATTTGTTTCAACTTGGGTCATATTTTCCATAAATTACCCACTCTGATACTAAAGAATAATATTCCTTATATATGATACAATTATGCAGGTGAAATAGCATGCAATCTCATGCATAACAACATAAATGTTTAAAAATATAATGTGAAACATATTCATTAAATAAAAACAACGATTAGCACATGAATACACATTATAAACAACAATATAAAGCACATATAAACATGGAATTTATCCTTTATAAAAGCACCAACTTGTTGCAGACCTCATATGTTGCACCTAGCCATAGAGAGTAATGTTATATCTCTCTCAACAATAGGTCACCCCCAATCTAGGGCTATGAATATACCATGGAAAATACACTCTCTCTAAGACAACTAAGGTCTCAATGTAAGTACCAATTTAAAACTAAGAAGAGATACCAAACTTTAGCGAAAAATCCAACCAAGCTCTCATCCCCTTCAGTCTACACAATACAAGGAAGTATACTCCCTTTTATACACTATAGCACCTCAAGTTGTCCCATTTCCCTTATAGGTCTCCATCATAGGCCAGATAAGAATTATTAGGGTTTTGGGTCCAAGAACTCCAACAACTCTCTTGGAGTCTCCAGGTACCCTCTAGGTCTTATAACAAGGGAAAGTTATCCCAAAACATTCTCCCTCGAAGGATTTATCCTTCCCCAAGGAAACCCAAGGAGACTTGTTCCTGGTAGTCACATAATATTCACCTAGATTCTTCAGGGTATTCAAGTCATAGGGTCTCAATGACTCTCTCTAAATCACACCCCCACATAGAAAGGTAACAATAGTAAGAATGATATATTTTCCATTGAAAACAAAGATTATATATGCATGTATCCTTTTTGACAAGTGGCACTCATGTATCCACCTTCCTGTCACCTGGGGACTCCTCCCACTCCTTAGGAAATTTAATATATAATCATGAAATAAGACTTAGGATTAGTTTAATATATTTTCATTACCCCACTTTTCATAAGACTTTAGATGCCATTCCCTCTCGTGGAGTCCTAATACCCCATACTATTTGTCTAAATGTGATGTATTTTATTAATCAATTGTATGTACATATTACAATACAAGCTCATCAACCTTTGATCATCATAGGCTCTCTAGCCCAAAAACCATATTGGCTCACCATCCTATATACCATGTGTACATGTACAAATTACAACTTGGAGATCAAACTTGGGTTATTACACATTTTATCTCCCTCTTGTATTTAGATGATCTACTATAATTGTTTCTTGAGTAGAATGTCATCTCAGGTTGAGTATCACCTTCTATATCTCTTGCAATCAATCATGGGGGCTTCACCTTATTGACCTATATCTTAGCACGTTCATTCATAAAGGGCTTTTTTTAATTGTGAAAAATAAGGTCAATATATTGTAGGTATTGGGGGTGGGATGTGGAGCCTCAAGGGATTTATAGGTATTGGGAGGTATAAAAAGGGGTATCTAGTTAAAATAGGGGTTTATTTTATTGGTAAGATGTATTGGTAGGGGGTTTCAACAAAATGATTTTGGTAGGTATTTATTAATATCTAGTGAAATTAGGGGTATTATTTAATATCCCACAAATGATAAATACCTACCAAAATCATTTTGTTGAACCCCCCTCCCAATGCATCTTACCAATAAAAGAAACCCCTATGGTGCTATGGCATATGTTCACTAAGTTAATACCTTGTGCAATCAATCCCTTTTATTGAGTTAAGAATGAAAAAATCATATCTTTTAGAATTTAAGAAGGAAATTACCTTAAAGTATAAATAACATTGTTGTATTTATATATGGTAAACTATTTGATGGAGGATCATTGCTCCACCTCAGCAAAAGCACCAACAGGCCAACACAAAGGCACATAATGGAGAAAGGGAGAAGCATTGAACCTCCCATTTTTTAAAATTAAAAATCTTATCCCATGGGGATTTACTTTGTAAGGCCGTAAGAGCCAAGCCATACAGTTGTATAGGTTGTGAATAGGGTTGCCTTAAATGGTTTCTTATAGCAGGCCTAGATCGTAGTGAGGTCTAGATAAACATTTATGGAATGTAGCCATAGGAGTATGATGTTGTAACTGAGATAGTGATATCACTAAGGCGGTGAAGAGGATAAGCTCATGGAGCCCTCTTTTGTAATTAAGGAGACTTGAGAAAGAGATATTGGATAGAGAGGTCTTAGAAGCAAAAATCAGGATAGAGTTTAGATTAGGAGAACTTGAGAGAACTGGGACTCTGTTGAAGTCTAGTTTTTGTAAAAATCTATATAGACACACAGAGATAATAGAAGATAATTTTTTCCTACATATGGTGAGTTTATGTATTTGTATTTATTTTTATCATTTTATATGTCATTCGTGTTATGAATGTATGAACTAGTAAAGTATTGTATGAGTTTCAATTGTTTCTCACCTTAGAGTTTCTAAGTGTAAGGAGTGCACATTGTCTGCAAGGAGTGCATTGACAGAGGTGATTTAACCTCAAGAAAGATCAAGAGGGATACCGTTGAACCTTCACCAACAAAAGTGCAAGGAGTGCATAGGAAGAACTCTGTGTTGAGTTCAGAAGGAAGCAAAGTTACTAAACAATCTGTAAGGAGGAGCTCTTCAAGGTGTGCATCGAGCAAGGAGAATGCCAAGATGGCGAGAAGAATTTATTTTCAAGAAATCCTTCGGATCTGAGCTTGATGAAATCCCAGAAATGCAAGGTGTGCATGGGAGATCGAAACCTTAGAAGGGGTGATCCAGAATTGAATCCAGGAAGCTTCCCAGGTCTAGAAAAGGCTCAAAAATGAAAGTTCCAGGAATCAGATGAAACCAATTCCATTGCGACCGGATCGTCATGTTGATTTCATCCATATATTTACTTTCTCAAATGGGCATCGTATGCGAAAGTTATCGCACTCTGAACATTTTCCCAAATACCTAAAAAGTCAACAGTCAAACTGGCAAAAAGTCAATGCTGACGTCAACATGACATCACCATGTTGATGTAAGAATATTGACATGTGGCATCACAACAGTGGGGTGACTGGACAGTGACAGGGACCAATAGCATGTTGACATGTGGCACCAGAGAACAACAAATGGTGGGGTGCCACGTGGCCCAGACATGAGCTGCCACATGGCACCCATTGGTTAGCTCGTTGGTTGTGTGCAAAATTTTTGGAGTTAGCAAGAATTGAACCCTAAACCTCTCCATAGAGTTTTTCACCTTAACAAATGACCAAATGCCAATGCGCCATATCTGTTACTTGTTTAATTAAACCCACATTGAAATTTAAATGTTGTAATGCATTAATGTATGGGCGAAAAGGGGTTGGGGATAAGCCCCAACCCATGGTCTCTTTTGCACTTATGACCATGACGGATAAGGGCACGGGTGCCACTCATTTAAATCAACCAATCATGCAAGAGTAGCACCCATCACCATGTCTATCGAGTTGGAACCAAGTGGATAGGCGTAGCAAAAGGGCGCGGTCCTATCACTATAACAACCACGTGACCATATGTTTCGGGATATGAGCCAGCACAAAGCCCTTTGGGCTGGTGCTTGGCCACCTTTTATGCATGTGATCTTAATCTAGAGTGCACGCCCAGCCGTAGGGGCTATTTTTGAAATTTTGTTACAGAGGTGGGTTTTTAACTATACAGATTGGTTTTTTATTGATTTTCAGGCGTGTTAATGGAGATTTTGGCCATTATTGGGAGATATTGGGCTCTTTTTGAGCCCAGATTTTGAGAGGAAGTTGGGGAATGATAACCAACTTAAGATATATAAAAACAAGGCCTGTTTGAGGCCATGGAGGAAAGTCAGATCAGTTTTATGCTGAAGCAAAGCCAAGCCAAAGCCATTTTTATGCAGGGAAGTTGTTGAGGAGCAGACGCTTGCAGACCATTTCTGGGAGCTAGACTCAGTATTTTTCAGTGTCGTTAGTTGTGTTGGATTTATGAGGTCGAGAAAAACACAGTGAGACTAGTATGAGATCCATTTGATGTAATTTTTCTATACTTTTCAAAAATTGAATAATTAATAAAGAAGCCTCCCCCCACTGAGACAAAGGCCCAAAGAGGTAGGCAATTTTGTGCTGAACTCCGTTATCACTTCTCTTGTTATGGTTTGTTGTTCTTATTGCTTCATTTAAGATTTGTAAATTTTTCTGTGGCTAATATATATTCTCTCATCTTCATCCTCTTTCATTAAGCTTCCTGAATGGTTAATAATCACATGCAATTAAAAACTCAACCATGGTGATTAAAAGATCTTTTTGGATCAAGTGGTATCAGAGCTTGTTGACGTTTGGATTTGATTTTTTCATGTTAACCAAGGAAAAGATATAGTGTGGTTAAGGTGATATTGTTAAAGAGAATCCATTAATTGGTTAGAGAAAGAGAGATTCTCATAGTGAGAAGATGGCGTCGGAAGAGGGACTTTCTTTTGATGAGAAAGACTTTCAAAAAACTTTCCTTGTTATGTTGGAGATGGTGAAAGTTTTGTATGAGGATTACTTGGAACGAAAGAGACCAGTTCTTGACAAATCTTCAAAGGGAAAAAGTGAAGAGGAAGAGGATTCTCCTCAGATTCCTCCTTCACCTCCATCATCACCTCCTTCTTCTCCTTCTTCTTCAAGTTCAAGTTCTAAGTCTAATCGAAAGAAACATGTTTATACACATAAGAATGAAATGTCATTATTAAAACTTGATGTTAAATTTGAGTTACCCATATGTGATGGTGAGTTTAATGTAGAGAGACTTGACAATTGGGTCACGCAGATGGAGGTTTACTACAGTGTGCAACAGATCAATGATGGGGCCACACAAATCAAGTTGGCATCTTTGAGACTTGCAAGTACAACTCTCATCTAGTGGAAAAGAAAGTTGCAAAACGGAACGCAACAAGTGGGTAATGTATTTCCATCATGGAAAAGCTTCATTTATGCACTTAGGAAACAATTATATCCTTTGGGTTATAAAGAAAAATCATTAATTGAATGGAAATCTTTAAAACTAAGAAAATGACACACAATGCAAGAGTATACAGATGGATTTCGAAAAATGGCATTGATGTTAGATATCCCTTTACATACACAGGAAACCCTTATGAAGTATATAGGAGGTTTACCTGCACATATTAGAAACATTGTATTCATGTTTGGACCCACTAACCTTGATGATTTTTTTGTTCAAGCGACATACATTGAAGCAGGAAAAGTAGATGTATCAGGGGAATCATCATCTTCAAGGAAAGAGGACAAGAGGAAATGGCATGGAAATAATTCAAATGCGGTGGCAAGAAAGGATGAGATGCCCTCTTGCAAGCATTGCAAGAAAAGGGGACATGATGAGAACAGATGTTGGAAGTTGCATCCCAAGAAGAGGCCAAAGTGGTTCAAGGAAAAGAAGGGAAGGAAAACGGTGGCAGCGACAACAAGACCCACAGACTTGGGATCGGATTCGGGTGACGAATCTAAGGTCTCATTGGTTGGTATGATAGATAAAATTGGTGAAGGAATTGATTGTAGACGTAACTTGTTTCATATAAGGGTAATCATGTGACACACTAATATAGACACATTAATCGACAGTGGATATCAATCTAATCTAATCTCAGAAGAATTGGTTAAGCAATTGGGGTTAAAAACACAAGTACATCATAAGCCTTACACACTGAAATGGATAAACAATCATCATCAAATGCACATAACAAAGCAGTGCACAATCAAATTTGCAATTTCATCTAAGTATGTGGATGAGGTAACATGTGATGTAGTGCCATTAAGAGAATGTGGAATGGTCTTAGGTAGTCCATATTTATATGATCGAAAGACAATCTTCTATAGGACAAAGAATCAATATCAATTAACCAAAGCAGGTCAAGATTATGTGGTTCATGCTCATCATGTTAAGAAAAATAAAACACTTCAAATAATGGAACAATTAAAGAAGGCAGTTCAAGCAAGCGAAAAACTAATAATTGTTTCAAATGAAGTAATCGATCTTAAGAAAGAATAGGAAATGATTGTTGAATGGAAAATCAATCATAGGATGCTTCAAGATAAGCTCATGTCGTGCAAATATTACAAGTATATAAGCTCATTTGCAGTTATCTTTTTGATGCAATCATTAACAACGTTGTCTACATGGATGATAGTGGCTTCAGTAAAATGTGACAGGGTTCAAATGGCTAACAATATGTTGTTAGTTGTCATGATTGTGTTACAGTTGATCTTGATGAGACAGGTGCACAAGACAGAGTTCAGAGATAAAGGACAATCCAAGTGCCCTATCTCGAGCTTGTTGACTGGTCAGTAACCTTTTGGGGACCAAAAGGTCCTTAGTGGGGAGGTGTGATCCAGAGTCAGATCCAGGAGGCTTCCCAGGTCTAGAAAAGGCTCAAAAATAAAAGTTCTCGGAATCAGATGAAACTAATTCCATTGCGACTGGCTTGTCGTGTTGATTCCCACCATATATTTACTTTCTCAAATGGGAAATGTATGCGAAAGTTATCACCCTTTGAACATTTTCCCAAACAGCTAAAAAGTCAACAGTCAAACTGGGAAAAACTCAATGTTGACGTCAACATGACATCACCATGCTGATGTAAGGATATTGACATGTGGCAGCACAACATTGGGGTGATTGGAAAGTGATAGGGACCAATAGCATGTTGACATGTGGCATCATAGAACAATAAATGGTGTGATGCCACGTGGCCCAGACATGGGTTGCCACATGGCACCCATTGGTTAGCTCGTTGGTTGTGCGCAAAAATGTTGGAGTTAGTAGGAATCAAACCCTGAACCTCTCCATAGAGTTTCGTTCCTTAAAAAATGACCAAATTCCAATGCACCATATGTGTTACTTGTTTAATTAAACCCACATTGAAATTTAAATGTTGTAATGTATTAATGTATGGGTAGAAAGGGGTTGGGCATAAGCCCCAACCCACGATCTCTTTTTCACTTATGACCACGACGGATAAGGGCATGGGCACCACTTCTTTAAATCAACCAAGCACGCAAGTGTAGCACCTATCACCATGTCTATCGAGTTGGAACCAAGGGGATAGGTGCACCAAAAGGGCGCGGTCCTATCACCATAACAACCACATGATCATATGTTTCGGGATAGGGGCCAGTGCACAGCCCTTTGGGCTGGCGCTTGGCCACCTTTTATGCATATGACCTTAATATAGAGTATGTTCCCAGTCGTAGGGGATATTTTTGAAATTTTGTTACACAGGTGGGTTTTTAACTATACAAATTGGTTTTTTATTGATTTTCAGGCATGTTAATGGAGATTTTGGCCATCATTGGGAGATATTGGGCTCTTTTTGAGCCCAAATTTTGGGAGGAAGTTGGGGAATGATAACCAACTTAAGATATATAAAAACCAGGCCTTTTTGAGGTCATGGAGGACAGTCAGATCAGAGTTATGCTGAAGCAAATCCATACCAAAGCCATTTTTATGCAGGGAAGCTGTTTAGGAGCAGACGGTTGTGGGCCATTTCTGGGAGCTACACTCAGTATTTTTCAATGCCATCAGTTGTGTTAGATTTCTGAGGTTGATAAGAACATTGTGAGACCACTATAAGATCCATTTGATGTACTTTTCAAGAATTTAAGAATTAATAAAGAAGCCTCCCCCCACTGAGACAAAGGCACGGAGACGTAGGAAATTTTGTGTCGAACTCCATTATCACTTCTCTTGTTATGGTTTGTTGTTCTTATTTCTTAATTTTAGATCTGTAAATTGTTTTGTGGCTGATATATATTCTCTCATCTTCATCCTCTTTCATTAAGCTTCCTGAATGGTTAATAAGAACATGCAATTAAAAACTCAACCACAGTCATTAAAAGATCTTTTCGGATCAAGGGGACAAGATCGGAAGAGATAATGAAAAGAATGCATAGGAGACATACTTATTTTAATTCCTAAATCTTAGAAGGGATACCGTTTTCAAAAGCAAAGACGAGATCCAAGAATTGGATTCGTAAGAGGAGCAAAGGTTGAAACCTTTGAAGACTGATGAAATCTTCTAGTATAGGAGAGATCAAAAGCTCAGGAGGAGGAGTAACAACAACTGTTAGATTGGTTCTAAGGAGAATCCTAGTCCGTTGGATTAGTGTTGAGTGAAAAAGGATAGCATAGGAGAAGAGAACAAATCTCATCCATTGGAACTAAGCATAGAGGGTCAAACATCGTTGGATCTGGGAAGAAGTGCATGAGATTTAACGCTTTGTGTACACACAGGAGAGTGGACATGATAAAGAGCCAAAGTCTTGAAACCATTTGGGAACATCCATCAGTTGGAAGAAAACGTGGCTGGAATCTATTGATTTCGGATGGAAACGCTCCGGGAGGAATGAGTGCACATAGAAGTTGAAACTTCAAAAGCCCAAAGAGCCGAAGAGATGAGAGTCATCGATATACATAGAGGACGCTTGCCACCAGATTGCGAGATGCAAGGAAATTTACATTGGAGTTTCAGTTCAGAATTGAAACTATCAAATCGTGAAGCCCGAAGAGAATTTGAGCCGTCAGATCTAGAAAGGGGATGCATGGAAAATATCGTGAATTCTGGGTGAAGTCACTCTGGGAGAATGTGAAGGAGAAAGGTTTGACATCATCGAAGCTATAAAATCCAAAGTGAACGATATTCATCGATTTGGAAGAGGATGGGTGTCATCAGATTGTGGACTTCGGAGGATTGCACTCCGGGGTTTTTATAGAAGGAAGTTTCAGAAAGTTCTAAAGCGTCGAAGTTTGAAATGATTAAGGGTCGTTGATATCAAAGGAATAATGCATTTCATTGATATACGAAGGGACATGTGGAGGACGAAGATTCACCCCGTTAGATAACCATTGAACAATTGTTGGATCAAGAGAGGACATGTGTCAGAAGATCCAACACTCTGGAAGATTTCACTTTTAGAGATTTGTGGTTGTTGAGATTTAAGGATGTCGAAGGAAGAATTCCTATAAATGATGAGAGTCATCGATGTGAAGGAGGACATGCGACGCCAGATCTAGAACTCCAGATAAAAAGAAAGAAGGGGGACAAAGGTCCAAAGAGCCAAAGACGAGCTCGATCGTTGATCGAGGAGGCAACAATTTGGATCGTTGATCTGGAAGAGGAGGCCAAAGTCCTAAAGCGGTAGAAGAGCCTTCAATCAGAAGGATGCATGGATAGAGATCAAGCCATTTCATAGAAATCTCTCCGGAAGAGAGGGAGGTTTGAAAATTGAAATTCTCGAAGGCCGTATTCATGAAGGAAATCCTAGCCATAGGTTTAGGGAGATAGGTGGCAGCAAATCGTTAACTCCGGAGGATTGGAGTATGGAGGTAGTGAGGGTTTGAGACTTCAAATCCCTGAAGTTCGAAATCATGAATATATATCGTTCGTTGATGCAGAGGGAAAATATCTGGTTCGTAGGATTTAGAGAGGACAGATCTGAACCGTCAATCCAAAGGTATCGTCGAGATTGGGAGATCAATGGTCCCGAAACGTTTCGGGGAATCGAAGGAGCGTGAGATTTAACCAAGAATCGTGGGGTCATGCGATAACATAGCCAGAGGACCCATGCAAGGAAGGGGCTAGAGCCCGTGAAACGAAGAGCGCCTAGACTTCACAGATAGAGGGTGCGGGTATCCCAAGACCCACGCCAAAAGAGGAAAAATGGACATGTGTATAGTTGAATTAGGTTCGAAGAGGAACCCGAAGAGTCAATCCGACTTTGGACAAGGAAATATCGAGAGATCGGGAGGTCGCAGAACCCCAGGAGGGTAGTGGGGTTGCATTAGGTGGTATCAGAGTACTAATTTTTTATTTCTGTAGCAGGGAGGATGTAAAGGAGATACTCTGATACCAGGTGGTATCATAGCTTGAATTTTGATCTGTAGATTTAAAGCGAAAGAGAAAGAAGAGGAGGTTGTTATTTTGTTTGCATACAATAGACAAAAGGATGAGATGGTAAAAGGAGATAATCCGATGACATCAAGTGATATGAGAAGTTAAAGTTTTCCTATAGATGGCAGGTGAAAGAAGGCATAGTACTGATGCTCTATGAGGAGGTTGTTGCACGTGCACAACATCAAAAATTGAAACAACCAAGTGAGCTGTAAGAGAATATGGAGATGCTCTTGGATGTAGAGTGATCCAAAGAGTTTCCAGGAGGGCAGATAGAAGGTAGAAATGGCTACTGAAGGTCATGAATGTGGTCGAAGAGAAGGATGCAAGAAGAAAAGAAATCCAGAGATGGATCTGGAGCTTAATTATATAAGAGAAAGGATGGAATAGCTAGCATTGAGGATGCAACAAGAGGGAAAGGTAAACTGGAGGTACGAATGTCCTCTGAACAGGTAGGCAAAATGATCTGTTCAAAAATTATTGGCCAAAAAGTAGCAACAAATAGCAAGGAGGTGGGGGAGGCATGTTGAAAACCTCATTAACATAGAGGAGGAACGAATTTACATCTGTGAACCATAAATTGGGAGACATCTCAGTGATGAGGAAGAGGTGAGATCAGATGAAGATCTCATAAACCGCCAGGTGGGCAGAAATGGACTTTCAAGTTGCTAGGAGGGAAATAGAAAGAGATCAGTGGAAGGTCTCGTATATTGCTAGAGGGGAAGTGATGAAAGTTCAAGTTTCCAGGTGGGAAATGAGATGGGATCGATTGATCTCATAGACTGCTACATGGGCAGAAAAGAAGTCCCAAATTTCCAGGTGGGCAGGGGGAAAGAAATGAGATTGTCAGAAATTCTCAGGATCTCAGAAGTGGTTTCAGGTCAACAAGGAGTGTTGATAGGTAGAGATTCATGTGGATTTGCTGACCATGTGAATGAACATGATGAGAAGTTAAATACTCTCACCATCCAAAAGGAGGATTATAGGAGCATTCTGATTATTGGAGGGATCAAGACATTCCTACCAAACAACCAAGTAAAGACCAATGCACATGATGAAAGTGCAACAGAAGAAGAAAGATAGCCAGCAGAAATTGTCAAAGAGGAAGAAATGAAGCAGACACTAATGTCTACCCCAACAGAAGGAGAAGAGCATTCAAAAGCATGGCTCAAAATTCTTAGCCAGGAAACTGAACAAGAGATGACTGCAACACTGAATCCTGTAGCAGAAGACAAAATAGACAGCATGGATTTTGCTGAGTTGTATGAGGAATTGGAAGCTCTAGAGAGAAGAGTAATGGTGCAAAGCTTTCACATCCGACAGGTCAAGTTGGAAGTATATGGAGGAGCATACCAACCAGAGGAATGGTTGGAAAAAGCTGGAGTCGAACCAACACCAGAGGAGCTGACATAAGCTAATCTATCAGAGGAATAAGCTGAACAAAAACTCCATGATGAGACTACAAAACTGAATTTTGTAGCAGGGTGGCATAATGCCACAAAATAAGAAGAAAAATATATGGGGAGTCAATATGATCTACCCATTGATAAGGAAGACTTGCAACCGAGAAGATTGCATAAGGAGAACCAACCATTGCAACAACTGGACAAGGTGATAGAGGAGATAAGGAAGTTGATGTTGAGGTTAGCATAAGGAGTAGTTGGAAAAGAGAAGTTGAACAGAAGAGAGCCTTCCATAACAGAAGGGAAGAAACTGAAGAAGCAACAACAACAACATCAGTGATGATATAGCTAGAGAGGAGAAAGAGGACAACTCCAAGGAAGAGTTTGGGATCCAAGAGGATTTCAACACTTAAGGAGAGGATCTCGTGAGCAAGAGCTCATGCTTTTCGTAGAAGTGGAGTATGATGCAAGAGCATCGCTCCACCTCAGAAAAAGCACCAGCAAGCCAACACATAGGTGCATAATGGAGTAAGGGAGAAGCATTGAACCTCCCATTTTTTTAAAATTAAAAATCTTATCCCATGGGGATTTACGTTGTAATTCCGTAAGAGCCAAGCCATACCTTTGTACATGTACTGTATAGGTTTTCCTTAAATGGTTGCTTGTATCAGGCTTATATCGTAGTTAGGTTTGGATAAAAAATTATGGAATGTAGCCGTAGGAGTATGGTGGCGTAACGAAGAAAGTGATAACATTAAGGTCGTGAAGAGGATAGGCTCACAGAGCGATATTTTGTAATTAAGTATACTTGAGAAAGAGATCACAGGTAGAGAGGTCTTAGAATAAGAACTGAAGATATATTTTAGATTAGGAGATCTTGAGAGAAATGGGACTCTATTGAAGTCCAATTTTTGTAAACATCTATATAGACACATATAGATAATACAAAAACAGTTTTTCCAACATATGGTGTGTTTATGTACTTGTATTTATTGTTATGATTTTATATGTAATTCATGTTATGAATGTATGAACTGTTGAAGTATTGTATGAGTTTCAATTGTTTCTCACCTTAGAGTTTCTGAGTGCAAGGAGTGCATTGACAGAGGTGAGTTAACCTCAAGAAATCTCAGGAGGGATACAGTTAAACCTTCAGCAACAAAAGTGAAAGGAGTGACAGGAAGAAATTTGTGTTGAGCTTAGAAGGAAATAGAGTTACTAAAAACTTTGTAAGGAGGAGATATGCAAGGTGTGCATCGAGCGAGGAGAATGCCAAAAGGGCGAGAAGAATTTATTTTCAAGAAATCCTTTGGATATGAGTTTGATGAAATCCCAGAAATGAAAGGTGTGTGTGGGAGATCGAAACCTCTGAAGGGGATAAGATCAGAAGAGATAACACAATGAGTGCGTAGGAAACAGACTTATTCTAAGGCCTAAATCTCAAAAGGGATACCGCTTTCAAAGGAGAAGACGAGATCTAGGAATCATATTTGTAAGAGGAGAAAAGGTCAAAACCTTTGAAGAATGATGAAATATTCTAAGATAGGAGAGATCAAAATCAGGAGGAGGAGAAGCAACAATCGTCGGATTGGCTGTAAGGAGAAGCCTGGTCCATTGGAGCAGTGCCTAGCGAACAAAGATAGCGTAGGATAAGATAACAAATCCCATCCATTGGATGTGAGTGCAGAGGGTCAAACATATTTGGATCCAGGAAAAAGCGCACAAGATTTAACGCTTTGTGTACAGACAGGAGAGTGGACGTGCTAAAGAGATGAAGTCTTGAAACCATTTGGGACCTTCCATCAACTGGAAGGACATGTGGTGGGAATATATTGATTTCAGATGGAAAATCTCCATGAGGAATGAGCTCACAAAGAAGTTGAATCTTTCGAAGACCGAAGAGATAAAGAGCTAAGAGTCGTTGATCTGCAGAGGGGACACTTGTCACCAAATCATGAGCTCTGGGAAAATTTACATTAGAGTTTCAATTTACAATTCAAACTGCCAAATCACGAAGCCCGAAGAGAATTTGAGCTGTTAGATCTAGAAAGGGGACGCGTGGAAAAATATTGTGAATTCTAGGTGAAATCGCTCCAGAAGAACGCGAAGGAGAAAGGTTAGACATCATCGAAGCCTAAACAACCGAAGAGAACGATATTCGTTGATTTGGAAGAGGACAGGTGTCGCCATATTTTGGAATTCAGAGGATTGCACTCCAGGGTTTTTATGGAAAGAAGTTTCGAAAACTTCTAAAGCACCAAAGGCCAAAATTATTAAGGGTTGTTGATCTCAAATAAAGAACGTGGGTCATTGATATGCGAAGGGACACATGGAGGATCAAGATTCACTCCATTAGATAGTCATTGAATAACCGTTGGATCAAGAGAGGAAAGGTGTCAGAAGATCCAATACTCTGAAAGATTTCACTTTAGAGATTTGTGGTTATTGATATTTGAGGACGTCGAAGGGCAATGTCCCAAAAATGATGAGATCTATCGATGTGAAGGAGGACACGCAGTGCCAGATCTAGGACTCCATATAAAGAGAAAGAAGAGGGAGAAAGGTGCCAAGAGCCGAAGAGGATCTCAATCGTTGATCAAGGAGGCAACAATTTGGATCGTTGATCTGGATGAGGAGGCCAATGTACCGAAGCGGGAGAAGAGACATCAATTATAAGGACGTGTGGCTAGATATGGAGCCATTTCAAAGAAATATCTCCAGAAGAAAGGGAGGTTTGAAAATTGAAATTCCCGAAGGCTAGATTCGCAGAGGAGATCCTAGCCGTAGGTTCAGGGAGACAGGTGGCAACAGGTCATTAACTCTGGAGGATTGGAGTACGAAGGCAGTGAGGGTTTGAGACTTCAAAACCCAAGAGTATAGAATCTCAAATAGATCTCATTCATTGATGTAGAGGGAAAATATTTGGTCTGTAGAATTTGGAGAGGACAGATCTAAACCGTCAATCTAGAGGTACCATCAAGATTGGGAGATCGACGGTCCTAAAACATTTCGTGGAATTGAAGGTGCGTGAGATTTAATAGGGAATCATGGGGCCACATGATAATGTAGCGAGAGGACCCATGTAAGGAAGGGGATAGCACCCACAAAACAAAGAGCACCCAGAGTGCGCAGACAGAGCGTGCGGGTATCACAAGACTTGCGCCAAAAGAGGAAAAAGGGACATATGTATAGCTGAATTGGGTTCAAAGAGGAACCCAAAGAGTTAATCCGACTCAGGAAAAGGAAATATCCAGAGACCAGAAGGTCGCAGAACCCCAGAAGGGTAGGGGGGCTGCATCACTATTTAACAAAATGGCTTTAGCCTCCTCTTCATCTACCACAATACTGACTTCTACCAGATATTTTAGAATATATCTCATATTTTTTATTAGGCTAGGCATAGTGAATTCAACTAACATCTTAAAACTAAATCACTGTAGATTCAAATAAAATGTTGCATTCACCCCTTGTGCTCCAAGCAATGTATTAAACATCTCCCAAATTTCCTTGGATGATTTCTCTAGATCTATATGATGTAACTCTGAATTTGTGAGAGCGAAGCCAATGATGGCTTTGGATTTATCATCTTTTCTCTACCATTTGAGTAACTTATTGGGATCTCTTGGTGCTTGCTCATTTCATTTTAACACTCCCCACAGGTTTTGTTCATCAAGTCCATTTGAATTTTATTTTCCATGTGTGGAAATTGAAATCAAAGTATTTATTTAATGGAATTTTGATTCCTAAAGTGTTGGTTTTAAAAAAAAAATACTCTACTACTAGATATGAAAACTCAAATTTGTCAAAAAATTTATGTTGAAATGTAAATGTTGAAAATCAATTAATTGTTATAAACCTAAATGTTTATATATTTCCCCTTTGAATCTAGAACCACTATATGGACATTAGTGTATAAATGCAATTGAATTGATGCAGGTTGTTGTTGCTACAATCTATGGAATATATTTATGCTTGTCTTTAAGGAAATTGTGTCTTTTGTCTGTTCTTCTATAGATCCCACTCTCAATCCAATGGCTAACGATCATGTGTAGAAGGATGGTGTAAGTTTGATCAAGAGGATAATACGTACAAAAACTCTTCACCACCCTCAAATAATACTATGAACATGATCAAAAAATCATCGTTGAAGCTTAGTTTGACTATTAAAAATATAAAGAAATCCAATGAATTTCCTATACCCAACAAATCCAAGGGAATATTAAATTTAATTCCCAATGGTGGACCTAGTATTAGAGTTGTAACACCCCTCTGTTACGACAACAAATAGTGATGTGAAGAAGGTGTTTTTTTTTTTGTGATAGGAAATTAAAATTGACACAACATAATTAATATCATTACAAGTGACACATCATCATAATTTATTAATGACAAAATCAACACATTAACATAATCAATAGAGACACATTATATATTAATCAATACATAAGAAAATTCAACGAGTTCATCTAAAAGAAACAACATTATCAACCAATCAACATTTATCAAAAGGAACTACCTGCCCAACCTATCCTGCATGGTTAGGACCTCCAAGACACATAAGCAACACTTAAGTCGAGGATTCATTCGATTAATTTTGACCACTTATGGTCTCAGTTTACTGTCAGAACTGGCGAATTTTCTGAGGAACAAGGAGATATCTAAATCCCACTAATATAATCACAACTCATAATTATAGACTAGACTACCAGTCATACATCAACATTATTCATGGCATAAGAGCGATCTAATTACTCAATCAATCATACATCAACATTATTGTAATGGTGCAAGAGTAATCTAGTTACTTAATCAATCATACATCAACATTATGTTCATGGCGCAAGAGTAATCTAGTTACTTAATGAATCATACATCAACATTATGTGCATGACAAAAGAGTAATCTAGTTACTAAATCAATCATACATCAACATTATGTTTATGGTGCAAGAGTAATCTAGTTACTAAATCAATCACACATCAACAACAATTTCATGGCGCAAGAGTAATCATCAATTTTATTGTCATGGCGCAAGAATAAGATAATTACATAACCAATCATACATAAACATTAATTTCATGGCATAAGAGTAATCATCAACTTTATTTTCATGGTGCAAGAATAAGCTAATTACATAAGCAATCATACATCAACATTAATTTCATGGCGCAAAAGTAATCATCAACTTTATTTTCTTGACGCAAGAGTAAGCTAATTACTTTATCATTGATAACTTGTCAAGTTTGTTCTATTCGACACTAGACATCACTTATCAAGTGATATGACTCCCATAATAAGCACAACCCTTAAGTAACTCAATTACTATATTCTAATTCCACATTGATTTGTTTTTGATAGACCCAAATTCTTTTAATACATTACAGGAGAATTCCAAGCTAACTTACTTGCATATCCATTCAACAAGAGGGTCAACAAAAATGAATAAATTAAAACCATCACACCCTTTTTCATATTGTTATACAAGAATATATAAAGATTTCATCATGGAAATAGCGATTCAAGATTTTGTTCATTTTTATTTGTTGCTTCACACATATTATACAAATTTTATAAGTTATATTCCAAGTAAAAATTGTAAATATGTATCTTGCTAAGTGTTTCTTCTCTAAAGTAAGGAATTATAAAAATTCAATCGCAAAGAGAATAGGTGAGATAACCTAGGGTGGTATTGTGTATCCATCAGAAGATAATTTAAGAAAACCAAGTCCTGCTAAGTAATAAGGGTAAGAGCTTCAAGAGGACTTGTAAAACCACTAAGGAACCCAAGGAAGACCCCACTAAAAACATAGCAATAACTATGCTATCTTTAAAAATTAATTAAGAATAAAGGGGAGGTGAGATGAAAGATTTACATAAGGATCTATAAGCTAACTCATTGGTCAAAGGTGATAAAATGTGAAGCAAAGAATACAGAGAAAGAGCAGAGCAGAAATAGAATTCAGTAAATTAGGAATGCAAGTGAAAGAGTACAATAGAAAAGGGAAACTAGCTGAGCTAAATAGGCTCAAGTAAATCAAGAAATGATAGTACAGTTGGCAGTGTACATTAAGATTGTTGAGGTTACATTATATTTAACACTCCCTCTTAAACTCAACAGTTACAAATATCAGCGGTGATGATGCCCAAGTGTTGTCTCTGAAAATCAAAAATGGATTTTCCCAGTGGCTTTGTGAATATATCTACAAGATGATCTCGAGAGCCATAGAATTGAAGTGCAATATCACCATTACTGACTAGCTCGTGGATGAAGTGAAAGCGAGTGTCAATGTGTTTTCTTTTCTTGTGAAACACATGATTTTTGGATAGAGAAATTGCTGAGGTGTTGTCACAGAAGATAGGAATCGGATCCTTTTTTGTATGTCACATATCTTTTAATATTCTTCTCAGCCACACAGATTGACAGGAAGCTGAGGTAGCAGCGACATAATCTGTCTCTGTAGAAGATATTGATACAGTTGGTTTTTTCTTTGATGCCCATGAAATCAGGTTCGTGCCCAGGTGAAAAGCATGTCCTAAGGTGATTTTCCTGTCATTTAGGATGCCTGAAAAAATCACTGTTTGTGTAACCAAAGAGATGATTATCATCATATTTAGTGTACCATAAGCCAAAATTGAAATTTCCTGCAACATATCTCAGAATTTGTTTCGCCATCTTCCAGTGAGAATCTTTGGGGGATTCCATGAATTTGGAAACAAGGCTAGCTGCATACATAATATTAGGCCTAGATGTTGTAAGATACAACAAACTGCCGACTAAAATTTTGTACAGGGTAGGGTCGATTGTAGGGCCTTCATCTTTCTTTCTCAATTTTGTGCCTAGGGGTATAGGGGTTTCTGCTGGATTGCATTCTTCCATGCAGAATCTTTTGATGATGTCTATTGCATACTTTTTATGACAGACAAAAATTCCTTTGGTTGATTGATCAACCTCAATCCCCAAAAAATATTTCACTATGCCAAGATCTGTCATCTCAAACTCAGATTGCATGGCATGTTTAAAATTAGTTAATTCAAGATTTCTAGCATATATCATGTCATCAACATATAAACATACGATCAAAATTTTACTGTGCTGATCTGTTTTGGTGTAAAGAGTTGGCTCATTTTGGCTTCTGCTGAAACCACTTTTGATTAGGTAAGTGTCAATTCCGTTGTACCAAGCTCTTAGAACTTGCTTTAAACCATACAAGGATTTCTTCAACTGATATACTTTGGCTGGCTTCTCTTGGACTTCAAATCCAGGTGGCTGATCGACATAAACTTCTTCTTCTAAGAAACCATTCAGGAAAGATGACTTGACATCCATCTGGTATACTTGCCATTTGTGTTGGGCTGCTATGGCCAATAGAGTCCTTACAGTGTCTAATCTTGCTACTGGAGAAAATTTTTCACCATAATCAGTACCTGGTTGTTGTAAGAATCCTTTGGCAAGAAGTCTTGACTTGTGTTTTTCAAACTGCCCTTTTTCATTGAGTTTAGTTTTGTAAACCCACTTGACACCAATACTCTTCTTGTGTCTGGGAAAATCAACAAAATCCCATGTCTTGTTCTTCTCAATGGAGTCAATTTCTTGGTTCATGGCTTGAATCCAATGTGGCTCCTTAGCGGCTTATTTAAAAGATGTAGGTTGACATGACACTAAGGAAAAAAAGTTGTGATGTTCAATGTGATCCAACTGCTGATGGATTTCTCTCAAACTTTGAGCTCTCTAATTTTGAAGTTTAGAGGATGAGTCTCTGCTGAAAGTTGAGTTATTCTGAGAGTTTTCAGCTTGTCCTTGTACCTACAATCTTGGAAGAGTAGGTTGAGGTATTGGCTATTCTGAATTTTCTGTGTTTTCAGAACTGGGCAACAATGGATTTTGACTGTCCATTTGTTGATTTTCAGATTCGTTCCAAAGTTGATTTTCCAGAAATTTTACATCTCTTCTGAGAATTAGTTTCTTTGGGATTAGATTGTAAAGTCTGTAAGTTTTAGATGTTTCACTGTATCCAGTAAATATACATTTCTCACTTCTATCATCCAGTTTCTTCCTTAATTCGGAAGGTATGTGAGTTTATGCTATGCATCTGAATGTCCTTAGATGTGCAACATTTAGCTTTGTCCCACTCCATGCTTCTTGAGGGACTTTCATCTTTAGACTTATGGTTGGAGATATATTCAAGAGATAAGCTGAGCATGCTACTGCTTCAACCCAATTTTTTTTTGACAAACATTTCTCTTTGAGTAGGATTCTTGCCATGTTCATTATTGTCTAGTTTTTCCTTTCAGCCACTCCATTTTGTTGTAGAGTATACCTGGATGTAGTTTGCATGATAATGCCTTGTGATTTGCAGAAATTTGCAAATTCGTTGGAGTTGTATTCTCCTCCTCCATCGGACCTGAGCACTTTTATATATTTTCCACTCTATTTTTTATCTTCTGCTTTGAATTCTTTGAATTTTGCAAAAGTGTTAGACTTGTGTTTGAGAAAATAGATCCAGATTTTCCTGCTAAAGTCATCAATAAACATTAGAAAATAAAATCTACCACCTATTGACTCTGTTTGCATTGGTCCACATATGTCAGTGTGAACAAGTTTGAGATATTGTTTGGCTTGAGTGGAGGACTATGGAAAACTAGTTCTCTTATGTTTTCCAAGTATGCAAGACTCACATGGGGAATTTTTCTCTTTGAAGATAGGGATACCTTTGACAATGGAGTGCTTCTGTAGAAGACTGAGACTCTGAAAGGGTAGATGTCCAAATCTTGTATGCCAAACCATAGTTTTATTGAGGGCGGTTGCACTTTGTGCATATGGTTGGATCATATTTGTAGTTCTAAGGGTAAGGGGAAACATCCTATTCTGAGTCATGTGGATTTCAGAAATCAATTTTTTGTTGGGGGTTTTATCATATATCATGTAGGATGCTCCCTTAAAAAGTACCTTATAGCCATGTTCAATGAGTTGTCCTACATTTAGCAGATTATGTTTTAGATCTGGAACATGATAAACATTGTTTATGTCCTTCTTTACATTTTGTTTAGTAAGAATAGGTACAATTCCTTTTCCTTGAAATTTGGCTAAGGAATCATTTCCAAGAGTAATATCAGATAAGATTGAAGAATCAATGCATGAAAGTAAATCCTTGTTACCTATCATGTGATTGTTGCATCCACTGTCCAACAACCATAGATCTTTAGGTTGTTTTTAAGTCTTGTGGCATGAGAGAAACATACCTCTTGAGGTTTCTCCCGTATGATTTGACACATGTGCTATGCCTGAGAGATGATATTCTTTCTTCTTCTTGCATTCGAATTCATAGTGCTCATACTTTTTGCAATAATAGCATTGTATGCTTGATTTGTAATTTGATCTTATCCCTCTGCCTCTTTGAGGTTGGAAACTCTAATTCTGACTCTATTGTATGTGACCTTGGAAATTTTGATTCTGGTTTTGTTGTTTGTTTCCTCCACTTGAGTGTTGGTTACTTGTAGTACTCCGTCATCCTTCGTGAACTCTGCCTCTTCCTCTACCTCTCCCTCTGCTGAAGGAGAATTGAGTTTTGAAATCATTGGTGATTGACTCATCTGTGAGATGCAATCTGGTCTCATGTGTCCCCAGGGAAAAAATTAGTTCATCTATTGAAAAACGTGACAGATCCTTAGATTCAAGGATTGTTGTAACAACCATTTTGAATTTCTTTGGTAAACTTCTGAGGACTTTCTCAACAATGCATTGATCAGGGATGGCTTCACCAATCAACCTGATCTGGTTCACGATTCCCATGACTCTGGTCATAAACTGATCCACATTTTCAGACTCTGTCATTCTTAAAGTCTCAAATTGGGTCCTCAAGGTCCACAGTTTGACTATTTTGACCTTGTCATTTCCTTGGTAGATTGATTTAAGGATGTCCCAGGCCTGTTTTGAAGTACTAGTGCCTGTGATTTTTGAGAAAATCGAGTCATCCACTGAATTTTGAATCCATAATTTGGCTTTATTCTCTCTGTTCCTCTGTGTTGCCTGAGCATTTCTCTGTGGGTTTGACATGGCAGAAAGGTCTTCTAGATTTGGTTCCACATAACCAAGATCCACTGGATCCTAGCACTCCTATGCTTGCAAGAAGGATCTCATTCGAAGAGACCAAAACTCATAATTCTTTCCAAGAAGAATTGGACCTTGAGTTGGTCCTAAATTGCTAGACGTGACCATCTTTAAAGAATTTTAACAAAATAGAAAAGAAATTGTTAGAAAAAATTTCGTGTTTACCTCATTCCTGCTTGTAAAACCAGGTCTTCTAAGTTCTTGTAGTGACTTTGGAACTTCGCGATTCAGGATTTTAGGTTTCGTGACTTTGCGAACCCTGATATCGAGCCCCTCTGACTCCTCGATTCTCAAATCTATGAATTACCAAAATGTCGAATTAGCTTCAAGGATCAACGATCCTCATTGATTTGAGATCAACGACTCAGATTATTTCAGAATTTTGCATATCGATATTTCGCGACTCTTGAATTCTCGTCACGATGTTCTCCAAACCCCAAACTCTGAAATGATGAAATTTTGATGGCGCTTTCCTCCTATGATCGGATGGCCGAAATGTCGGTCCCCGAAATGCCAAAAATGTGTGTGTTTTCCTCCTTCGTGATCACATGTCGCGTTTCACAACCTCAAGATATTCAACACCCTGTACCCCGACTCCTTCTCTTCAGGATTGTCGAAAGTTAAAATCCCGAAATGCCGAAATGGCTGGCTTCACGCTCCGTGACCTGGCGTTATTCTCTCAAACGCCTTCGGGTTTTCATGTTTCGGGATCTCGTGATCCCGGTTGCAACAACTCTTGCACCTTCGAACTTCTAGTATATGAAATACCAAAGCACCGAAATACTCAAATGCTGGTCTTTCGCTCCTTGTTTGGATCAATGGTTGTGATCCTCCTGCATCCGACGGCTCACGTTCTTTCGGGATCTCGTGGGTGAAGAATCCCAAATTCTTGTCCTTTGTATCCCCGATACCTGGAATGCCGAAATGGCCTTCAACCTCTCTTCGAGAATCTCTCGATATCTTGATCGCTTTCCATGTGTCCTCCTGTTGGACGGTCTCGATGCTTTCGACGTTTTGGGACTTTTGTGATGTACGCACTCCGCTGATTCTTTGTCCCTCAATATGTAGAAACCCAAAATATCCCAACGCCTATCCCTCTCGAACGCCTTTTCGGGATTTCGCGATTCGGGACATTGGGAGTTTGGCTGTAACAATCCTGGGTCCTTCGGACTCCCAGTGTGTGAAATGCAGAAATCTCCCCTGCTCGTTCAATCACAACTTCTTCTTTCGCAATTTCGGGAGTCGGGACTTCTTGTCTCACAACTCCTTCCTCCTTGATCTCTCGGTACTCGAAGTCCCAGTAGATATAGATCTTCGACACCTATCCTCCAAAATGGATGGCTTACGATCCTTTCGGGACTTTGATGAGTCCTCACCTTTGCATATGCGAGGGTTAAACCTCATGCAGCTTCTCCTGGATCCAATGGCTATCGGTTATCCACACAAAATCGGACGGCTTCAGATCTCTTCTGCGCACTTCTGTGATCCAGCGGCTCTCAAGCCACTACACTCCATATCCAATGGTCTGGATTCCTTTGGGATTTCGTGAAGTGGGAGTTTGCAAGGCAATGAATTCATGACCCCTCTCTACTCCAAGTCCCGGTGTCCAAAATGTTGAGATTCCCCCGCGATTTTGGGATTTCGCGATTTCGGCTTTTCTCCTGTGCACTCCAGAGGACTAAACCTCATGCACTTTCTCACGGATCCGACGGCTATTGGTCCTCTGCGCTAAATATGACGGATGAAAATATTTTGTCTTTTCTGCGTGCTCCTCATTCTTTCTAAACTCGATTAACACCTCAGATCTGTTAGCAGAACTGATCTTACAGCTGCGTCTGCTTGTCCTTTGCTTCTTTAGCGTGTTCTTTGCTACTTCTGCAAAGAGTTTCTCCTGAAGCAGGAAATTCATGAATCTTTCACGAATTTGAAAGAATTTCACGAATTCTTTAAATGTTTCTACCCTCTGTAACAATCTTTCACGAATTTGAAAGAATTTCATGAGATCTTTAGATGTTTCTACCTTCTACAACAATCTTTTACAAATTTGAGAAAAATTCTTTGAATTCTTCAAATGTTTTTACCTCCTGCAACTCTGACTCCTCAATATTTTGAGAGTATTGCACTCTGCTTCCTCATGTGTGCTTTATGCGATGATATTTTGAGCAGATGGTAGACTACGGATTTCTCTCCAGGCTTTGTGAAGAATCTCTCGTCCTATGCTCTCGTTCATAGTGTAAGCTCTGCGCTATTGAGGATCGGATTTCTCTCCAGACTGTGTGAAGAGGCTTACAGCTGAAGCTCTGATACCATGATAAAATGTGAAACAAATAATACAGAGAAAGAGAAGAGCATAAATAGAATTCAGTATATTAGGAATGCAAGTGAAAGAGTACAATAGAAAATGGAAACTAGCTGGGGGGGGCATTAATAGGAAAATATATATTTTCCTATTAATGTCACCCCCTCCCACCCTCCATTTAGCTCAAGCAAATCAAGAAATGATAGTACAACTAGCGAGGACAGCTGGCAGTGTACAGTCAGACTGTTGAGGTTACATTATATTTAACAAAAAGAACTATCACATTAGAGCAATTTGGGCGTTATAAGGGATTGACATTAATTTACATCTATATAAAAATTTATAAGGTGAATCAACTATCCGGAGAGCTCAATTTAATTCAATGGAATCGAAACCTTGAAAGGAAATACACTACAGTAGAGATTCACTACAGGATAAAGGTCATTTAACATCGCTGGAAATAATATCTGAAGGAAATTCACTAGAGAAGGAACCGTAATTAAAAATCGAGGTAAACATGCCAATGGCAGTTACACGGAAGCATTCTCACACAAGAAATAAGAGGAAGGCACACTGAGAAGCCCAGTTGCTTTCAAGAATTGAGTGATGAGAGGGCGCACTAGAAATCCGAATTTCTGTCAAGAATTGAGTGATGAGAGGGCGCACTAGGCGAGCCCGATTTCTGTCAGAGGGTCGAGTGATGAGAGGGAGCACTAGTAATCCGAATTTCCATCATGGAGTGAGAAAAGAGGAAGGGAGCACTGATGCATGCCTGTTATTTGTCAATGGAAGAGAAATGGGGAAGGGGA
Source organism: Picea engelmannii (assembly GCA_009831015.1). Taxonomy (NCBI): domain Eukaryota; kingdom Viridiplantae; phylum Streptophyta; class Pinopsida; order Pinales; family Pinaceae; genus Picea; species Picea engelmannii. The sequence continues at coordinate 198,630 of ML782098.1, read as the reverse complement.
CACTGCAGCAAAGGAGGAATTCGAATGACTGTAAGTGTGTGTGCGATTTGAACAGTAGGGCGAATTGATCTCGCTGGGGTGTGGAATTCTAGGGAAAAATAGGAATTCAAATGGCTATAAGTTTGTGTGCGATTTTCCCAGTGGCGATTGAACTGGCAGGGTAGTGGGTGATTCGCATAAAGATGCCTTCGAATGTCTGAAAGTGTGTGTACATTGTGCACAGTGGGGAAAATTGATTTCGTTGGGGCGACCATCAGGGAGATACCCACTATATTGGCAAGCCATGAATTCATTTTGTGAGAAAAGAAAGGATTTTGTTTTTTATTACACACGGCACATGGGCATATCCTTGGCCATTTGTGCAATTCATCAGTGCTTAGGTTTCAAATTTAAAAAAATTTCAGAAAACGTTTGGCATTGCCATACCTACAGCTAAATCCAATTCTATACAATGTTATTCTTTAAACAGTGGTTGAAGGTCATGATCAGTTAGAACCAAATGAGAAAAATAAAAATAAAAATAGACAGAAGCTAACACAAATCCATTAATTGGTTGCAAGACAAGAATATCAATTTCAACTCAAACAATGAACTATTCAAGGATTCATAACAACTCGACCTCCAATTTTCAGTCACACTTCATGGAAAATTCGAAAACTCATTTACAAATTAATATTATTATAATTATAAACCTCAAGAAGAATACCGTAACCGACGACCACGAAATCAAAGATGTTCTTCGACGGTGACGCTCCTTCCGATCTCCCTCTTGCTAATCGTTGAGACTTCACCGATACCTCCAAGCCAACGTTAGGGGTAATCTTCTTCTCCCTTATCCCCTCAAGTTGCAAAGGGTCCACACACACAAACAAGAAAAATACTCTAGCTCTGAGCTTGCCTCAAGGTAGAGCCACCACTCTCTCTCAAGCTAGGTATCCCAACTCTCACAAGTAAAACTAGTAAAAAATTATGCAGCATAACTTTACCCATAACCAGTGTGATCCCTTTTCCCTGTAGAGCATTTTATTTATAGGAGTTTCCTTAGTAACACATCACCACTTGCACAACTAATTCTCTTTTTAATTAAATAAATTTGAATTATTTCCCCCTTATAGTTGTCACCATCTCCCTAGTCGCACAAGTAATTCCACATTTTATTTTAATTAAAGTCAATTTCCCTCACCTTTCCTAAAATCACTCTTTAAATCACTCCTAGTTGTCTCTTTATCTCACCATATTCCAATTTAATGATTGACACATTACTAAATAAGAAGACTAGTGTTAACTAGACTCTAGATACCTGTACACATTCCTTCATGTTTATTTCTTTCTTATTTTAAAACCCCCCTTTTTACAATTTCTTGCACACATGTGTATTATATTAATTCTTTAGAATTATTTCATTTTTTTTAATTTCTTAGATTGATTTACCTCATTCCTATTTTGATTTGGTTAATAATTTAATTTAGTCTCCTCACAACAATTTAGACTTAGGCTTTATTTTTTAATAGGCTTAGACTCTCACTAGTGATTTACAATTAATAATTTCAATCCTTAATTAATTAATTAAATCCGGAAATGCTTAAATATTTTACAATGTTTAATTAATCTCTCAAGGTTTTATAGGCCACCTAGATTCATGAGTCAAGTTTTACTTACGCGATGTGCCCTTCAAGACGCAACTCCGTGCTCCAAGGGTGCCACTCACCTTTTTACTGGTTTTGGTAGTTGTCCAACACTTGGAGTCAACACTCCATTTGGGCGACCTTGTGAGAGACTTAGGGCTTCTAAGGAATAAGGACCCCACCTTATTTTGTGCTTCTTAAAATATTCATGAGAGACTTTCTCAGTCTACCCTCAGGATATCGTGGGCCTCTCGAGCTAGCTAATCATTAACTTACAATTCAAGCCCCGTGGGGGTTCTAGTAGGGTGTGATAGGTAACTTGCCACACCTCTCCCTCAATATCTAGTTTCTGTGCATGGCCCCTTTACTCCTTATGTGATTCAGATTAACAAGCATTAATCTGTCTGCATTCATCAACAATACACTGTTAATGAACCATATACAAAATCATACTATAATCGATCATATGTCATATATGCATAAAATACTCAAACCAATACAATCCACTCCCTGACTCAATCTGGATTCCAAGGAGGTCCATTGATTCCATCGGCACCCACAATTTGTCAAGTGTCTTGTACACTCAGGGAAAAATTGTCAATAACATCTGTCAATACATATATCAATTAACATTAAATCACAACCAACAACATCATAATAAAATCCATAAGAGAAAAAATAACCATGTACTATAACTGGATCACATGGATGTAAGTGTCCTTAAAGAATAAGTCGATAACAAGTGCTCGCAAGGGCAGGATGTTACATACACCCACTCTTGTCTTAAACTTCGTCCTGAAGTTGTATAGTATATAAAATGCAGTAATAAAAGTATATGACAAGATATATATGTCTAATATATCAAACAAGTAAGGAAAATGTTGACGCATACCATATGCATCCTCCCAGGTAGCTAAGTGTGGACTAAAAATGTCCCACTAGACCTTGAGTTGATCGACAATTCGATGTCGTAGTTGTCGAATGCGATGGTCCAGAATGTGGATTGGCTCTTCCGTGAGTGCACCCTTGTCCGACACATGCAAATAAATCATGTTAATAACATGTGTACGATCACTAACATAATGTCTCAAAACAGATATATGAAAAAACATCGTCCATACACTTCAAAGATTCAGGCAAGGCTAATCGATAGGTCATGGGTCCCTTCTTTTCCACAACTTTGAAAGGTCCCACAAACCTAGGAGATATTTTAGAACCCTTTCCAAACTTGATCGAACTCTTGTGCGGTTTCACCCACAAGAAAACTCGGTTGCCAACTTCATAATTGCGGTAAACATGATGTGCATCAACATAACTCTTTTTTCGATCTTGCACTTCTTTCATCATTTTTCTTATCGTTTTCCTTTATTATTCCATTTCTTGGATCACTTTTGGTCCTACCAGGACCCTATCCTCAAGTCAATCCCAACTCAATTGTGTTTGACACAGTCATCTATAAAGAAACTCAAAATGTGCCATCTTAATGGTACTTTGATAGTTGTTGTTGTACACAAACTCTACCAGTGGAAAGAACTCTTCCCAATACTTTTGTTGGTCCATTACATACATACGAAACATATCTTCGAAAATTTGGTTCATTCTTTTTGTCTTCCCATTGATCCTCTATCAGATATGATCATTTTTGGCATGCCATGTAATCTTTCAATCTTACTGATAAAAAATCTAGCTATCTATGGCTCCTAATGCGTCGTACACATAAGAATAAAATGTGCGCTCTTCGTTAGAGTGTAAACTACCAAGAAAATCGATTTTGTCTCCTTATCGTCAATGGCAATCCAACTATAAAGTCCATTGAAATGACCTCCCATTTCGATTATGGAATAATGTGTCATTGTAGTAATCTTGTTGGATGTCTATGTTCAACCTTTAATTGCTGACATTCTAGACATCTTTCCATGTAGCTAACTATTTCTTCTTTCATTCCTTTCCAAAAGAATAAAGGATTGAGGTATGCCCACATATTCGTGACTCCCAGATGAGCCATGTACACTACGCGATGCACTTCACTTAAGATCAAATTTATCATTTCGTTGTCAAGAAGTATGTAAATTATGTTGCTATGCCTCAACAATCTATCAATGTCCAATGTATAAACCTTAAACTTTGGAACCATCATGGTTTCTTGTCCGATATTTTCCTTAACATATTTATGCCAGTCATCGTCGATCTGTATAGTTAGAATATTTTCTCGAATATTCCCCTGAAGAGGTATCACCGAGAATATGCATGGTATCCGAATCAATGCATCTTCCACTCTGTTCACCGTTCCTTTAATGTAAGTAATCTCAAAATCATATTCGCTAAGTAATTCTGACCAATGACTTTGTTGCAAATTCAAATCACTCTGCATAAATATGTGTTGCAATCCACAAAGATGTGTCCTTAGTTCGAATTTTCTTCCGATCAGATAGTGTCTCCAAACTCTCAAGGCATATACAATTTCCAATAACTCCAAGTCATGCGTTGCGTAGTTCTCCTCATGCTTTCTCAATTTCCTTGAAATGTAAATGATCACTTGACCATCTTGCATCAATACTCTGCCTAAGCCTTCCTTGGATGCATTTGTGCATACCAAGAATTCATTTTCCATGGCGGGGACCTTCAGTATCGGAACTGTCTTCAAAAACTCCTTGATCCTTTGAAATGATTCCATGCAATTTTCAGTCCACACAAACTTCTTTTTTTTATTCTGCAATTCGGTGATCAGATTTTCTATCTTCAAAAATCCCTCAATGCACCATTGGTAATGTCCTGCTAAACCCATAAATATGTGTACTTATGGTACGTTTGTTGGCACAGGCCATTCCACAATAGCCTCTACCTTTGCTAGATCCACAACGATACCTTCACTGGATTTAACATGCCCTAAGTAATGAATATTTGATTGGTAGAAAGAACATTTTGACAGTTTCTCATATAATTTGTTTTCCCATAAACATTGTAGTACCAAGCATAAATGTTCATCATGTTCTTTTATTGTCCAATAATATATCAATATTCCATCAATGAACACTTGAACAAACTGGTCCAACTATTCGAGGAACACTCCATTCATCAAACTCATGAATACCCTCGGGGCGTTTCTCAGTCCCAATAGTAAAACTGTAAACTCATAGTGTCTGAACCTCATCTTGAATGTGGTCTTAGGAATATCTTCCTCTTTAATTCATAATTGGTGATATCCTAATCTCAAGGCGATCTTTGAAAACATCGTCATGCCTTTCATTTGATCAAACAAATAGTTTATTCTTGGCAACATATATTGGTTATTGATCGTCTCCTTGTTCAGTTGATGGTAGTTAGTAAAAAGTCTCCATGACCCATCCTTATTTATTATGAAAATAACAGGTGCACCCCAAGGAGACACACTTGTACATATAAGTATGAGGTCCAACAACTCCTTCAGTTGCATTTTTAACTCCTCTAACTCAGGTGTTGACATTCGATAAGGTGTTCTCACTATCAGTTGCATTCCAGGTTTTAGGTCAATTGTAAACTCCAACTCTCTTTTAGGTGACAAACCAGGTAACTCTTCTGGAAACACGTCAACAAACTCTCGTACCACTGAAAGGTTTTCTGATCCTTCCACCTTACCCCTTTTGTTTAGTGATAAAATTGAATATAACTTACATCCCTTGCGCATGATCTTCTGTAGTTGTAAGGAAGAAATGAGCCTCAATGACACTCCCTGGTTCCTTTCTACAATCACTCTTCTCTGTCCCACATCATATATTAAGATTAATCATTTCATCTTACAGTTGAGTATCACATCATGATATTCCAACCAGTCCATACAGATCATGATGCCATACGAACCTAATATCGTGACATATAGGTTGACCTTCCTTACAAAATATCCCAAGTCAATGCTACAGTCTGTAACCCTTCCTCCAACCTTCTGTTTGGCACTTGAATCCATTTCTACATACGTAAACTCTTCCTGCATGACTGCCTTTACCTTAATTATTTTTAGTGTTGTACTATAAATAAATCTCTTTGTAGCACCTGGATCTATCAAAATACTAAATGTTTGGTCAGTGATTATACCTGACGTCTCGAGCACAATGGACTAGTGCTCGGCCTGGCGGTTGTTCACTATTGCATGAATCCTATGGGCCTTGCCCAAATATCCAATTGTAGTGTGTTCTATTGATCTGATCGCTCTAGCCTTCTCAACCAGACAGTCTTGTTGGTAATGTGGCTCTCCACATGTCCAACATCTATTCTTCGGTCCTGTACTCCTGGTCTTGTTTTGTTTTGTTGAACATGCCTAAACTATTGTTGTTGTAGGTGACATTGTTGTTGATGCGGTGGTCCCATTAAGGTTGTCCTCTGCTGAGGAACCGATCATTGTGGTGTCATGAACGTGGATCCTCTAGACGTATATCTATAACTTGATGTCTATATAACTACTGTCTGATGTTTTTGTGCTCCAGATGTCGTCTGTGTAGTCGGTCTTAAAGGATTCCTTACCTAATCCACACTGGTCAACTCTTCCTCATTTATGAGGTTTCTCTAGAATACATTGTGCAAAATTTGTGGAATTAGGATCCTCACCTTCACACGAATGTTAAATTTAAGGTCGAACAAAAAATTTTTGACCTTTAGATTCTCCGTGTTCAGGTGTGGAACATACCTAAGTGGCTCCATTAATTGAGCCTCATACTCGGCCACTATACAACCACCTTATCATAAGGCATTGAACTCATTGAGCAGGAGCTCAATGAATTCCTCTGAAAAATATCTCTCCCAAAATCGTTCCTCGAACATTTCCCATGACACATCTTCGACGATCATATTTAGCTGAGGTAGGAGCGTCTTCCACCATAGAAGAGCACTCCCCTTCAGCTGGAATACCTTCATGCATACCTTCATATTGTAGGTGTAGTCACGAAGTGCAAATAACATCTCCATGTTCTCCAACCATGCCTCAGCGGCTAAGCCGTTTGTGGAACCCATGAACTCGGGAAACTTCACCTTCTCGATTTCTCTATGAATGCTACCACTTCCAACTGGAGCATGATGTGAAACCTCATTTAGTACAAGTGCCCTGGCCTCTTCTCTATCTAGTTGGTTAATCAAGGCCTATGACATCCTCTGAAAGGACCTCATCAAACCAACCACATCCCCCACAACAATATGCTCCTACACAATGACTTGTTCTTCTCCTTGGGGGTTATACGCCTCTGGCATGGATTCTACTGAAGGCATCACACGTTCTCCCCTGGCACCACATCGTCTACCTCCATGACATCCTCTAACCATGATTACCTACATGGAAAAATTTCAATTTTAATTAGCGATACGTTATTAATTAAGTGCTCAATATAGTGGAAGGCATAATGATCCCAAGTTGAAGGGATGAACCCACTCTAATACCATATGTAACACCCCTTCATTATGACAACAAATAGTGATGTGCATAAGGTAATTTTTTTTTTTTTTTGCAATAGGAAATTAAAATCAACACAACATAATTAATAGCATTACAAGTGGCACATAATAATAATTTAATAACGACACAATCAACACATTAACATAATCAATAATGATACATCATATATTAATCAATACATAAGCAAATTCATCGAGTTCATCTGAAAGAAACATCATGGACCAATCAACATTTATCAAAAGGAACTACCCTCCCAACCTATCCTGCATGGTTAGGACCTCCAAAACATATAAGCAATGCTCATGTCCAGGATTCATCCGATTAATTTTGACCACTTAGGTCTCAGGATTGGCGAGTATTCTAAGGAACAATGAGATATATAAATCCCACTAATATAATCACAACTCATAATTCCAGACTAGATTACCAGTCATACATCAACATTATTCATGGCACAAGAGTGATCTAATTACTCAATCAATCATACATCAACATTATTATAATGGCCTGAGAGTAATCTAGTTAATTAATCAATCATACATCAACATTATGTTCATGGCGCAAGAGTAATCTAGTTACTTAATCAATCATACATCAACATTATGTTCATGGCGCATGAGTAATCTAGTTACTATATCAATCATACATCAACATTATGTTTATGGTGCAAGAGTAATCTAGTTACTAAATCAATCATACATCAACATTAATTTCATGGTGCAAGAGTAATCATCATTTTTATATTCATGGCACAAAAATAAGATAATTACATAACCAATCATACATCAACATTAATTTCATGGTGTGAGAGTAATCATCAACTTTATTTTCGTGGTGCATGAATAAGATAATTACATAACCAATCATACATCAATTTCATGGCGTAAGAGCAATCATCAACTTTGTTTTCATGGCGCAAGAGTAAGCTAATTACTTTATCATTGATATCTTTTCAAGTCTCTTATATTCGATGTCAGACATCACTTATCAAGTGATCTGACTCCCATAATAAGCACAAACCTTAATTAAATCAATTACTATCTTATAATTCCACATTAATGTTTTTTTAAAAATACCCAACTTCTTTTAAAGCATTACAGGAGAATTCCAGGCTAACTTACTTGCATATCCATTCAATAAGAGGTTCAACAAAAATTAATAAATTAAAACAATCTTGCCCTTATTCATATCATTATACAAGACTATATGAAGATTTCATCATAGATATAGTGATTCAATATTTCGTTTATTTTTATTCACTGCTTCACACATCTTATACAAAAGTTTATAAGTTTTATTCCAAGTAAAATTTTTAAATATGTATCCTGCTGAGTGTTACTTCTCTAAAATAAGAAATTATAAAAATTCAATCGCAAAAAGAATAGGTGAGATAAACAAGGGCGATCTTGTTTATCCATTAGAAGATGATTTAAGAATACAAAGTCCTAATAAGTAATAATGGTAAGAGCTTCAAGCGGAATTGTAAAACCATTAAGGAACCCAAGAAAGACCCCACTAAAAACATAGCAATACCTATGTTATCTTTAAAAGTTCATTAATAATTAAGGGGAGGTCAGCCAAAATCTTTACATAAGGATATATAAGCTAAATCACCGGTCAAAGGAACTATCACATCATAACAATTTGGGCATTATAATGGATTGACATTAATTTACATCTAGGTAAAACATTTTAAGGTGAATTGTTGTCGATACAGCTCAATTTAATTCGCTGGAAGCGAAACCTCAGAAGGAAATTTGCTACAGTAGCGAGATCCTTTAAATTCACTAGAATAAAATCTCTCAAGGAGATTCACTATAGGAGAAAGATCATTTAACATTGTTGGAAAGGATCTCTGAAGGAAATTCGCTAGAGAAGGAAGCGTAATTAAAAATCAAGGTAAACCTGCCAATGATAGTTACATGGTAGCATTCTCACACAAGCAATAAGAGGAAGGTGCATTGAGTAACCCAGATTCTATCAGGAATTGAGTGATAAGATGGTGCATTAGCAATCTAAATTTCTGTAAATAATCACTAGTACATATTGGAAAAATTTTGACATTCTATTTGTGACGTTATGGAAAAAATTGGCCATATTGTCGAAAAATAGAGGAAATTTTAATTTTTTTTTCCCTATAACGTCTCTCTTGCAACATACTACAAACACATGTCATTCTTGCAATGAAGCTAGGAACAATTTTCTCTTGCGACGTTGGTAAAACATTTGTCGCACTTGCCACATTATGGAAACTAGGTTTTCCCCATCCCAATAGTCATCTAGTATTTGACCAAGTCAACTTTGACTTGGTCAACTATCATCAGAATTGCGATGTTATAAAATCTATAAATATGTTTCATTTTATGGATGTTGCGAAAACTTTTCTATAATAACGACACTTCAAAGAGGGTATAAGTTGGTTTACTTGGAGAAAAAAAAACATGTATTTTTTTTCAGTATATGTCTGGGGGGAAGAATGTCAAAAAACATTAGAGGTGGGAAAAAAATTAAAGAGGGTGAAAAGGGTAATGATAAATGTTATTTCCCTTGCAAAAAATGTTGTACTAGATGTCCCAAAAGAGTTTTAATCGCAACAACTAAAACAAATTGTAGAAAATATGGGCACATGGACAGGGCATCAAATGAATATAGTCCCATGGTAATTATCTATATATACATTCATTATTTGTTTTAATATTTATTGTATTCTCAAACTTTTAAATTTTTTTATACATGCACTAATTTTTCATGATTGTTTGTAATTATAAAGTTAGATTTCCCCCCTAACTTTATGCACAAAGCACCAAGTAGTAGCATAAATGATGTTGTAGTACGAGATGAAGAACTTGAAGAAAATAATGAAGATCAAGTTAATGATCCCATGGAAGTAGATGACAATAATAACATAGTTCAATATGATGGGACAAATAAAATTATCCAAGACTTATTCGGTCATCCAGATGAGGATCGTGGGGACAGTGGTGATGGTATTTACAATGAAACTCTAATTTAAAAGGAAAATAAATGACTTTATAAAGGGTCAAGAGAAATCTTCTCTCCACTACATTGTTGTTGGTGAACTTAAAAGTTACGAATCATTTGTTGAACACTTGTATGACACAGATCCTAAAGTATGTAATATGTTTCATCATATCTACATAAAGGTTGAATTTTCCCCATTCTTTTAGTGTTAATTAATGTGTAAAATAAAAATGAAATATTTACAATTACTATTCTTTACATTAACTATTTATTTTTTATGTTTTAGATTGTTAGGTGAATTCTTATTACCCTCGCCAAGTATTTTACCTCTCACATATCGATATTTACATGCCATTATGAAATACATTGGAATAGAGTATCAAAGTATATATGCATGTCCTGATGATCATATTATATATTATGGACAACATGTATCGAAAACAGAATGCCTAGTATGTGGTATCAATAGATATCGAACCGATCAAGTAACAAAAATGGCCCCTCTAAAGGTTCTCCCACATATTCCCATAATTCCATGTTTGCAGCGACTATTTAGGTGCCAAAGCATAGAACAGTTTATGGATTACCATGCACAAAAGAGAATTGAAGATGGCATTCTTTGAATGCCTGTAGATGGTTATGCATTTAAGGAAATTGCTGCAAAATGGCCAGAATTTATAGATGAACCTCATAATGTTAGGATTTCATTGGAAACTAACGATGTTAATCCATTTGGAGAGATTATGTCTATTTACTCAGTGTGGCCTATTTTTGTTATCAACAATAACATTCCTGCTTGGATGTCAATAAAGTGGGAGAACATAATGTTGACAATGATTATTCTAGGTATTTGTTTACATTAATTTTTCAAATTTAAATTTTTCATTTTTCTTTTTTTTGCATAACATCTTTTATTTATCTATTTATGTATATATACATACCATGGTAGTAATTTCATGTAATTTCAAACTATTAGGTAAGTACCGAGTTAAAGTGATCTGGATTATTTTTGGCACAAAATGAGAGTGGAGATGTAATAAAGAAATGTACGGATATATCTCGGATATCCAATATTATAACATAAATGTATCAGAGATGCAACCATAAACACAGTGATGTAGGAGCATTGCCAACAAAGCACAAGAGAAAGGCAATTGGGTGCACTAGCACATATTTTGAAATATTTTGAACTCCAAAGATTTCAGTATTAATGTAATATCTCACAAATATTTTGATTTATGAACATATTTAATGATCGTAGGTTGATCCATCACGTAAAATCGATGGGGGGAATGCATTTTGTTTTAATGTCAAAGATTTCAGGATAGATTTGGAGCTCTCACTCTTATCTCTCTGACTTGAATATTTATTGTAATATATGTTAAGTAGTTGATAACATTTAATCGATAGGATAGTTGTAGAGTAGTTGGAGGGAAGAACTCGAAGAGTCCCTTTGTATTGTTTCTGAGAAGAGGCTATTGAATCTAAATGTGTAGATTTCCATTATAGTCAAGGGCTAGGAGATACAGAGAAGTAGTGTATGATTGTCTGTAAAATTTAGTCAAATGAATATAGCAGAGGAATACTATCCCAAATGTGTGTTATTATTGTGTTTATCTGAATGAGTGAATGGTAGAATTTTTTTGTGTGTTTTCAATTCTCGTTGTTCCTTGTGCTTGTATCCATGAATGCATTTATAGGGTTGAATATATGAGTCATTGTGGAGAGTGAATAAGTTTCAATTGTTTCTCTTCTTTGAGTGAGTGCAAGGTGTGCATAACATCTACAAGGAGAGCATGACCGAGTCTGTTTCGACTCGAAGCTCAGGAGAGGTAGCGCGAAACTTATGTATGCAAGGAGTGCATGATAGAGTTTTCATACTCATAAGATCAGGAGGAGTAGTGCGAATTTATTCATAGGAGAGATAAGTGGTTGGAGAATGGTCGAAAAGAGTGTGAAATTGTCTGCAAAGAGAAGTTGGGTTGTGGAGGAAAACATATTGCAGGGTGCACTCAAATCAAGATTTCTACTAAGTGTCTAAGAAAAGGTTCTAAAGGACGAAGAAGGTAAGGAAGTTAAGCTCAAGAGAGAAAGGGACCAAAATTCTTCACGAAGGGGAACCCCTGAGACTTTCACCAAAGTCAGTGGACAAGATTCATCCCAGAGGGAAGTGAACGATTCCAAATAGTCAGATCTCAGAGAACCATGCGGGAGTTAGTTGTAAGGCATATCGGTACTTCGAAGTTCAATAAGATTGAAGGTTTGGTGAAAGTAGAGCCACGAAGTTCGAAGCCGGAAGTCAGGAATTGATCTCAGTCGTTGATCATGAGGAAGGCACATGGTAGTGGATTAAGGAATTCGGGATTTGCAGGTTCGAAAGTACGTGGATGAGAGAACTAGAGTTTCACGAAGTCATGAAACCCGAACCATAGTGGAGCCATCAGATCCGAAGAGACAAGTGGCGGAAGTCCAGAGATTCAAAGAAGAGGGCTTTGGGAAGAACCATAACTAGATCTCGGGTATCCCCAAAGTCAGAGTCATGAAGGGATAGACCCACGGTCATAGCTGTGGTCACTTGGGGGATAAAAAAAGGGCCTGTGTGTGTTGAGTGTTCGGGGATTGTTGAGGGAACTGAAGAGTCAATATGACTCAGGATTTTAAAGATCTAAGACTGGGAGGTCATTCAGTCCCAAGGGGGTCTGTGCCACATAGATATACAATAGTACATAATTTTATATTAATGAAAAAAAATGTACAAATAGTGTAAAATACAGAGTGAAAGACTCGCTAGAATGGTGGCAGCTTATCTCTGAGAAGAGATGTGACAGCTACTCACATCCATGAGAAGATGATTTTAAAATGAGGCTACAAAGTCCTTTCTTATCATAAAGAAATTCCAAAACCTTAATCCCAGAAGATGAAAATCCAACAGTTTTGTGGACCCCATTTTGGGTAGTTTGGTGTATCAACTTCTCGAGGGCGTAACTTTGGCATACGATCTCCGTTTGGGGAACATGATAGCTCGTTGGAAAGGTATCATCGAGGAGATTCATTTTGGGTGATAAATTAGAGCCTTTAGATATCATTGAAAATATCTATCTTGAAAAAAAATCATTTGGGCCCTCAAAATGGTCCCGGAAGTTAAAAAATGCTAAAAACAATAAATTACCAAAATTGCCAGAAACGTATTTTGAGCTTGTTGGAAAAGGTCGGTGGGAACTGATATCCACCTGGATCAATCCTCCATCATTAGGAAGAAATGATATCCATTGCGTTGAGTGCCTGTGGGAGAGGGAAAAGAGTTTGTTGAATCTTCATCTTGATGAGTTGCTTTCCTTGTTGGAGACGTTGCGCTAAAAAATATTTTTGAAGGTTGTCACGAGCCTGTCGTTGGAAGGGTTGGACCTTTTCAACAAGTCTGGATACATGATATGTCTGCGTGTAGAATGAATATTTGCGCTTTGCTGCAGTCTTTTCGATCTGCTTCTGTTGGATAGAAGGTGCTTGGGTGAAGATTGTAGTGGTTGCAGTATCCTTTTGTTCACCTTTTTAACAGATTGTGAAGAAGCTAAATTTTGTAGTATGAGATACTACCTTGTGGCACTGTTTAGGTGGGATAGTAGTCATAAGCACCTCTAGTATCATGTAGAGATGACCCCCCATAGTAACAATGACACTACGGGGTCGAGACTCATAGATATCATGGCACTCCCACATATTTGGTTGGCCCAAGAGAACATCACATACATCCAGCGGGGCAACATCACATAATACCTCATCCTTGAAGGGTTGTATTATGTATGACAATCGACACTACTGGATGACACAAATATCTCGCCCCTCGTGAAGCCACCCAATGTTGTATGGTTGTGGGTGTGGTGTTGTCGACAATCCCAACTGTTTAATGACCTCTACTGAGATGAGGTTCTTTTCTCTTCCATTATCAACAATAAAATGTAGCGGGGTCTTCTTCACCCACATATGTGAATGAAAAATGTGCTCCCCCTCTTCATGATTTGTTGGTTCTTCTGGTTGTTATTGCGGTCGCGACAATAAAAGTGGGGTCTACGTCGATGATTTGTCTTCTGTCAGTATTTTATGAATCAAATTATGAATCAATGTTTGACTCCTTGTCTTTGATTTCATCCACTAATGACTTTTTCTAGTGACATTCATCGATGTTGTGCCAAGGGATTTTGTGGAAATTGCATCATTTTTCAGTGTCCTTCTTTTTCTTCCTGTGACCCTTATTTTCCTGTGGCTAGGATTGGTTTCCGGGAGACTATTTGTTAGGGTCATCTTTATCATACTTTGGTTGTTGTGGATTTTCATAACCTAACTCATGTTTGTTTTGGCGCTTAAAGTTTTGCTCAATTTTAACAACATATCGATAAGCAACACAGAGTGATGAGATGTCTAGAAAATCCATTTCAGTTTGGATGTATCTGTGTAGATCCCCATGGTAACGCAAGGTATGGAATGTATTGGTGAAATATGGAACTGCATGGCCCCTCTCTTTCCGCAATGTGGCCATCTCATATATTTCTCCTCATAGTTTCCAACAGGGTAATATTGTTCCTTTACTGTGTCCACAAAAAATCCCAAGTGGGATCGACCCCATATATTCCAGACTCTTCTGTGGAGATTTTCTCCTAGTAAGCTTCCCACCAATGTTTGACATGGGGTAGAGCTTTAAGGTGTGCGAAGTTGATATTTTCCCTGACGGAAAAATGGTTAACAAAGAAATAACCTTCTAACAAATTTAACTATTTGTCTAGGGCATCCCCATCTATTTGACCTTCAAATACGAGAATACAAAAATTAACCTGTACCCTGAAAGGAGAGGTGATTCCAAAGTGGTTTTTTGATGAATATGCACATGTTTCTATCGGTAGCCATTGAAGGATATGGGAAAAACTCTCCATCATTTCATCCCTTTGTCGCATGGGAGCTTGTTGAAGCAACAAATTGATAGAATCGTATGCTCTGTCATTTTTCTTTTCTTTTGCCATGGAGGGTTTCTTGGGCATGCAAGAGTGATTGTCTTTAATATAGACAAGATCAAGACCCAACTTTCTATACTTGAACCTCACCGGGGACATGCACTGAAGAAAAAATGATCAAGAGCATATTTCTCTGATACCACTGATCCGGATTATTTTCAGCATGAAATGAGAGTAGAGATATAATAAAGAAGTGTACAGAGATATCTTGGATATCCAATATTATAAAATAAATGTATCAGATATGCAACCATAAACACAGATATACAGTAGTACACAATTTTCTATTAATGAGAGAAAATGTACAAAGACTATAAAATACAGAGTGAAAGACTTGCTAGAATGGTGGCATCTGATCTCTGAGAAGAGATGTGATGGCTACTCGCATTCGTGAGAAAATGATTTTACAATGAGGCTACAAAGGAATTTTTTATCATAAAGAAAATCCAAAATCCAAACCCTGGAAGATGAAAAGCCAACATTTTTTGGTACCCCGTTTTGAATAGTTTGGTGTATCAACTTCTCGGAGGGCGTAACTTTGGCATACTATATTTGTTTGGGGCACATGATAGCTCGTTGGAAAGGTATCATTGAGAAAATCAATTTTGGGGGCTCAATAAGGTCCTTTGACTATCAATGAGAAGCTCGATCCTGAAAAACCTTCATTTAGGACCTCAAGATGGCCCAGAGGTTAAAAACTGCTAAAAATAGTAAGTTACCAAAATTGCTAGAAAATTGTTTTGAGCCAGTTGGAAAAGGTGAGTGGCCACCGATATCCACCTGGGTCATAAAGATGTGAATGTGTATATCGAGCCTCTTATCGATGAGCTACTAAAGTTACGGGAGGGCATCACTATGTATGACATCTGTAAACCAATTGGGTAGAAGAGATTTCAATGTCGTGGAATACTTTTATGGACAATTCATGATGCACAAAGACTAACACATTTTTGTGGTATGTAATGTTTCATATTGCACACTTGAATAGTATATAATTAATTGAATATAAAATGGATGTTTTTTAAATAATCATTCTGTATATTAATAACTCACATTAATCCATCTATTCCAGGTCTTCAAACAAATGGTAAATTTCCATGTCTAGTTTGTGGTCCTAAGATGAAATCTTGTTGGTCAAAAATTTTAGGAAATGAGGTGTTTGATGAGTATAGACACTTCCTCTCTAAGAACCATAAGTATCGTACTACTAAAAAAGATCTGTTCAATGGGAAACAAAAGACTAGACTAAAACCACAAAGAATGACACCTCACCTATGGAAGTTGGCACATGAAATAATTAATCCTCAAGGTATGCATTTTCTTTGTGTATCGTAAATGGAATCATGTTTTGAAATTTTATTTTAATTATTCATTTTATTTTACCGCATTTGATAAATAGTGTTTTGATTTTTTTTATGCTTCATCAATGTCATCATCATGAAGGTAGTAATAATGGTCTTCCACGAGGAATGAAATGTTATCCCACTCAATTCATGAGGTTGAATTACTATAAGGACCTAAAAATAGTTCATTTATTCGATACAATGGATATCAGGAAGAATGTGGCAGAAACATTATGGCGAATCATAGATGGCAGGGGGGATAAAGAAAAAATTGTCAAAATTTGTAATGACATTTGAGAATACAATCATGCAATGGAAAGTGTAATCCATTCAAATAATGATGGAGACCAAAATAACCTTCCATGCTTATTAACAAATAAGCAAAGCAATGGTGTAAAAGAGGTCATTAAAAAAATGTAATTTCCCACAAGTTTTTGTTCAAACATAAAGAATATCTTAACGAAGAAAGGTGAATTTGTTGGGGGTAAAAACAGATGATTGGAATACCTTCATTAAGGTAATTAATCATTTTAGTATTCATATTTATATATTGATCATATACATTTATTGAGATTTTTATTTTTTTGTCTAGTTTTGAACAAGTAATCTTATTGTTACAATATGTTCTACCTCTATCTCTCCCAAACGACTTTGAAACAAATGAAAAAGAAGTTATATATGATCTTGGAAAGTACATGAGGTAAGTAGCTACAACATATATGCAAAACAAAAAATTCAATTTTTTGTTGTACTTAATGACATGTGTTTTACTTGTAATGTAATATGAATTTATATGTTTTGTTGAAACATGTTATTTTCTTGTGTCATGATCTGTAGGTGGTTATCATTGAAATAAGTCCATGAAGATGATATAAAGTATTGGAAGAGAGAAATTCCTCGACTAATGTGTGAAATGAAGAAGTATCTACCTCCAACATTTTTCAATGCACAAGAACACTGCCTCATACACCAAGTTGAGAATATTGAAATGTGTGGACCTGTACACACAAGGTCAATGTGGATGGTGGAGAGGCACTTTAAATCATTGAAGGATTTGGTTAGACAAAGAGCACGTCCTGAGGGTTCTATGGCTGAGGGATACATGGTATATAAATACATGGTGTATATTATTCAGTATCTTCCTAAATTATCAACACAAGCTATGCATGCATTGGATTGCATTTGGGATGTCAATTCCATCAAAAAAATCAAAAGGGAGCAGTTGTTGGGGAAATGTACAATGAAGAAAGTGAGAGGTAATTAAATTGTGGATATTTTTAATAAATATATATTTTTTTGTGTGTGTGTATATGATCATACTAATTTAATATTTATTCTTTCATTATTTATTAATATTTACCATGGTTATAACTAATATTTAATATTGGTGAATTTTGATTTTTTGATCGGTCAATTGCTCAATATTGGGATGCACTACATTTATAAATTGCAAACAATCTTGACTGGATGAAGGTATGGATTGATAGATGTAAAGAACATCATGGAGGTAGGTTATCATGGAAAAATTTGTCTGAATTGGTTAGATAAGCTCGTCGTAATGAATATTTTGATGTTATCTAGAGAGAAATAGATTTAACATATTGTTTGAAAGATGGAAAGGCAAGAAAATTAACCCATTTTATTCAGTTATTTTATATTATATTAATGTGACTATAGGTGTGTTTTTTTCATATTATACTTTCCAAATTATATAAATTTGTTTATTATTAATAGACAATACATCTGTCTAGTATATTGCAGTTGAAACACCACAAGGCTATGTGGTGCAATGGTCGTAAATATTGCAGGTCACTAATATTTCCTCTAGGAGTGACATACGTAATCGAGAATCTGAAAATATATACTATGGGTTTTTGAATGATATAATTGTGTGTGAATTTAATCCATTCAAATTAGTTTTGTTCGATGTCAAATGGTATAGGTTAGAAATGCATGAAAATGATTAGGAAAGAACCGTTATTCAACATGCCAATGGATTTCTGATGATTAAAAAAACATATTTTGAGAAAACAAATAACCGCTATGTTTTTCCAAGTCAATGTGAACAAGTCTTTTACTCAAAGGTTCCAGGTAAGAGGGATTGGTCATTTGTTGTTAGATATGATCCAAGAGGAAGGAAATTAAAGTATATTGTAGATGAAGAAGATGATATTGAAGAAGAATATGGTGTAGAGCTAGATCAAGAAGAATATGGGTCAACAAATGAAGAAGACAAACAATATGAACCATGCGTAGGAGACAATGCGCCAATTTTTCATGTTGATATCGATGTAGATATTATCGAAAATGACATTGATTGTGATGATGATATCATCATTCCTTTCAACATTGTTTATGAACTGGATGCTGATACATATGTCGATTTGGATGATCAAGAAGAAGATACAGAAGAAGGATGATACAAATGTTGCATTGGTCGATGAGGTATGTAAGTAGATATTTTAATTTGTATGAATTATTCTCTTTAAATATTTTTTTTATGTGGGTTAATTACATGTTTTTATGTTTTATTTCATTTTTGTTTTGGTAGTTTCTATGCATGATTACTATGTTGTTATTTTTTTTTTCTATTCTATAGATTGGGTATTGGGGAATTGAGGGGGGGCAGGGGGAGGGGCCATATGAGCTTCCACATTCAATTGGTTGGCCTTGTTTAGTAAAGAATAAATTATTCTCGAAACCAAGAGAAGTTCATTCATTCATATTTATACTCAAATATCACTCACAAACCCACTCTATATACCATCTCATCTTGTCCTCATTTTTTTTTAATTTTATGATCATCGAATTTTAAAGGAAACAACTATTAAAAGACATTGTACTAGGGCTAGAGTACATGATGGGAAACAATGACCTGTGAATGGGGTCAACATTGAAATTTTTTTAAAATGTTTTTGTATGCATTGAAATTTGACATGGATACTCTGTTCACATTTGACATGCACTGAAATTTGACATGGATAGTATGTTCCATGTCAAATTTCAGTATAGTTATGAAAACAATTCTATAGAAGGGAAGTTCCATGTCAAATTTCAAGATAGTTTCGACAAGGATTCTATAGAAGGGAATGATGAATGATGAGAATGAGAGGTGCATCATGATGAACGCTGATGGAAATGTGGACGATATCAAATATTATGTTGGGACATCATACATCCTTGAGTCTTGAAACCCTCCCATGTCGTCAATGCATGTGTCTAGTCTAACCATGTCAAATTTCGATGCATACGAGCACATATTGAAGAAATTTCAACGTTGACTCCATTCACTGCTCACTATGCAGGGTCGGTGCATGACATTTGTGGTGGGTTATTGAAGCTTCTACGACATCAACTTAACTTGGTTATTCAATAATCAAAACCTCCTTAAGTATTACGCGGGGACATCAAACATCCTTAAGTATCGTGATGGGTGTTATGAGATCCTTAAGTATTATGCAGGTTTTGTGGAAGAAATTTGTGATCGGGTATTGGAAGTTCCATTTCAAATTTCAAGATAGTTTCGACAATGATTCTATAGAAGGGAATGGCGAATGATGACAATGAGAGGTGCAGCATGATGAACATTGGTGCAAATGCGGACGATCTCAAAGATTATGTGGGGACATCATACATCCTTGAGTCTTGAAACCCTCCCATATCATCAAGGAATGTGTCTAGTCTAACCATGTCAAATTTCAATTCCTACAAACACATATTGAATAAATTTCAATGTTGGCCCCATTCAATGCTCATTATGCGGGGTCAGTTCATGAAATTTGTGGTGGGTGAATTGAAGCTTCTGCAACATCAACTCGACTTTGTAATTCAATAATCAAACCCTCCTTAAGTATTATGCAGGGACATAAAAAATCCTTAAGTATCGTGATGGGCATTATGAGATCTTTAAGTATTATGCGGGTTCAGTGGAAGAAATTTGTGATGGGTGTATTGGAAGTTCCATGTCAAATTTCAAGATAGTTCCAACAACGATTCTATATAAGGGAATGACGAATGATGACAATGAGAGGTGAAACATGATGAACATTGATGCAAATGTGGATGATCTCAAACATTATGTGGGGACATCATACATCCTTGAGTTTTGAAACCCTTTCATACTGTCAAGGCATGTGTCTAGTCTAACCATGTCAAATTTCGATGCATAGAGGCACATATTGAAGAAATTTAAACGTTGTCCCCATTCACTACTCACTATGGAGGGTCGGTGTATGACATTTGTGGTGGGTGAATTGAAGCTTCTGCAACATCAACTCGACTTGGTAATTCAATAATCAAACCCTCCTTAAGTATTATGTGGGGACATCAAACATTCTTAAGTATCGTGATGGGTGTTATGATATCCTTAAGTATTATGCGGGTTCGGTGGAAGAAATTTGTGATGAGAGTATTGGAAGTTCCATGTCAAATTTCAAGATAGTTTTGAAAAAGATTATATAAAAGGGAATGACGAATGATGGCATTGAGAGGTACAACATGATGAACGTTGATGAAAATGTTGATGAGATCAAATATTATTTTGGGACATCATACATCCTTGAGTCTTGAAACCCTCCCATACCATGAGCAATAGAAAAGAAAAAATAGTGACTAGTGGCAAGGAATACATGTAGATCAATAGCAGGCATAAAACATAAATAGTTTATGGCTTTTTAATGCCTATTTAGTGAGTGCTAGGGTTGGAGGACAATAGAGTGTAAGATTTAACTATGTTCCTGAAATTTTTCGGGTATCCTTATGCTACTACTGAACACTCTTGTTAAGAGCACAAATACTTTGTATTGTAATCATTTTGTTGTTGAATAATACATTGGGTGTGATTTAGAGTGTGGAGTGTTCCCCTACAAATAACGTTATTTAATGATTTTCCATTTATTTCATTTGTTTGCAATTGTTATTTTATACGTTTATTCACATTATTCTCTCATGGATTAGTGTGGGAAGTTTATTTTTCGCCTCTACATCCTTTCAACGACAAGTTCATTGAATTTCATACTTACAGGCTTCCCAATCCCCAATCTTAAGTTGTACAAATATATAAATTGATAATAACATTTCCATCATCTTTGTGGTCTTATGCAAGAGAAGTATTGCAAGAAACAATATGGCCGAAGCACCACCCAAATTGTTTCCTTCCCAACGTGTTTCTTATGGCACTATAAGTGACCTTTTCCTGATTTTCCATGACACAGTCATTTGGCAATATAACATCTTCATTATAATGATTTCCATCCTCCTTCTTAGACTCCAAATGGATTTTTAAGGTTTGTTCATTGAATCTATCAACCAAGACCATTGCTTCAAGGAACTCCACAAAATCTATGCTCAAATTATCTACATCAAATTGGTACTTTCATATGAAAGCAAGTTCATTCTTTAAACCAGATTTTAAGTCATTGACATACTAAAAACTAACATGTTGCTTTGAATGTCTTCTTTCATATTTAGAATATTATCTATAGTTTCCCATTTTCTTTGCATCGATTTTCCTTTGATAGGCATCAAAGGTTTACAACCTCTATTGTTGTGTTGTCTCTCTCTACAATTATAGTTGTCTTCATTGTTCTCAGAATTCCTCTTTTGGGACATTAAATTTGTTTGGCTAGTAATATTCTAGATTGTCGTCTTTGCACATGTATAACTTTGTTTGTCTTCATTGTTCTCAGAATTCCTCTTTTGGATAATGACTTTTGTTTTTTGTAGTAATATCTTAGATTTACAACTTTGTATATACTTAATTTCCCCCTTCATAAATATAAAACACTTGTCATATATAAAATATGTTGATGTAGCATAATTAGATTAAAAAAAAAATTGCAAGAGATTACCATTAAAAATATCACTACTACTAATATATATAACAATTAAAAAATTAAAATTTTTAAATTTCAGTAACAAATTTTTAAAATAACAAAACAAATTTACTTATCATTATTTTCAATATGTATAGTTTTATTTTGTAATTTTAATTGAAAAATAAAATTATAAAACATTTATTCATAACTTTATCTTAAATCTAATATATTTTTACTTATCATTATTTTCCATATGTATAGTTTTATTTTGTAATTTTAATTGAAAAATAAAATTATAAAACATTTACTCATAACCTTATCTTAAATCTAATATATTTAAGTACCAATTGTTTTAGTTAAAAAAAATTAAACATTTTTATTACTCAAATTTCTTATAAATCTATTTTTAAAAAACATAAACACCACTAATACATTCAATACCATATCATAAAATACTTATATAACTCTCATCATCCAAATCATGTAACTCTCATCATCCATGTATTATGATGGAAATCAAACAATTTTATCTATACACATCCATGTATTATGATGGAAACCAAACAATTTTATCTATACACATAGTTTAGATGGATAACAATCAAACTGATAAATAATTTAGTCACTTGTTATAAATCCTAAAACATTCCATTTGGATTCCATATCAAAGTTCATAGTTCTAATATCAATATTATAAAATTGTATTTAGTTAATATTTTATTATAAAATATAAATTTTATATTAAAAAATAAGAAATTGTATTTAGTTAATATTTTTTTATAAAATATAAATTTTATATTAAAAAATAAGACTAAAATTACTTTTTATTAGAAAGTCAAGTTCAACACTCTCTGCCATCATGCAATTATAAATATTTATACCAAAATTAAAACACTACACGGTTGAGTGAACAAAGTCCTAGTTTTTTATAATTTATTTATTTTAATAATATTTTTTTATTCCCACGCCCACGCCCACGCCCACGCCCACGCCCACGCCCACGCCCATGCCCATGCCCATGCCCATGCCCATTTCCTCTTCCTCATCCCGTATTGCTGCTCTGAATATATTCCAGAGTGTAACAACTTAAGAACAAAAGAATACGCAGCTTAGCTTAACATAAGCATATATGTACATATTTTTAATTTAACACAAGAATCTACACCTTTACTCCAACTAAGTAAGTCAAGTTCATAAAACAATATAATTAAATGTCAAAATGTATCTATGCATACGCCGTCCACATGACTTCGTTAAGAGGAGTTTATAGAGAGGGAAAATGACATGTACTTTAAGCTTAAATAATCAAAAGTTATTAAATAATATTATTAATTAAAGAAATACATTGAATCTTGTATTGCATATCATATCTTTATCATAACCATTCATGATAAATCTTTTTTTTTTTTTCAAGACTAAAAAAACAATTTATATTAGTAAATATAAAATTTCTCTTTTTTCAGATCAATACAAAAACTGTAGCCCTGCTCCCAACATGGTTATCTGTTTTTAATCCTATCTAACATTGTTCATATTGTTGGAATATCAAAATTATATCCAGAATGATCCAAAAAAAATTGTGACGTCCTTATGTTTCTACTTTACAAAATTCCAAATTACAGAGTATCCTACATGCTCATATTAATTCTTTCATATAGTTCTTATTGTCCATGTATAATCCATGAGCAAAATAAATCTCCTTCCTCTAAAAACAATTCTTCCTTAGAGAGTCGGTCCGCAATTTGATTGTAATTTCTATATATATGTTGGGTTTTGACTTGCTCGAATTGGCTGCTCATCGATCTAATCTTTGACATCCAGGGCTGCAAAGATATCACCTGAAAATTATTATCATTATTAAAAGAATCGATAATAACCTTAAATTCGCCCATTAATAATAACCTTGGTACCTGTTTAAAATAAGCAAAAAATAATATTAACCAAAGTGCCATCAATTCCCCTTTCAAATTTGTTCATTTTCCATAATTTAATTTTAGTTTAGAAGTGCCCATTAATGGACATTTCAGCAAGGCTCCATCCCCGCACTTTGAGCCTCTATCATGTGAAGCCCCATTGAAAAAGCCTACTGCCCCAACCCAGTCCAGTGCAGGAGGTCTATCAATCATTTTGAGAGATATATCATGTGTAAGTTTTTGTTCCCCCAACTCTTGTAAAATGAAGTTACATACTCTAAAAAGGATTTTTTGTTTATCCTCAAAAATCAATAGGCTCCTATGCTTGCAAACCTCCCAGCTGATAAAAAAAGGGATTTCATTCCAATTTTTCTTCCTCTTTGACCAATTAAGAAGACTATTTTCAAAAAGTCCTCCTTGCCAATTATTGGCCAGTTTTAGTTCCTTAGAGATAATTTGTGAGATATTTTTTATGAAATTACAATCTCCAAATAAATGTATCATGGATTCTTCACTTTCCTTGCAGAGCACACACATGCTAGGACCCTGAAAGCCCCTTTTTAACAAGTTATCCCAGGGAAGTATTCTTTGTTCCATCAATAACCAGACAAAAAGTTTTATTTTCAGTGGTAGTTGCCACTTCCAGATCTTAGAGTACCCGAATTTTGGCTCTACTCACTTTTCCTCCATCGTTTGAACTTCATATGCTAATTTGGCTGTTACTTGACCTTGCTTGGTATCCCAAGACCACAATAGACTGTATTTCTCATCATTTAATTTAATTCTAGCACTTACCATCCCTTTTGTATAGTTTGTCCATTTGTTTGTTTGAAATCCTCCTAGGCCTAAAGTTTCATCTTTTTTCCACCTTGAAAGGTTAATACCTTCCTATGCATGTGTCCCTGCATGAGAAAGACAGGTAATCCCTTGTTATTTTAACATCAATAAAAGTTTCTCATATAATTTATAGAAAGTGTGGGATCCAACCATAAGATCAACCCCTATTTTGATATCTCTCCCACTCTTAGGCTTCCAAACCAACCAATCAGAAATTATGTTTACTGAAGAGGTAAGGGCTCTCCAGAAATTTGAAATTCCATTCCAGTTTATCCTCCCATGCGTGAACCATTTCTCAACATTTTTCATTTTAAGATATTTTTTCATAATTACCTTGTGCCAAAGGCCAGGTAACATAAGGCATCTCCAATGTATTTTCGCTACCAATGCTTGTCAAAAAATAAAAATATTTTTGATTCCCCAACCAACAATTTTTTTAAGTTTTGCGATATTTTTCCAATTTGAAAGATGTATGCCTTCCTTTTATTTTTTACCAGACCACAGAATGACGAACACCCTCCTTCTAATACTTTTTACAACGCAATTGAGAATCTTTGCCAAGGACAACCAATACATCGAAATGCCTTCAATTACTGCTTTTACAAGAATGACCCTACCACCCAGGGTAAGCCACCTATGATTCCAACTCAGGATTCTCTTTTCAAATTTTTTCTCTAGCCAAATCTAGTCCACTCTTGTATAAAAAATTGGTTTAATGTAGAAACCAAGATACTTAAAGCTTGTATGTACTAGTTTAACTTCGAAGGGGAACAGTTCCTTCAACAATTTAATCTCTACCTCATACCAACCTCCTTCTAAGAAACTAGATTTTTGAGGACTAAATTCCATCCATGTAGCCTTACAAAATAAATCCAAGACCTCCTTGAAAACTTTCCATTCAGCAATGCAACCAAAACCAAACAGTATTACATCATCAACAAACATTAAATGTGTAATACTTAACCCTCTCACCACACGAACACCCTCAAGTTTCTTTTCGCGAACCCTCTCCTGCATAATTTTGCTTAGCCCTTAAACAACAAGGAGGAAAAGTGGTGGAAATAAAGGACAAACTTGCCTTAATCCCCTTGAAGATTTAAAAAATAGGTAGGATTCTCATTGATCAGTACAACAAATTTTGTTGATGTCACACAACCCATGATCCAATCAGTTGCTTCTAAACTTACTCCAATCTATAATAAGACATGTCTAAGGAAACCCCAATCCACCCTATCATAAGATTTGACTAAATCTAGTTTTAGAACCAGATCTTTTAGATTCTTTACTTTTATGTTATGTAGAACTTCCCGTACTACTCCAATTGCATCGGTAATTTGTCTACCATCTAAAAACCCAAATTGTTCTTTTTAAATACCAGTGGACATGGAAGTTTTTAATCTGTTAGTAATTATTTTTGAAATGATCTTATATACAAGATTACACAAAGCTCTAGGCATAAATCCTCCAAAAGAATCAGGCTTGTCACTTTTAGGGATTAAATAAATAAATGTAGCATTTAAAACTCCTTACACTTTCCCTTCCCTCCTTGACTCTTTCACAACCTCCAGTAATTCATTTCCAACCAAATAAAAAAAAACCAAAAAGAACTCCACAGTCCATCCATCTGGCCCAAGAATTTTTGAGCATTTAAATCCTTTTAAAGTTTTTAAAATTTCAACTAAGGATATTGGATCAACTAATTTATTTCCTTCTTCCTTAGAGAACATCCTCGTGTAGTTCCTTAAAACAAAAAACTGATCTGTAATTTCCAGGTTTCCCTGTGCTTTAAACAAATTCTGGGAAAGTCAACAGCTTCCTTTTGGAGCGAAGATCTATTTGTGATAGTAGTACCATCTCCATTTGTGATATCCTATATGGTATTAATTTGTTTCCTTGAATTTTCATAAGCATGATTTTTTTTTGTATTTTGGTCACCTCCAACCAACCAGTTTATCCTACTTTTATGTCTCCAAGTTTCCTCCTCTAGTTTTAAAAGTGTCCTTTTCCTCTGCTCCTTATCCAAAACTGATACCTTAACCTTTTCCTCCACAAAAAACCCAGTATAGTCTGATTATAATTTATCCAATTATGATTCCAACTATAAAAATTCTTTCTTATTATCAAATTTTCTCTTTCTTTCCCATACAATCACCATGCTCTTCAGTCTTTTTAACTTTTTTACCAATGATTCCATAGGTGACAGGGTCTTCACTCCCAACAAATCCACCCAAATATTTCTTAAAATATTAACAAAATCTTGATTCTCCAGCCAAACTACATTAAATTTAAATGGATAGCATGCAATATCATTCCCAAAATCCAGTTGTAACATTATTGGCATGTGATTCAAGATATTTTCATTACACGTCCAAGATCGATATCTAATTCCTGAAGAGACAAACTTCTCAGATATAAAAAATCGATCCATCCTTTTTGCAATGTAATCTTGACCTTTCCTACCATTCCTCCATGTCGGAAGAATTTTTACTAGCTCAACATACACTAAGCCACCATTTTGTACCATGTACTCTGCATCTGATTTGTGCAGTCCTTTATGGCTCCACCACTGCTCCTATGAAGAATCTAGCAGGTGATCACCCACGTCAGTCTCCATCTAATCCAATAATTAAAACACACACACCAAATCCTAACCTAACCCCTATTCTCCGCTCTCCTCCTCCTCGAAGGTCCTTGACTACTGTTGGGATTAGATCCCTATGGTCATGGTCTAGATCTTCAACAGTCAACCCCTGTGGGGGCCGAGTAAACCTACCCCATCCCAAACCCTAATCGTAACAGTCTAGGAACGCTCTCTCAGTCCCGATATTACAACTCGACATGATTTAGTTATTCAAGAGATGATCTTGATAAATCTATAAGAGTGCAAATTTAAACTTTGACATACGACAATAAAAACCACTACCTGAAAAAAATATAAATAATGTGTGAAAGACATGACCTATCATCCTTGTCCATCAAAGAAGATATTAAAAATTAATTTGACTTTTTGTATTTACACTCTAAACTTTGAAATATTTCATCCATAAATTTACAATTTTGATCCACCGACCAACCAATTAGAATGGGTGACACATTATAAAGACTTAGTCTAAATGTTTTACGAAATGATAATATTTTATTGAGGTTATTTGTGTGAAATCCATTGAGAATTTGTTAGATTAGTAAATTTAAGTGATTATTTTTGTATAATCCAAATGCCTTAGAAAATTTTTAGCACGCTGAATCCATTTCTGCATTCAAAAATGGATTTTGAACAACAAAAAATAATAATTAGTATAAATTTATATAGCTGAATAAAAATAAAAACAAAAATAAAACATTTGATAACATTATAAATATCAATTCACATATCAATTCAATTGTGAAGAAATATTTCATTTCGGAGTTCATGAATGCGACCATGGATTTGTTATATTTACTGTACTTCATATTGTATAAATATCAATTCAATTTTGAAGTCTTCCATTTGGGAGTTTATGAATGACCAATAATCACAATATGTCGAGGATGGATTCAATTTTCAAATAATTATCCATCTATTAAAATATGGATTCAATTTTCACATGTGTAGTCGATCTCCAAGGAAATGGTTTGTGGGTATTCACGATATCCTGTAGTGATGCAAGATCATCGCCAATAACATCAAGCGAGCCAGCGCAGAGCGGAAGACAGCTGGACAAGACAACACACATTTTGAAAACACCTTGATATTGTTGCGCAAGCATTAATGTTTGGATTTAATGAAGCGCACTTTGTATATTGTATTGGAACTTGAGTGGATAGCTCTCGTCCTTTAGGTAGACAGACAACATTTAATATAGTTAATGAAGTTAGATAGAAATTTAATTCTAGATTTGATAGCTAGAGTTCGAGAGGGAAAAACGGATATAGACACCCTCCTTTGTACATTGTAATATTATCAATTCATAGGAGCAAGAAGAGAAGAGCATGAAGAGAACTGTGTATGAATAACACCCATGTACAGGCATTTGAATTAATAGAAGAGATTTGATTCAAATCCATGGTTTGTGTTGTTTTCTCTGTGTATTAATGTCATGCTCATGAACCTTTGCTTCCTGTCATATAATTGTTTTATATGTTGTGTATGTGATTTCATGGTCGAATAGAAGTCTGAACGGAAGAGGGAATTAGTTTCAATTGTTTCTCTATTCTGGGCTAGAGAATTCCTGCAAGGAGTGCAGTTGAATTTATCCGCAAGGAGTGCGTTGACAGAGGGCTTCAGATAGAGATAACTTTTGTTCTAGGTTCCCAGAAGCATAGTTGAGTAGAAGAGTCGTGCAAGGAGTGAGTAGGCCAAGTGAAGACTCCGAGTTGAAATTCTGAGCAAAGGGAATTAAGACTGTTGCTGCAGGTGTGCGCAAAGTCAAGGAATGTTGAACACTTGAAGTCTTTGCAGAGTTGCCGCAAGGAGTGCGTGCAGAGAGTTCTCTTTTTCTAAGAGACTCAGGGTTGTGTAAAATATCAGTAGGAGTAGGCCTTCGAATTCGTCGAAGGATTGCATGGAGATGTTGTGCATCGAAGCATTCGAGAAAGCGTTGAAGGTGCGTGCAGGAGAACCAGTCTTCGTGAGGAGAGGTAATTTGATTAATTCGCAGAAATCCTTTAGGTAGAGCGGACGGTTGAAATCCTCTGGGATATTTCGTGAAGTTTCGAGGAACGTTGGATCTCGCGGAGGTGCAGGGAAGTTATCGACACAGGTATGGAAAGTGTACAAGCTCAGGAGGGGTATAACCGTCGATCCATTCCATAGGAGTCATCGAATCTACACGTGACATCGCATATCGGGGAATCGCGAGTCAAAGCACCAAGTTGTTGCAACAGGAAGTGTGATATCGCGACCCGCGATATCCCAATAGGATCAGAACCGTCCATCATGTGAGGACGTGTGTCAAGAGATCCCGAAGAGTTGGGGATTGGAGAATCGGGGTTTTTGAAGACAAAGAAACCTCGCCGCTTGGAATCACGACTCACGAAATTCCGACAGAAGGTTCGCGTGGGTCACAGTAGGAGATAGTGGAGGACAGGTGTCATAGAGTCAGAGTTCGGGAAAATCAAAGTCCTGAAACCTTTGGTGTTAGGAATCGCGATCCCGTGAAGTCCGAAGTCCCGACGAGATAAGGGTTCGTTGAAAGGTCAACCCACATGTATATCGACGTTTCAGTGCATCGGGTATCGGGGGTTGGAGAACCAAGAGCTTGGCATCGCGAGTAGCAAAGTCGTGATAGATTCGAAGTCCTGATAGAGGGAAGAGGAAGTCGACGTAGATTAAGACATCGGGTCTCAGGGATCCGAGAGTGTAGCGGTCGACTGTTGGACTCACGAAGTCGCTAGTTCCGATCCTCCAAGAAGTTAAGGAAGGAGGATCGCGCGACGAAGAGAATATGTGTGTAGGAAAGATTCCCGATAGGGAATCAGAAGAACCTTTGAGTTCTTTGGGCTGTGGAGAGAGAAGAAGGTCCTGAGGAAGAGCGGTCGTGCTTCGAGGAGTGCGGTTGCGTCAGTTGTGGTATCAGAGAAGTAAGTTCTTTGCTTTCTATAGTAGAGAAGAGGATTTATCATGCCACCCAGAAGAGAAATATAGTCACCTGATCCAGAAGACAGGGAGGTGCGAAGAAGGGGTAGGCCGGTAGGAAATCCAGAAATGGAAAGGAAGATGAGAGATCTTTGAGAAAGACTTGAGGAGATGGAGACAACACAAATACGCACAGTTAGTGCGGGGAATTTCAGCTATTCGGAGGATGAAGTTGAAGATGAACGCGAAGAGGCAGTTGCAGTCGAAGAAGCATCAACAGAGCGATTAATTAAAGCTATCACCAGGATGGGTGCGAAAGCGAAGATGGACATCCCAGTCTATGAGGGGAACTTGGATGTAGAAGAGCTGCTAGGTTGGATTAGAGCTCTTGATACCTACTTCGACTATGAAGAGATCGAGGAGGACAAGAAGGTCATACATGATGTCACACACTTGAAGGGACATGCAGCCTTATGGTGGGACGAGCTACAAGCAGACAGATGCTGCAAGGGCAAGAAAAAGATTAAAAGTTGGGACCGAATGATCGCGAAGATGAAAGTGAAGTTCATCCCAAGAGATTACCAAATTACTTTGTTCAGGAGGATGTAGAACCTGAGACAGAAGCTGATGACAGTGAAGGAATACACTGAAGAATTCTATTGACTGAACATCAGAGCAGGTCATCGGGAAAGCGATGATGAGAAGGTTGCTAGATATCTGAATGGTCTGAGATACGACATTTAGGATGAATTAAGCATGGTTACCATCAGGATGGTAGAGGACACTTATCAGATGGCTCTGAAAGCCGAAGAGAAGCTGAGCCGAAAGAAAGGTCAGCGAGGGCGAGGCATAAGTCAACCTAGAGGCAAGGCAGTTGCCCAGGAGAAATATCAGAAGCCTAAGGAGGAATGGAAGAAACCTCAGGGTAGAGTTGAAAGAGGTGGGACCTCACAGCGACAACCATATGTTGAACAGAGAGGGAAACATATAGAGCAGAGGGGAGATTATGTTGACGCAAATACTTTTCCTCGTACAAGAGGTAGAGGAAGAGGTCGAAGTGGAGTAATCACATGCTTCACGTGTGGAAAGAATGGGAATAGGTCATTTGAGTGTCCATAAAAGAAGAAGGATAGTGGGGAAGCTCACATCACCGAAGCACAAAAGCGGGATGTTGAAACCGAAGACACAGAAGGCGGAAGGTCGTTGATGATGCGTAAAATTCTCTTAACACCTGGAAAGGAGGTGGAGGACTCAGCTCAAAGGACCAAACTTTTTAGAACGACTTGCAAAAACAAGAACTGGGTATGTAAGGTTATTGTTGACAGTGGTAGCACATATAATCCTGTTTCAACCGAGATGGAGGAAAAGCTGGAGCTGGAGACAACTGATCACCCGAGTCCATATAAAGTTTCATGGCTACAGAAGGGACATCAGGTAAGTGTCACTAAACAGTGTTTAGCTGAATTCAAAATAAGGGAATATAATGATAAAGTACTCCGTGATGTTATTCCCATGGATGTATGTCATTTATTGTTGGGTAGACCATGGCAATATGACAGAATTGTGGTTCATGATGGGAGAATGAAAACATATACCCTGGAGAAGAATGGGGAAACATACAGGTTGCTTCCGATAAAGGATAAGGAGGTAAAAACAGAAGTAAACAACACAATACTTCTCATGAGTGGGAAGGAACTTCTTACAGAGGTAGAGAAGAAGGAAGATCCACAATTCTTTGTGGTCAGGAAACCGAGGATTGTTCTGACTAGCATAAGAGTGGATGATTTACCGGATGAGGTTCAGGAACTACTTGAAGAGTTCGCTGACATCATTGTGGACGAATTACCTCGTTCGTTGCCACCGATGAGGAGTGTGAGTCACCATATAGACCTCATACCAGGAGCAAGTTTTCTGAACAAAGATGCATACAGGTTGACACCGCAAGAAAATGAGGAGGTCAAGAGGCAGGTCCAGGAGTTATTGGACAAAGGATTAGTTAGGGAAAGTTTGAGCCCGTGTGCTTTTCCGACAATACTCAGTCCAAAGAAGGATGGAGGATGGAGAATGTGCACCGATTCTAGAACAATCAACAAGATAACCATTAGATACAGGTTTCCATTGCTGATAATGGATGATCTGATGGATTGCCTAAGTGGGGAAAAGTACTTTTCAAAGATTGATTTGAAAAGAGGATATCACCAGATTTGCATGAGGGAAGGTGATGAGTGGAAAACAACATTCAAGACAAACGAAGGTTTGTACGAATGGCTGGTCATGCTGTTTGGTTTGACGAATGCTCTGAGTACCTTTATGAGACTGATGAATGAAGTCCTGAGGGAATTCATCGGAAAATTTGTCATTGTTTATTTGTATGACATACTGATTTACAGTAAATCAGAGGCTGAACACCTGAAGCATTTGGCCATTGTGATGCGGAAGCTACAGTAGGAGAAGTTGTTGATTAATATGAAGAAGTCCTCATTTATGAAGACAGAGCTCATATACTTGGGTTTTGTTGTTTCGACAAATGAGTTGAGGATGGACCCGGATAAAGTAGAAGTGATCAAGAATTGGCCATCACCGAGAAATATTTTCAAGGTGAGAAGTTTTCATGGTTTGGCTAGCTTCTACCGGAAATTCATCAGGAATTTCAGTGGAATTAGAGCAATGATGATGGACACAATGAAGAAGCGGCATAAGTCTTTTCATTGGACAACAAAGGCTGAGAAAAGCTTCAATCTGTTGAAGCGGAAGATCACAGAGCAACCAGTGTTGGTGTTGCCAGATTTCATGAAGACATTTCAGGTGAAATGTGATGCAAGTGGGTTTGCCATAGGAGTGGTCTTGATTCAAGAAGACATACCGGTCACGTATTTCAGTGAGAAGTTGGATGAGGTGAAACTGAAGTACTCCACGTATGATAAAGAATTCTATGCTATTATCCAGGCACTGAAGAAGTGGAGGCATTACTTGATCCAGAAAGAATTTGTGTTGTACATTGACAATCATGCATTACAGTTTGTGACTCAACATGACAAGTTGAATCAGAAACATGCCAAATGGGTAGAGTATATGCAGAATTTCACATTTGTGATTAAGCACATTTCAGGTACTGCTAACAAGGTGGTTGATGCTTTGAGTAGGAAGTGTTTGTTGCTGTAGGAATTCCGAGTCAAAACATTGGGTTTTGAAAATCTCAGGGACATGTACGTAGGTGATGCAGATTTTGCAGAGGCGTATGAAGCAGCTGAGAATCCAGTTCTCAGAGATTGGAGTCCGTGGATAGATTATATGATCCAGGAGGGATTACTATTTAGAGGGAATCAACTGTGTATTCCAAAATGCTCCATGAGGGAGAACTTGTTGAAGGAGAAACACAATGGTGGATTGGGAAGACATTTTGGCCATGACAAAACATTCACGAAGTTGAGCGAATCATATTTTTGGCTGGGAATGTGAGAATATGTCAAGAGGTTTGTTGAAAGATGTCGGGTTTTCCAGCATTCGAAGGGGAGAAAGAAGAATGCAGGTTTTTATCAGCCATTGCCCATACCAGAGAGGCCATGGGAGGCGATTAGTATGGATTTTGTATTATGGTTGCCGAGAACGCAAAGAGGTGTTGATTCCATCTTTGTGGTGGTGGACAGGTTTTCTAAAATGGCGCATTTCATTCCATGTCAGAATACTAGTGATGTGACTCACATCGCAAATCTATTTTTCAGGGAGGTCATTCGACTCCATGGATTACCGAAGAGCATAGTTTCGGATAGGGATACTAAATTCATAAGGCATTTTTGGAGGACCGTATGGAAGAAGCTAGGAACTAACTTGGTGTTTAGTTCTTCTTATCTTCCTCAGACGGATGGACAGACAGAAGTGGTCAACAGACGTCTGGGAGACTTGCTGAGAAGCTTGGTGACAGAACACCATAGCAGTTGGGATAGCATATTGGCATAGGAAGAGTTCGCATACAATGACTCTGTAAATCGGAGCACAGGGAAAAGTCCATTTCAGGTTGTATATGGGATGCATCCAAGAGGAGTTTCTGAACCGAGGGATTCAGAGAAGAATGAGACTAGCAGTGCTAGTGCAGAGGAATTTGCTGAGGCAATGAAAGAACTTCATAGCAGGGTGAAGCAGCGACTGATGGATTCAAATCAAGAGTATAAGTGCAGAGCAGATCAACATCAGAGACAACTTCAGTTTGAAGTTGGTGATCTGGTTTTGGCACACTTAAGGAAGGAAATGTTCCCAAGGGGAACATACAACAAGCTCAAAATGAAGAAAATTGGGCCATGCAGAATCCTGAGGAAATTCCGAGAGAATGCTTATGAGATCGAGTTGTCGGATGGCATTGGGATATATTTGATATTAAATATCGTAGATTTATACCCGTACAGGGCTGGAGAAGCAGAGACTACAACTGAGCAACCAATCATCTAGTGGACGAAGAAGATGTCGATTGCAGAAAAGCCACAAATGGAGTGCATACTGGATAAGAGAGTGGGCAAGAAGACCAGAAGAAAAGAATACTTTGAGTATCTGGTCAAGTGGAAGAATCATCCAGTTGAAGATGCCAGCTGGGAGACTGAAGCTGAAATACAGAAGCATGGACATACCGTGCAGGAAATCATGGACATGAGCCCATGAAAGTTTCCAAGCCGAGGAGTATGATGCAGGAGCATCGCCAACAACATCAAGCGAGCCAGCACGGAGCGGAAGACAGTTGGACAAGCCAGCACACATTTTGAAAACACCTTGATATTGTTGCTCAAACATTAATGTTTGGATTTAATGAAGCACACTTTGTATATTGTATTGGACCTTAAGCGGATAGCTCTCGTCCTTTAGGTAGATAGACGACATTTAATATAGTTAATGAAGTTAGATAGAAATTTAATTCTAGATTTGATAGCTAGAGTTCGAGGGGGAAAAACGGATATAGACACCCTCCTTTGTACATTGTAATATTATCAATTCAGAGGAGCAATAAGAGAAGAGCATGCAGAGAACTGTGTATGAAGAACACCCATGTACAGGCATTTGAATTAATAGAAGAGATTTGATTCAAATCCATGGCTTGTGTTGTTTTCTCTGTGTATTGATGTCATGCTCATGAACCTTTGCTTCCTGTCATATAATTGTTTTATATGCTGTGTATGTGATTTCATGGTCGAATAGAAGTCTGAAAGGAAGAGGGAATTAGTTTCAATTGTTTCTCTATTATGGGCCAGATAATTCCTGCAAGGAGTGCAGTTGAATTTGTCTGCAAGGAGTGCGTTGACAGAGGGCTTCAGATAGAGATAACTTTTGTTCTAGGTTCCCAGAAGCATAGTTGAGTAGAAGAGCCGTGCAAGGAGTGCACAGACCAAGTGAAGACTCAGAGTTGCAATTCTGAGCAAAGGGAATTAAGACTGTTGCTGCAGGTGTGCACAAAGTCAAGGAAGGATGAACACTTGAAGTGTTTGCAGAGTTGCCGCAAGGAGTGCGTTCAAAGAGTTCTCTTTTTCTAAGAGACTCAGGGTTGTGGAAAAGCTCAGGAGGAGTAGGCCTTCGAATTCGTCGAAGGATTTCATGGAGAGGTTGTGAATCGAAGTGTTTGAGAAAGCGTTGAAGGTGCGCACAGGAGAACCAGTCTTCGTGAGGAGAGTTACTCTGATTAATTCGCAGAAATCCTTTAGGTAGAGCAGACTGTTGAAATCCTCTGGGAGATTTCGCAAAGTTCCGAGGAACGTTGGATCTTGCAGAGATGCAGGGAAGTTATCGTCACAGGTATGGAAAGTGTACAAGCTCAAGAGTGGTATAACCGTCGATCCATTCCATAGGAGTCATCGAATCTACACGTGACATCGCATATCGTGTAATCGCGAGTCAAAGCACCAAGTTGTTGCAACAGGAAGTGCGATGTCGCGATCCGTGATATCCCGATAGGATCAGAACCGTCCATCGTGTGAGGATACATGACAGGAGATCCCGAAGAGTCAGGGATCGGAGAATCGGGGTTTTTGAAGACAAAGAAACCTCGCCTCTTGGCATCGCGACACGCGAAATTCCGACAGAAGGTTCGCGTGGGTCACAACATGAGATAGTGGAGGATAGGTGGCATAGATTCAGAGTTCGAGAAAATCAAAGTCCCTAATCCTTTGGTGTTAGGAATCGCAATCCCGCGAAGTCCAAAGTCCTGACGAGATAAGGGTTCATTGAAAGGTCAACCCACACGTATATCGGCGTTTCGGCGTATCGGGTATTAGGGGTTGGAGAACCAAGATCTTGGCATTGCGATAGAGCCGAAGTCCCGATAGAGGGAAGAGGAAGTCGACGTAGATTAAGAAATCGGGTCTCGGGGATCCGAGAGTGTAGCGCTCGACTGTTGGACTCACGAAGTCGCGAGTTCTGATCCTCCAAGAAGTTAAGGAAGGAGGATCGCGCGATGAAGAGAATCTGTGGGTAGGAAAGATTGCTAATAGGGAATCAGAAGAACCTTTGAGTTCTTCGGGCCATGGAGAGAGAAGAAGGTCCCGAGGAAGAGAGGTCGTGCTCCGAGGAGTGCGGTTGCGTCACGTAGATGGATTTCTTATGTTTAGTTTTGTTTTTTAATGTTATATTCGATGACATCTTATCTCTTTCAATTTCCACATAGGCAACGACGACTCGCGAGGTGTTAAAAGTCAAACATGAGACTAGACTAGTTCCTCACTCCCCTCTTTAAAAGTCCAATAAATCCACAAATTAACATAAAGGTCATTCACCATGGATGTCATCCACAAATTAATCCTCTCACAATTTTAAAAATAAATTAGAGATTTATAGTTTAGGTGATTAGTGATAATCTAAGTTATCATTTACTCCAATTAATATGTTATTAAGTTAAATTTTATATCATAGCTAAATTTCATATTACAAGAAAACAAAGTAATAAGAGTTTAATATATAAATTGGTAATAACTTATTCATTAGCTTTGTGTTTTATGCAAGAGAGGTATTGCATGGAACAATATAGCTATAGCACCACCTAGATTGTTTCTTGTAGTGGAGTAAGGAATAA
Source organism: Picea engelmannii (assembly GCA_009831015.1). Classification (NCBI taxonomy): domain Eukaryota; kingdom Viridiplantae; phylum Streptophyta; class Pinopsida; order Pinales; family Pinaceae; genus Picea; species Picea engelmannii. Next base: position 161,096 of record ML782098.1, on the reverse strand, counting down.
ATGTAGAGTACTAGTGGGGAATAAATGCAAATCAAGAGAAAGGAGCAAATACTTACTAGTCATAGGGAATGAATGTATATCAATAGTAGGAAATTAATTTTGAGTATTTGGCTAATTACTTGGTAGTGGTTTGTAGCATGTAGAATTCGAAAACCATAAATGGTTTTTGGTTTTTTTATGCATATTTATTCACTGCTAGGGTTGGAGGAAAATATAGTGTAAGTTTTAATTCATTGTTATGTTGCCAAAAATTTTAAAGGATCCTTATGCTACTCTTGAACATTCTTGTTGATAGCATAGAAACTCTATATTTTCTAGCGAGAAAAATCCCCCTATTACTATACTAGGTTAGAATATAGGGAGAACACTAACTTCCCTTAAAAGACATTCCTAATCCTAAACTACCAAAAACTATCTGAATAGAAAGACAAAAAGAGAAGAAGGAAGATTGGTAAGCGTACCTTAGGCCTTAACGTCCAATGTAGACTTCCTTCAACTTTGTAGATTCCTAAGTTGCGTGTCTCCTCCAAAAGTTGACATGCAAGAACACTTAGGAAAACATCGTTACAAATACAAACTATACGTATCAATGTTAGAATTCAGATATAAACGTAGACACATTAATCAACAAAGATATAAATACGAAAAGTATTGGGACAGGAAAAGATCTATTTTATTCAAACTGAAGATTAAAGTATTATAGTCTTCTCATCGGTAGACACTCTATGAACCAAGTCCGGGCTCCTCTTACTGTTGCTCCAATTGCATCATTCTTGTGCTTCCTCTCACAATCAACCGATCTCTTTGGGGAAAGGGAAGGGATTTCATAAAGAGAAAGGGATAAACGGGAATGGTAAGGCCAAATCTCAGAAAGGGCTGCAAAGCTTGGGCTAGAAGGGGAAAAGATTTTGGCAGAGTTTCTCCGTTGTCTTTCTTGATTGGAATGAGACCCCAAGACCTCTTTTTATATGATAAAAATATGGTTATTCATTTTGGGGAAAGCTACAATGGGTAAAATGGTTGGGAAACCCTCAATAGCCCGTAAGCTTCGTCGAATTCCTTGCAACGTTTTTTTTTGCAACTTTTGTAGGTAAACGAGGGTTGTTTAGCATGCAACATGTGTATGTACGTGGGTTGTATAGTATGAAACATGCACATATACAGGGTAAGTAGTGCAGCAAAGCCCGTACATGCTCCAAAAAATGGTTTTTTAAAGAGAGATCCTCAACAGTAATTTGGAAAATTGTGCAAGTAGAAAGGACAATGCATATATGCATAGGTAGGGAATTTTAGGGCTATAATAGATGCCCCATAATGTGTGAGGTCAGAAGAGAAAATCATGGCTGAAATACATTACAATATATTTACCATTGGGAAGGCACATAGTTGAGTGAGCTTGGGAGCAAAGTTCAAGAGCATGCCATCTAAAAAATAATAATAATCTCTCCGAGGTGGACATACCCATGCTCGAGATGAACTAATCATGGATGTCAATCAAGTACACTACAGATCCATGTGATATAAATTTTGATATAAAGAGTAGCCATGAGAAATACACAATGGATCTACATCTCAAAATCATTCGACGATATTCAAGTACAATATAATATACATCTTCAAGAAGGATTGGTGCATGTGGTTGGAGATGAGGATTTCATAGCTCGAGAAAAAACTTCAAGATCTTCAACAACTGATGTAGGAGAACAATAGGAGTGTAAGAATCAATAATCTGAGGTCATTGACATGTTGTCGGGGAAAGACTAGAGGATCTTGATCATCAAGAACAAAACTTCATCGATTTTGAATCTGGACTTGACTAGACTTACAGGATGGCTGACTCATGAAAGTCAAGATATAAACTGCACAATGGCTGACTCAGGCTAGATGAAACTTCCCTTGGACAAAAACATGAAATATGATCAGACTTAGGGAACGTAATATTGACATAAGTCTCCGATGTAGGAGGCACCACAAACTCTCCATATGTTTGGAAGAGTAACCAAATGGAGGACACAAATCTGTGTAGCGATAAAAACTTCCTAAGGTCATATTAGATCCCAGTGCTTGGAGAACAAAAGAAGGGATGTGTTTTGTGCAAGGGTGACTATCTTATTGTCGAAAAAGAATTGATATGTCTCATCCCCTCTTTTTGGAATATTATTTTTTTGTCTTTTTTAAATGTTTAACAAACTTGAAAAGGAATAAAAGAATGCTACGTTCCAAGGGAGGAATGAGTGTCACGAGCAAACAAATTGGTTCCAAGTGCATAGAACATACTGATGCTCAGGCCAAGGAGACATGTGTAGGATAAGGACACTCGAGGAAAAATCCCTCCATAGGTCAAGGTGTCAGATCGCAAAGGAAAAAAAGTGTTGTAAGGCTTGCATATAAGGAATGATTTTAAAGGTGCCGATGAGAGCAACATGGAGCCGAAATTATGCCAAAGATGAAAATATGAGACCTACAATATGATTAAGCATGAAACAATAAGACTCCTTCTATGTGAATTTTTATGATCCCAAAGAAGGTAAGATTGGTGGGATTTTCATGTTTATAGAGTTTGAAAAAACGCTAAAAGAGGAATCCAAGGAGTTCCTTTTTCTCAAATAGTCTAGTCAGTTCAAAAAAGGGTTATACTTATATCGAAAAGAAATATCTTCGAAACCATTTTAACGAGTGTGATTGAGACAATATCACTCGATGATATTTTCAATTTTAAGGAGTCTAAAAATAGCTTAATTATGGACTCACAACATTTTTCTAGTTTTAGTCTCCTTAGCCCGAAAAAGTATAAAATATAACTAAGGAGAACTCTCCCAATGAAACAAGTCTCTCGAGGCGTACCTTTTACTAGAATAATCTATTGGCTAGAAAAAAGGTTAAATTCATGATGAATAGATGTTCTTTCTGGACCAATTAACGAGTGTGAAAGGAATAAGGGCATTCAAAAATCTTTTCATAAATGGTTGATCTTGATATACAGTGATGTTGTATTTCGATTCTTGTTGTGTAGTGATGATATGAGATTTGAATGTGTAATTATTAATGTATTCCATTGTCACATATCACTTATCCTAACAGTTGTTTTCAGAAAAAAAAAAAACAAAAAAAAAAAAACAATTTATTCTACTATACTCCCTTATTTGATGTTGTAACAGAGGGGATGTTAAACCTCTCCACATGGGTTCAATTCCTCAGAAGTGACATGTGATGCCCTTAATGGGTCTATATGATTGTCTTGTTGTAGAGCCCCCAATACTCTTAAAATTCTCAGTCTCCCCATGTTCTCTCACGTATTTCAGGGGGGTTTTCTGTGGATGTAGTGAGTACATGTCTTTGATGTTGTGAACCACATGTAAAAAAATGTGTGTGTGTGTGTGTGTATAATTAAAAATTTAATAGACATATAATAATTATAATGATGGTTAATGTCCACTGCAAAAAAGAAATGGTTTATCGAACCTTAAGAAAAGTAAGAGATTACTTGGATTTATTTAATATTTTATTTCGATGGTTGAAAAAAAATTAGAGAAGCATTCCAAGATCAATAATTTTTTTATGACTTAGAATGTTAGTAGGGTTGGTATTGTGACAAATATTTTGAAATTGAGATCTAATTTGGGTATACCCAAGGAACTCTAGGAAAAAGTGCTATTTATATTCAAACCTATTGGTGTCACAAAGGTGATCTAGGTGGATATCGGTGGCCACCCACCTTTTCCAACTCACTCAAAACAATTTTCTGGCAATTTTGGCAATTTACTATTTTTAGCAGTTTCTAACTTCCAGGGCCATTTTGAAGGCCTAAATGAAATTTTTTGAGATAGAGCTTCTCAATGATACCCAAAGTCTCTTATTGAGACCCAAAAATGAATCTCCTCAATGATATCTTTCCAACAATCTATCATGTGCCTAGAACGAAGATTGTATGCAAAAGTTACGACCCCTGGAAGTTGACATACTAACTTAACCAAACGAGGCCCACATGAATTTTGGTGCTTCATCTCCTAGGGTTAGGTTTTTGGATGTCTAGGGTTTTTGATATTCCTGTTTATTGTAAAAAGGCCTTCAAAGCCTCATTGTAATCATCCTCTTGCGAATGAGCGCAACCATCACATCTCTTCTCAAAGATAAGTCATCACCATTCCAACAAGCTTGTTTTCCATTGCATTTTATAGCTTCATCTTATTTCCTTATTGAATAGAAAACCAGTTTTACTGTATCTCTGTTATTCTATGTTAAGCATATTTTAATAATCTATATTCATTTCGTTCTGCTCATAAAATCGAGATCAAAAGGTGACAAATTATTTCCTGCCATGGTGTTCTTAGGATCACCCAACATCCAATTTCACTATGCATCTCATGAAAATTAGTTCTTATTTTAGAAATATTGATTCCCTTCTTTATGCTAGTCAAAATGGAGAGATGCTTTTGATCTTCAAAATTAGGGTTAACCACCTCCTTATAATAACTTAATTTTCTTTTATCCAATAATTATTTATGACACCATAGATTATCCTTAAATACAGCTTCTACAATACATTTCATATCATCAATATTCTGCATAATAGATTCTTCTTTTACTATCCAATGATTTAGTGAAGAATTGGCATCATTATGGCATCCTCGCTTGAGCCATTAGTGATTTTGGATAGATTTTGAAGCAATTTTGGGGAGCCTCTTGTCATCCATGTTGTTTATATCATTATTGTACATTAAGTACCTAATCATAACTATGATCTCAATGGGGTAAAGGATCACTTCTATGATGAGGTTACAATATGGTGTATTGCCTTTAATTTTGAGATTATAAGTTATAAAATTCTTTTGGATCTGCTTTATATTTCTCCAGGATCCCCCAGAGATATTTCATCGCCAAAATTTACATCCATATAAGATAAAATTAGTGAAAAGAGTCTTAAAGAGGGTATTTTTCTAATCCCATATCCAAGGGTTTTCTAATTTACAATTCTTTTGAAGATTGTGATAAGTTTTCCATCCTAAATTTATCCTTTTCTCAATGCTATAGTTTGAATTGAGCTTGTGATGAATATAAATTCCAAGAAACTTGTATGAAGGCACTTCATCCAAGATATTATTATCATATAAAAAAGTATTTTAGGTGATCTTGTCATATTTAATGATCATAACGTTCATTTTGTCAGTGTTCACAATCAAGCCTGTACTAGAGAAAAAGTCGTTGAGGATTCTAATTTTCTTAATAAGGTCATAGGGATTCCTTTCCATAAGAACAATATCATCAACATAGAGAAGAAGGATGGTTATTGTACTAGAAATAGTTTTCCAAAAAAACCTGCAGCTTCCAAACAATATTCTAACTTGTCAATGTAAATGTCGAAAAGGGTAGGGGATAGGGGAAAACCTTGCCTGACTCCTATATTGCAATCACTTTCTTCTAACCAACCCTCAATGATCCTAAACTTGGAAATAACATATATTTATGATGTAAAATAATTAATTATTTAACGTTATAAATATATTTTGGATATATAAATACTTTAGATTTATATTTTTTATATTTATATTTTTTATATTTATATTTTTATCTATAAATAAGCATTTTGTCCCCCCCACTTCGGTCATAAAATAGCACAAACATATTAGTAAAGTGGTTGATATATGTCGACTGGTACCATTTTCCACCTTTTCAAACTAACGTTGTTGATCGGCGTATATCAACCACTTCACTAATGTGGTTGGGTTAGTTTATTTACAATGTATCTTACAAAATTGTAAAAAATGGATAATTGGTTTTACTTGTACTATATAATTTACTTAAGTATATATTATTGTAAAAAAATTAACAAATATTTTGTGTGTTAATTTTATTTATGAAATCAAGGTGCACTTATTTTTATATATATTTAAATAAAATTTATTTGTTAATTAATTTCCAACTATAATATTCATAAAATTAGTTATTCTTTAAATGTATACACATGCAACATTTTTAGTTTTGGTAGTTAGG
>ML782098.1:133159-153111 GCA_009831015.1 Picea engelmannii | reverse complement strand
ATATATTCCCCACCATCCATGTGAAATTATTAATTAAAAAAAATAAAAATAGAAAAATACTTCTCACCACATCAAACTCAAGGGTCATCGGGTGTTATAAAAAGAGGATCGCGAAGCAATAAAATAAGACAAATGTGGAAATAAAACACATAAGATATACAATAAAATAGAGACACAGATATACGTGGTTCAACGAGTGTGGGATACGTCCACCAGAGAAATTGTCAACTCCTTCCTTTATTATTGTCCAACAAATGAAGTGATACAACTGTTCCATTGTCGAATGCAGTAAGTTTGGGAATGTAAAACCCAATGGTAAAAACCAATTCTGTTAACCTACTTCAAGATGGGGAAAAATATTAATATAATATAGGCCATCTCAATGGCTATCAGAATACCATGGTTGGGACGTGAAGGTTTCCCGATGGAAAAACCTTTTGATGGGTCAAGTTTATGATAGGTCAACTCTCCGACAGTTCAAGCCTTCTAATGGGTCCATCAGAATCTGATTCTTGGGACATGAAATCATGTAAAACAAATTTGATCCATGTAAAAAAAATTGATCCATGCAAAAAAAAATTAAATTGAACTTGATTTTCCCCATGTAAAAATAAATATCAAGAGAAACTCTAGAGAAAACCATGGGGAATAAAAATCATGTGAAGTTACCATGTGCATTAAAACCATGTGGTTTTGTAAAATGAAGGGTAAAATACAAATCTAAATAAATAAATACAAAAGTAATAAATAATAATAAAATATTAAAAATAGGAAAATAAGGGCAAGTTACACATGCGTCAAGGTTCCATGCTAGTCATTGTTCCACATGAATCAAGGTTCCGCACCTAGGAACTCAAAAATAGGAGAGAAGTGTACCATGTAGATTTTGGGTAACTGAGTGTCAATTTATATAGGTAGGTTGTATGGAGATGATGAATTCTCAAATTCATATGTGATGAATAAACAACGACCAAGGGGAAAAGACGACACATCCTGCAACAAATAAACGTCACAAATATCGACTCATATGATAAAAGGAGATCGACCCCAATTGGACACATGATACAAGTCAATCCATTCAAGATCAAAATCTCAGAGGGAAGAACTGATAAGATTACAAAAAGAGTGAATATGATCAGATCAAGGAATACGTTCTTACATCGGGCCACAATGCATGAAACTAATTATGACAAATAGTGAGCAAGCATTGGGAAACGACAAGACAAGGAACTACATTTATGAAGATGAATAAGCATTGGGATTGGGGTTTCCGAGAGATGGGAGGTCGAAAGAGGAACCCAGTTGAGATTAATCTAAATAAACTTGTGCCTTTCAGATCTCAGGAAAAACATAAGAGGATTCACTCATCTAGTCCGATTAGACAAAATCGATGATGGGATTCCAATAGGATTTGGACTAGTATTAATATAATGCACACTCAACACTCCGAATGGGGATTCCTTATAGATTAAATGTGATGATCTCATAGGATATGATTGTGAGAAAGGTGGATCCAATATCCTTGTGATCTTCAGACCTCAAGGAAACTATAATCCAAGGGGAATTTTCTTTCCGATGAGGGAGATATTGCTAAGGACCAAGGTTCTAGATACAGATCAAGGTTTTGGCCTCATCAATGCAATGGTGATGAAAAACAAAAATAGTTGTGGTTTGAGAAAGACAAGGATTATTCCATAATGCTAGTTGTTGGATTCAAATGAAAAAAAACGATCCACAATAGAGAGAGGTCTAGGAAATATGAAGAAGATCAAGGGATTCCCCCACATGCATTTCAAGGTTGGAGCATTCATGTAAATGAAGTGGCACTACGAACCTGCTCCTGCAACCATAGGAAATATGAGATCAATTATGCAATTAAAAAGACGCTTGTCATTAGGGTTTCCCTTAGGGTTTACAGTTCGACTTAGGACATAACAGTTTGGGGATTCGTTTAAGTAACTCCTAAGTCTACCGAGCCTTTTGGAATTTGTGTGTTTCATCACTTGGTGGATAGTTTCGACCTCTGAACTATCCATACCAGTATAGGGAAATACCATCTCTGAGATGGCTATGCTTTGCAAAATTTCCAACTCTGATATCAGATCTCATCCACTTAAATGTATTGCCTAATAATAAAAATATGCACATACAACATATACGGGAAAACCCATAAAAACAATACATAGTTCATGCATAATTATATATTTATGAAAACAAAAATAAATTTTGCAGGACTAAGTATCGACATGTAAGCATAATTATAGCAACAAATGACCATGGAAATAACCATAATTATATTTCTTGTGCCATTTTAATAACAATATGTTAAAATATAAATAACATAGTAAGTACCCATCACATGAATACATAATAATCAATCAATAATTTAAACAAACACATTGTGAACACTTATTGATTTGGATTTTATGAGCAGAACGAAATGACTACAGATTATTAACAGGTGATTAACACAAAATAATAGAGATACAATAAAACTGGTTTTCTATTCAATAAGGAAATAAGTTGAAATTGTAAAATGTAGTGGAAACAAGCTTGTTGGAATGGTGGTAGCTTAACTCTGAGAAGAGAAGTGACGACTACACTCATTTGCAAGAAGATGATTACAATGAGTCTCTGAAGACCTTTTTACAATAAACAGGAATGCCAAAAACCTTGGACATCCAAAAACCTAACCCTAGGATATGAAGCACCAAAAGTCACGTGGGCCCCGTTTGGGTAAGTTAGTACATCAACTTCCCGAGGTCTTAACCTTTGCATACGAACTCCGTTTTAGGAATCTGATACCCAATTGGAAAGATATCGTTGAGGAGGTTCATTTTTGGGGAAACATTGAAAGAACATATATATATCTCCCCATTTTCCCAAAGCACATCGTTCAGGGCCTCAAAACATCTCAAGAAGTGAAAAATTGCTAAAAATAGTAAATTACCAAAATTGCTAGAAAACTTTTTTGAGCTAGTTGGAAAAGGTGGGTGGCCATTGATATCCACCTAGATAAATCCTCCCTCCTTAGGAAGAAATGGTGTCCATTTCTTTGAGTTCCCCCATCATATAAGGAAATTTATGTTGAATTTGGCCTCGAGTGAGCCCTTGCTTTGGTGTAGGAGTTGCCCTGCTTTAACGACTTGATAAAGATGGATCCTTTTTTGTCGAGTTTCCTTGATATGTGTGTCCACAATATGATCATTTTATTTTTGTTGTATGCATTGGGGGATGATCTTTGTTGGTGTCAGTTGTTCTGCTACTTCTAAGGTTTCCAATAATGGTGGGAAATAAGGGCAAAGGACATTCACGTTGAACTCTGGGTGCAGGCCAAGGAAAGGAGGAATGTTGAGATCAAAAGAATTATCCCCCACAGCCTTGGTGATGGTTTACAACCGATAACGGAGTGGGAAAATATTCCAATGGGGTCATGTAAGGCGTTCTTTTTGCAATTGCAACCAAAATTTTTCACCCACCTAAAACTTATGTGGCACCAGATGTTGATCATGGCGTTTATTGTACTTGTCATTGGACTTCTGTAGGATATCCTTAACCTGTTGGAGGATGTGTTGGATCCACTCAATGAACCATGTGGCTTTTTCAGCTTCAGTTGGAGAAGGATATGAGTCGGTCGAGGTGAATGCAAGGGGAAGTGCAACATCTATGGGACCCAATGGTTGGAATCCCAACCCCACCTGAAAGGGGCTATGGCCAGTTGAGATATGCAGGGATCGGTTGTAGCTATGTTGGACATAGGGAAGGCTCTCATCCCAGGTGCAAGGGTTCTTGGAATTATACATGCGAAGGATATGCACAATCATTCGATTTACAACCTTGGTTTGGCCATCTGTCTGGGGGTGGAAAGTCATGGATTTGGTGAGCTTGGTGTCCAACATTGACCAAAGGATCGACCAAAATATGTTGATAAATAGAATGTCCCGATATGAGACAAAGGTTCGTGGGATTCCAAAGTGTACCTAGAATCTTTCAAAGAATATCTTGGCAGTGGCCTCTACTATGATACTCTTCTTGTAGGTAACCATAATCACCATCTTAGAAAAGCAATCAACAACAAAAAAAAAACAGTCATTTCCCCACTTGGTTGATGAGAGGCCCGACATGTAGTCCATTGAGATGGATTACCATGGACTATCAAGAGTAGGAAGAGGGGTGTACAGGCCCTATTTCTTAGTGGCTGGTTTTGCAATAGCATAGACAATGTAGGACCTAGCATATTTGCTGACCTCCTGTCGAAGTTTCGACCAGTAGAAATGTTTCTATAGAATCCCCACTGTCTTTTCAACACTGAAGTGTCCTAACACCTAACTATAGTTGGATTCCTAGATCATCTTCGCTTGCTCTCTTCATGGAACACAAATATGGCCTAGATGATAGAACAACCCATATTGAAGATGGAAATTGTCGACAATTGTGTTTTCACCCAACATTTGGTAGGTGGTGGCGAAGTTCGAGTATGTCTCATAGAGTTGGGGCCATCCAGAGGTCTCATGGCCGTAAGAGATTAGCACCGTGGTGAGTGCCGCGACTGGCGGTTTGCTGATACAATCAACGACGCGATTGGTGCTTCATGTTTTATACTTGATGTTGAGGTGGAATTGATGCAAGTATGTGGACCACTTTTGATGGAAGTCATTCTGCAATTTTCCTTGTGTCTGCATGAACTGTAGTGGCTTATGATCAGTGTGGATGACTACCTCCTTCCCAAGAATGTAATGTCTCCACTGGCAGCAGGCTTTCACAATGGAGTACATTTCTTTTTTGTAAGTAGGGTACTTGCGGAAAACATTTGATAGTGTCTCACTATGATAGGCCATGGGGTGGTCGTGCTGAGTGAGAATGATGCACAAAACATAGTCTAAAGCATCGATATTGATTTAAAAGGGTTGTTCCAAGTCTGGTAGTGAAAGTACTGGAGCTGAGCACAAGTGCTTCTTCAAATAATCGAACTCTTGTTGTTGGGACCGAACCCATTAAAATTTCACCTTACCACCACCCCTGGTTATTTGACTGAGGGCCCATGCAATATGGGATAATCCCAACACAAACCTGTGGTAGAAATTGGCAAGGCCCAAGAATCTCCAAAGATCAGTGAGTGTGATTGGGGTTGGCCAGTCACAGATGACTTAGATCTTGGCTGGATCCACATGTACGCTATGTTGATCAACAATGTAGCCCGGGTAGTGGACCCTGTCCATGCCGAAGGATAATTTTTTCAAGTTGGCGTATAACTTGTGTTGTTGCAAGGTGTGCAAAACTTGTTGAATATGCTGCAAGTGTTAGGCCCAAGTCTTTCTGTAAATGAGAATGTCATTCATATACACCACTACAAAATTATTGGTGAATGGTCACATGATATCGTCCATCATCCTCATGAAAGTGACTCAAACATTTTTCATACCAAAGGGCATGACCAACCATTCAAAAAGGCCTTCCTTTGACTTGAAGGCGGCCTTCCATACATCTGTCTGTTCTATCAGGACTTGGTGGTAGCCATATTTCATATCAATCTTATTGAAGTATTTGGCCCTTGTGAGTTGATCAAGGAGGTCGTCGACTCAAGGAATCGGGTAGCAGTTTCTGACTCTGATTTTATTAAGAGCTCTCTAATTAATGCAGAGTCGCCAAGTTCCATCTTTCTTCTATACTAGCATGATTGGGATCCCACAAGGTGGTGAGCTAGGACAGATGTGCCCCTTTTGGAGCAGTTCTTGGATATGTCACTTGATCTCCTCATTCTCTAACAGAGAGTGGCGATAGACTGGCCCATTGGGAAGCAGTGCATCAGGGATCAGATCGATGGGGTGCTTGACCTGGTAGTGCATAGGTACCCCGGTAGGTGAGGAGAAGATATCTAAGTATTCTTCCACTAACTTATCTACTTGCTTCTGCTGTGTGGAGAGTTTGGTCGCAGATACCCTGGATTTCACTGTGATATATTTCTTATTCTAAGAGCGAATCACGAAGAATACAAAATTCCCCGTATGAGATATGACCTTCCTGCATTTCTTAGCAAATATCAAGGAAATAACACTAGGTGGGATGGCCTCGGGTATCCTGTAAAATTTCTTGTTCAAAGTAATAATAACACTACGAGGCCTAGACTCATATAAAACATGATGTTTCCATAATTAAGGCTAGCCCAAAATAACATCACAAACTTCGAGAGGAGAAACATCACACAATGACTTGTCTTTGAAGGATTGATGTCGTATGACAGTTGGCATTGTTGGCTGACGTAGAGATCGCTTCCGTGGCAGAGCCATCCAATGGTGTAGTGTTGTGGGTGCAGCGTCGTCGACAGGGCCAGCTGCTTAACGACCTCTGTTGAGATGAGGTTCTTCTGGCTACCACTATCAACGATGAAGTGCAGTGGGGTGCCTTTTACCCACATCTATGAATGGAAGAGGCACTCTCCTTCTTCTGGATCATCTGGTTCACTAGGCTGGAGCTTAGTGGTAGCAACAATGTTACTGGGTTTGACGTCAATGATTCGTCTTCCCCTTTCTAGTTCTAGCTCAAAGTCAAAACCTGCATCTGATTTAGAGGCTTTCACTTCAGCCACAAATGACTCCTTTGAGCAGTAGTCAACAGTGTTATGCCAAGGGATTTGATGGAAGTCGCACCACTTCGCAATATCTTTCTTTGTCTTTTCGGTGTCCTTCTTTGCTTGCATCTTGGACTGGTTTTCCTGATACTGTCCATATTTTCTATGTCCTTTGTTCTATGTTTTGGGGCCACCCTTTCCTGGATTTTGTTGTGAGGGGTTCCCAGATCCAAATTTCCGCGTATTTTGTTTGATATTTTGCTCGGTTTTGACGACATATCGGTAGGTCGCTCCCAAGGATGACATGTCTAGAAATTCCATTTCGGTCTGGATTTATCTATGCAAAGCACCGTGATACTTGAGCACCATATGTCGCTACGAATATTTTATACCCAACTTGGTACGCAAGGTATGGAAGATATTTGTGAAATCTGGCACTGCTTGGTCTCTTTCTTTCCGCAGTGTGGTCCATTTGGTATACAAGTCATCATAACTTCTGAAAGGGTAATATTGTTCCTTAATAGCATCCCTAAAGGATTCCCAGGTAGTTGTGAATGTAAATAATGAGGGTTCCTTTATTTCCTTTTGTTCACAGAAATTTTCCCACCAATATTTGACATGGGGAACGACTTTGAGGAGCATAATAGTAATCTTTTCTCTATTCAAAAAATTATGGATCTCTTGTCTTGCCATCTTTCTTTTCTCCTGCCATGAGAGGTCTCTTGGGCATGCGATATATTTTTTCCTCTAGAGAAACAAGCTCGAGACCCAACTCTTTGTACTCCGACCTCGTTGGGGACATGAATTAAGAAGATACAGAGAAGACCGCTCTGATACCATTGATCTGTATTTTATGAGAAGAACGAAATGAATACAGATTATTAAGAGGTTCTTAACACAAAATAACATATATATAGTAAAATTGGTTTTCTATTCAATAAGTAAATAAGATGAAACTATAAAATGCAGCAGAAACAAGCTTGCTGGAATGGTGGCGGCTTATCTCTGAGAAGAGAAGTGACAACTGCGCTCATTCGCAAGAAGATGATTACAATGAGGCTCTGAAGGCCTTTTTACAATAAAAAGAAATTCCAAAAACCCAACCCTAGGATATGAAGCGCCAAAAGTCATGTGGGCCCCATTTGGGTAAGTTAGTACATCAACTTCCTAGGGTTGTAACTTTTGCATACGATCTCTGTTTTAGGCGTATGATATCCCATTGGAAAGGTAGAATCAAGGAGATTCATTTTGGGTGAAATAATAAAGGAACTTCCATATTTCTCTCTGTTTTCCCAAAAAACATTGTTTAGGGCCTCAAAACGTCTTCAGAAGTGAAAAACGACTAAAAATAGTAAATTACCAAAATTGCCAGAAAATTGTTTTGAGCTAGTTGGAAAAGGTGGGTGGCCATCGATATCCACCTGGATCACTTATCTAATATAAATATCCACCAATTTCATGCATACCTCTGAATTTCCTCCCATTCCTAGAATCTATTGCTCATAAGCTCAATAGTAGGTCACCCTTGAGTTGGGCATAAACTCCACTTGGGAAAAGGAATTCCTATTACAATATAAGTATTCCAAATGAAATGAATTCCCTTATTTAGGTTCCAAGTTTAACAACCATCCTATATTCCCTCATTCCCCACATTCATGTCCCACCCAAAGAAAGTTTTCCCATTCTCTTCTCAGTAGTCCTTCCACTACCCCACTTCCTTTTTGGGGCTTCAACAAGAGACTATACCTGAAGTACCAGATCCATGTAACTACAACTTGACACCTTGGGAAAATAATTCTTAGAAGTCCTCTCACCTGGAGAGAATTATCATGGGCCCGAAAACCTGCCTCTTCGACAAAACTACTCTCACTTGGAGAGAATACTCACAGGCCTAACAACCCACCTTTTCAAAAACACGTCTCTTGCCTAGAGAGAATTCTCTTGGGCCTGACAAATCACTTCTTCAACTACTCGCAGGCCTGATAACCAACCTCTTTATTTCAACCTACAAGTAAAACACTCATTACAGGAAGCTACCATATCTAATGTATAGGTAAGATGATGGATAACAACAGTGCATGTATGGTAGATGGATGATTGAACATGAGTGAATTATGGTGAGAAATCATAGAATGATCAGATGATGATAGGGAAAATGCACTAATATTTCCCCAATATAATTTCATGTTCATGAAATGGCACTTGTTACCTCATAACCTCATTTTCACCCACTTGGTGATTCATTCCCTTCCTTTTTGGGAACTTGGGATAGCACAATGTATATGTATCCATAAATGATATTTTATGAATATTATTAAAATATTCCCATGGCCTAATCCCCCCCATGTCTTAGTCCTCTTCCTAGACTCTTAGTTCCATTTCCCTTCTAGTAGCGTTTATCCCCTAGGCATAGTGGACTTTCAACATATAGGCTCTTGAGCCTAATATTCACGTAGGCACTCAGGCCCATAATATCTTGTTTCACAAGCCTATAGAAAATAAACATATGTACAATTATAACCAGGGATCAATCTTCAGATATTACATTTGTTCCTTCCCTAATTGATAGGACATTTAGACCCACCTTGAATGTTTTCTTAGTTATGTGCTCATTATGTTGGGATTTTACGTGTCTTGTGACTTCTTAAATTTATCACGTACTTAAAAATGGATATACCTAATATTTTCCACAATTTTCTCCACGTTCAATGCATCTTCCATGGTGTCTTCCTTTATCCTTCCTTTCTATTCATATAAAACATTGAAGGAAGAAGGTGAAAAATACCAAAAAAAAGTTTCAAAAGGAGACTACCAATAGAAGTATGGACTACTTTGTTATAAGTCCTGAATATAGATTAGATTTTCATTTGAATACTTCAGATGATTTTTATTATAATCCCTCAAAATCTAAATGAAATTCATCATGACTACTTCTAACTTGTCATCTATCCATAGATGGAAAGTTGTAGATCTATTCAATTTGGTGTCCATGTTATCCCAACATGCAATACAAAAGGAATTGAGAAATATAGTATCTTTGTCTAAGATGATTCTCCTTGGTATTATGAAGTTCACCCAAACCCATTCAAAGAATAGGTTTTTCGCTTCTTGTCCTTTGATGGTATTTTTACAAGGCATAAGAATGCACATCTTATTGAACCTGTCAACTACCACAAATATATAGTCATGTCCCTTCCTAGTTGTTAGAAAACCATCCAGTACAAAAACCATGGAATTTTTTTCCTAGGGTTGAGTAGGTACATGTAAGGGATGGTATAAACTATTCTTTCTATTACTGGATTTGATGGTACAAAAATGTATGCATCCTCTAATATGAAAAGCTACATCATTTTTTTATTCTATGTTAATACACATACCTTTGTAAGTTGACAACTATCTTCCCAACACCAAAATGTCTTGCAACTTTGGAGGTATGAGACTCTCTGATAAGCTGCAATATTTCACCTTTAGGGACATAGAGATTGTCTAGCTTGGAGAAAACTATTCTAGAGATGATAGTCAACCTTATTGTCTCATTCTTCAAAACAAATTTGACCATGTAACTATTGAAACAACTCTTTATATTCATCATATTCTATGTATTCCTCTTTGTATGTATGATGGGTAAAAGGATCTATGTGCGTAAGATTTACCAAAGCTATAACATTGGATTTGGGTGGCTTTGAAATCACATCTTCCAAATTATTAATGCTCCCCTTCTTATTTTTAATGACTAGATGAAACTACTGGAAAACCCAATCCACTTGTAATGTTTGGTTTGTTGAATCTTATGTTGGTATTGTAAATACTACATTGGTTGGTGACCAATGTGGATAATGGTTTCCTTTCCCATTAGATAGTGTTTACACTTCTTAGTAGCTTGAACCAGGTCATATATTTCCTTATCATATGTAGGGTAGTTCAGGACTCCCCCAAGAAACATTTCAGAATGATAGCATACTAACTTAACTTCTTTCATCAATTACCACTCCCATAACATATTGACTTGCATCTATATCCACTTTGAAATGCTTCTGCAAGTTAGTAAATGCAAGGATCAGTGCTTGACTAATATTCCATTTAAGGTCATTGAGATATTTTTGTTGATTCACTCCCTGTTGGACATTATTACCACTGATTTTTATGGAATGGAGTGACACAAATACTATTGAAAATGATGTTGAGGATGTCCTTCATCATTGTCAGATCTATATTTAGTTCCCACCCCCCAATTAAGTACCCCAAATACACTAATGACTATTGAGAAAATTCACATTTCGTAAGGTTAGCACTGTAAACCTTGGTAGCGTTGTAAATCAATATGTCATCGAAATACACTATTACAATTGAATCTAAATAATGATACACTACATCATTCATCAATCACATAAATTTAGCTAGTGAATTACATAAAAATGAAAAACTATTTATACAAACGGTTCCTGGTCTTGAAGGTGGTCTTCCAAGTGCCTTCTTCTTTAACATGTACCTAGTTGTAACTTGATTTGAGATCCAACTTTGTGAATTACTTTTCATGTTGCAACTAATCTAACAAATCATCGATCCTAAATATATTGTATTGATTCTTGAGTGTAGTATTGTTCAAGGCTTTGCAGTTGATACACATTCACCAATTCCCATCCTTATTGGGTACTACAATGATAGGTGACCCACATTCACCAATTCACCAATTCCCATCCTTATTCCAATAATTATTTCAACTATTTATTCACTTCATATAGTTCCAAAATGGAATATCTATATAGCCCAATATTTAGTAATGTGGATTTAGACAACAATTGTATCTCATGCTCCACTTCCCTCTTCAGTTCTAACCCTTTAGGATCCTCAAAGACTCCTTTGTACACCTACAATGACTCCAACTATTATTTCTTCTCTTATGTACATCCCTCCAAAGGTGTACCTTTAATCTTAATGATTCATCACCTGGCTAATTATCTCTTAAATACATACTTGTTACTAGATCTAATAATTTTTTTTTCTTAGTTAAAACTTACTAGAGAGATATTGGATCTTACTTAGTATTAATTTACAATGAAATATTTCATATCCTTGATCAAGTCGTATTTGTTTTCTCTCCTCATGAATATCAAATCCCTCATATACTTATAGGGGCTTTCAAGCACGGCACCACACACATTAGGAGGTACTACATCTAACTCCACTTCATCAATAAAATATGCACTTGTAACAAATTTGATCCTTCACTATTTTGTGACCTTTAAATCTACATCCTTCTTTACCCATCCCAATGGATATGGATAGGATTATCATCAAATTCCAAACCAAGCTTGCTAACCATATCAACTTATATGAGGTTGGGTTATGAATTGGTTTCACAATAGAGAATGTACATTTGACTTCTTGACATGGATATTAATATGGAAGAGTTTTTTCATCTCCTACTCTTCCTTGTGATAAAGGTTACTCATATTAAGTGTAGAAAATATTGTCATCGACAATAGAGTTTCTCTCTACTAGGTTGCTTGAGTTCATGGATAGAGGCTTATTCTTCTTGGCATCCATATTAAGGACCTTTGGATTTAGCTCTAGATGTACCTTCCAACTCTTATATTTTTTGCGACCATCAATATTGCAATGGTTGCAATGGTTATTTGGATCCTTGCACTAATATGAAGTAGTTGTTGTTTCATTGTCTTTTTATTTCCACTTCTTATTCCCCTCCTTGCAAGAATCATAGTGGTATTTATATTTATAACCACTCTATTGTCTTTTCTTATGGCATGTGTTATTCAGGTACCATTATTACACATAGACTTCATCAAAAGTAATTTGCATGAAGATTATCACTTTATTTTTAAAATGACTATGTAGACCCCCTAGATACTTCAGAAGTGTGTTTGAGTTATTAGGAGAGATACCCAACCTTATATCCGTATTCCTAAACTCAAAGGTGTATTCTTGCACACTCTACCCTTTCCTCTACTTCAAGTGATGCCAATGTGTCCACTGGTCCTCTACATACCCAATACGGTGAACCTGGGACTTGATCATTATGGTTTTGAATAGATCCCACTTATTTATTGGTGGATCACCCTCCACCCTAAGTGTTGTTTTGTGGATTTCCCACCAACTTAGAGAATGGACCTCTAGTTTTAGTTAGGAAAATGAAATTTTCTTCTCTTATTCTATATTATGGACAATCAGATACACTTATAACTATTGCATCCAATGTTTGGACTTAAAAACATCAATCTCACCTTTACAAGGATTGATTTCCACTTTCTCGTCCATTTCAAATAGAGGTTATGAAGGAGTGATGAAACTGGAACTTGGTTTCTCTTTCTTTGAATCCTTTTTCAACTCCTTTTTGGGGTCTTCATTATCTCTTAGTTTCTCATTCAATGAAACTTATAATTTAGAGACATCAACTTCCACGAAAGGTCCGAACATGTTCACTAGATCCACCATGAGGAGTGCCAAGATATATATTAGCCCTGCAAATCCATATTTTGTTGCATCCTAAGGGTTTTTATGAGTATACTCATCCACCATTGCTAGGTTTTTGTTACTTCCATCTTAAGCTAATTCTTGGATCCTACAACTTCCCATAATTACCCAAAAGAAAACTTATTTTATACCAATATGATCTGTAAGCTACCATGGATATTCCACTAGAATAGTTTGTCATAACATATCTTTCAATATTATAAAATATTTTAGTATTTTTAATTTATTTCCTTAGATCCAAGATTTATTATTACTATAATAATGCTCAAGTTTATGGAAACACTTGAAATACAAAAATGAAAGAATAATAAAATGAATTCACCATCCACACAAATCATGACAAGATGCGTCAAAAACTTGATATAAGAGAAAACCCAACTATAATGTGAGGTCTGTGTTGTGTTCTCCTTTCTCCATTTATGAAAATGAAAATACAAAGAAAGGGGCACTCATTATGGAGTTTCTTTTGAAAATAAAATGTCCTAAATTTCCACTACAAAATATTCTTCTACCTCTATTGTTGTCTAAAATACCACTCCTAAGTGCAAGGAGTTTTCCACCGATAAATAAGGTACAATTATCACGAGGATTTTTTTTGATAAATCCACGAAAAAATTAAAGTGAAGCTTGGGTTAGTATTGAAGTTATCTTACCTCTTTATAATATTTAGTATGTTTCATTTACTTACATTATTCTTATGATGATTCTTTTTAATATCTAATAAGCTTAATTTACTTACAATAACTTTTAAGTACCAATTTTAAAATTATTGTGAAACATAGTGAAAGATCATTGATGGAAGAGTCAATTTGGCCCCTCTTTATGTCACTAGTGTGTCTTCCCTAAAATAATTGATCCAATCTAAATCCCCCTAAGAGTGTTATTCAATTGACTCTCAATGTGAGAAAAGCAAATAATATTGAAGCTTATGGGATTCCTTGTTAGGTACATTGATAGGTAGAGGATATTATCCATGCATTACTTCCAAGGAGAAGACTATCAACTATATAAACATGAACTCAATGGGAAATTTCAGTTCAATTCGTTCAAATAATTGGTATCATAATGTCCCTCAACCCTAACACAATTAGGAATAAATTTTATTACCGAGGTCGACAACAAGATTTTGTATTATTGAAGGCATCAAAAACCCATGTTCTCCCACTCCAATTAGGAATGATGTAGTAAAAAAATGAATGTTGGATGAATCATACTATGTTATGTTAGTTTAATGAATTTCGACTATCAACAAATAATATCACGCTTGGATTTAATCCTAATGGGAAGATGAATATGAGGCGTGGTTTTGTAGAAGAGGTTTATTTATACTTATGATCCCACCAAAAGTAGATAATTTGAATGCTATATGAGATATTCCATTGTTCTAGTGTAGTGCAAGCCTCTCCTTTTTCCTTGGTCCCTTGATTTTAATCAATCAATAATGTTAATATTGTTGAAACTTGTTTGGTGAGGCTTCCTAACCTCCCCATGCATCTCTAGTATGAGGACAACTTACTTCAAGTTGGGAGAATATATCAATGACAATGGTAGCTAAGGAGAGGCCAGTCTTTTTATCCCATAAGAATCCATCTAAATATTGATCTGAGCAAAGGGTTATTGAACATGATAACATTATATTAGGAAGGAACCTAGTGGAACTAGGGCCTAGTCTACAAGAGCACTTCCATCTACTGCAATATATGTAGGGTAACCCAAGGAAAAAATCATATTTGCGACTAACCCATATCCTAGCAAAATTCTTTAAGTTCAATAGTTCAAATGGCTCCCAAGTTGTTAAGAGGAAAAGGAGAATATCAAAATATGGAGGAAATGCAAGACCTCTTGTAGAAGTAGGTATTTAATCATAGAGAAGAAGAAGAAACTCTAAGTCATAAGGTCTTCCCAAGGAAATAAAATTAGAATCAATTGTAAAGAATATGCAAGACCCATCCTTTCTAGCTATGTAATCCCCCTCCTCCAGGGGCAACTTGAAAGAGGAAGGATCATAATTGAAGAAGCTATAACTACTCGAAAGTGGATAGTGGAATTAAGGAACAAGTAAAAACGCCCCTAGAGAAATCCAATGTGAGTATCCATCAACCAAGGCATACTCTAGATTGCATGAAGGTCAAAGTCTAAGAAATAATTATTTTTGGGAAACAAATTTTAATTTATTATATATAAATATATTGGTATTCATTGTTCGCATATTATGTGATTTTTCATTTATTTTTCCATATTATGTGATTTTTCCAATATAAATTAACTTTTGAAATTAGTTCATCATATTTTTCATTTATAAATCAAAGTTTAAAAGAAACTCACTATTTCAGAAATCCATGTACCATAACAACTAAAGATTCCTTCATTGAAAAGATTATGTTTGAATCCCCTTGTGCTTATATGTGAATCCCCTTATGACATCACAACTAAGGATTTCTTAAAAAAAAATATATATATATATATTTCATAATATTATGTATTTTTACCATAGATTTTGTCTCTCTCCAATGTAATTGTTTTGAAAATAAGTCTTCATTTGTAAATTCACTATTTATAAATTTCCATGTATCATCATAATTTAGATTTTTTTTATAATAATAAAAAAAATGATATGATAACTTTTTATTATAGATTTTAATTCACAATCTCTTATATAAAAATATAATTTTGAGTTATAAATAATTTTTTAAATTAATTTAATTATTTATTCAAATTATCAACAATATAGTTTTTATAATTTTTAGTTGTTCATAAGTTGTTATTGTTAAACGATATAAACCATGAATATAATATGTTTCGTCAACTTAATTTATGATAATTGATAATGAGATTGAATATGATTTAAATCAAAGTTATTTGACTATATTCATTTAATAAAATTAGCAGTAATTAATTTTAAATTTAATAATAATAAAATTAAATATGATTTAAATCAAATTTATAAATCTATACTCATTTAATAAAATTTACTTTAATTTGAATTTGATTATTTATATAGGGTTTATAATTAATTATAAATTTAATAATATTCAATTTTTTTGTTTGAAAATTATTTGATTTAATAAAAAAAAATTCACTTTAATTTGATTATTTATATAAGGTTTATAATTAACTATAAATTAAATAATATTTAATCTTTTTTTGACAATCATTTGATGTTGAAGTTTTTTTATTTTTTTAATATGTAATAGTTTTTGAAAATTTTTATTTTTTTAATATGTAATAGTTTGTAGTGTTATTTTAATGAGTGTCATGTTAAAAAATTTATTGTAAAATTTGTGATATTTGATAAGGTTATTGTAAAAAGAAATCAACCATTTTTTGTTTGAAATTTATTTGGTTTTAAAATTTTTAATTTAATAAAATTAGTGTCTTGACTTTAATTTGATTATTTATATAAGATCTGTAATTAATTATAAATTTAATAATATTTAATTTTTGTTTTACGATCATTTGATTTTGAATTTTTTTATTTTTTAATATGTAATAGTTTGTAGTGCTATTTTAATGAGTGTTATATTAAAAAAGTTAATATAAAATTTGTGATATTTGCTAAAGTCAATGTAAAAAGAAATCAACACAAAATATATCCTCAAAAAACTCATATAAGAGAAAACACATTTAGAAGGTGAAACCTATGTTGTGCTCTCATTTCTCCATTTATGAAAATAAAAATAAAAAGAAAGGGGAATTCCTTATGGATTTTTCTTTTGACACTAAAGTGTCTTTAATGACTACTACAAGTCTTCTTCTACCTTTATTATGCTCTAAAATCCCACTACTAGGTGTAAGGAGTTTTCCACCAATAAACAAGGTACAATCTTCATGAGATTGTTTTGATAAATCCACCAAAACATTATAATGAAGCTCGGGTTAGTATTGAAGTTATTTGATATCTTTCTAATATTTAGTTTTTTTCATTTACTTGCATGATTCTTATGATGTTATTTTTTAATATTTAGTATGTTTCATTTACTTGCAATAACTTTTTAGTATCAATTTTAAAATTATTGTCAAACATAGTGAAAGATCACTTATGGAAGAGTCAAGTTGGCCCCTCTTCATGTCTCCATTGTGTCTTCCCTAGAATAATAGATCCAATCTAAACCCCCCCAAGACTATGATTCAATTGATTCTCAGGGAGGAAAAAACGAAGAATACTGAGGCTTATGGGATTCCTCCTTAGGTACAATGATATGCAAAGACTATAATCCATTTTTTCCTTCCAAGGATAATATCCTCAACTATCCGAACTTGAACTCAATGGGCAATGCCAACATAATTCATTCAAAGAATTGGCATCATAGTGTCCCTCAACCTTAACGCAATTAGGAATCAATTTGATTATTGAGGTGGACAGCTAGATTTTGTAGTAGAGAAGGCATCAAAGACCCATGTGCTCCCACTCCAAACATACATGATGTAGAAAAAAATGAAAGTTGGATGAATATGGCCATGTTGTGTTAGTTTAACAAATTTGGATATCGACAAATAATATTATGCTTGATTCAATCCTAATTGGAAGAAGAACATGAGGTTTGGTTTTGTAGGAGAGGCTTCTTTATAGCTATGATCCCACCTAAAGTAGAGAATATGAATATTATATGAGATGGTCCATTGTTCTAGTGTAGTGAAGACCTCTCTCTTGTTCCTTGGTCCCTTTATTTTAATCAATGAATAATGTTAATATTGTTGAAGCTTGTCTGGTGAGACTTCCTAAACTCCTCATGCATCTCTAGTATGCGGAGTTCTTAGTTCAAGTTGGGAGAGTATATCAATGACAATGGTAGCTAAGAAGATGCCATTCTTTTCTTCTCACAAGAATCTATGTAAACATTCATCTGAGAAAAGGGTTACCGAACTTTACAATGTTATATTAGGAAGGAACCTAACCCATATCCTAGCAAAATAAGTTAAGTCCAAGAATTCAAATGGATTCCAATTTGTTAAGAGGAAAAGGAGAAGGTCAAAATATGGAGGAAATGCAAGTCCTTCCTGTAGAAGTTAGGTATTTAATCATCTAGAACAACAACAAACTCTTTAAAAGTCAGAAACTCTTCCCAAGGAAATAGAGTTACAACTAGTTTTAAATAATAAGAAAGACACATCCTATCTAGCTACTGAATCCAATTTTAAATAATAAGAAAGACACATCCTATCTAGCTACTGGATCCAATTTTAAATAATAAGAAAGACGCATCCTATCTAGCTACTGAATCCCCCCTCCAGGAGTGACTTGCAAGAGGAAGGATCATATCTTGCAAGGATCATAATTGAAGAAGTTAAAAGAATATCAATAACTACTCGGAAGTGGATAGATAAATAAAGGAACAAAGGAAAACTCCAGAGAAGCAATCCAAATGTGATTATCCATAATCAAGGCATGCTCTAGATTCCATGAAGGTTAAAGTTTAAGAAATAATTATTTTTAAGAAAGAAATTTCAATTTATTTTATATATGTATTTTTTGACATTCATTTATGTTCTCATATTATGTGAATTTTGCAATGTAAATTATGTCTTAAAAGAAACTCATCAGAATTTTCATGTATAAATCAAAGTTTAAAAGAAACTCATCAGAATTTTCATGTATAAATCAAAGTTTAAAAGAAACTCATCAGAATTTTCATATATATAAATCAAAATTTAAAAAAAAACTCACTAACCCATGTGTCATCACTGACTAAAAATTCCTTCATTAAAAATATTATTTGTAAATCTTCCTTGTGCCATCACAATTAAAAATTTCTTCACAAAATTTGTTATATAATAACAAAATTTACTATATCATAACATTATGTATGTTTACCTTGTATTTTGACTCTCTACAATTTACCTGTTTTGACAATATGTATGTTTTGAGTCTCTACAATTATGTATTTTTACCATATATGTTTCGACAACATATTCTGACTCTACCATTTAACTGTTATGACAATAAGTCTCCCCTTCTGTGGAAGGATACAATGTGAAGCAGATATGATAAAGAAAAGGCAATATTTATTTCTAACAGCGTTCCTGCCTCATAAGGCAGAGAGAGGGTTGGGTCTAAAACGGATATATCTCGAAGAGTACAGAGCAACTGACGAGATACATACACTTGAGCTCCGATCTGCGAAGAAAATCAGTCATTCATAGCTCTTCTCTCATACACACACAGCAGTCGGGCGCTGAAAGAGTTCTCAAGAACATTTCTAATCCATAAACTGTGACAGAAGAATTCACCACCCATTCTCCGGTGGCCAGAGTCTCCATGAGATTCCTGAGAGTGTACCTGAAAGCTTGAATATCATGGTTGCTCTTAACATTCTCAAGAGCATAAGCAACTTTGGTATCAAGAGTAGAGGCGAAACTGTAATTCTCATAGCGAATGAAGAAGAATTCCAACTGAATCCGAGCGCCTATGAAGTCGGGGCACTCTTGATAAGCCATCTGGGAGGCTGCAGCGGAACATATTTGGCAGTCGTGGTGAGAGACGTCAGGCCTGCATTACAGAAGGCCGTAGACTCCGCCATAAGTATATGTTGCCAATCCGCCAGTGGGGTAGCGACATTCACCAGGTATTGCAATACCCTGTTGACGTTTCTCCCATATTCACTGGCATTGCTGTATTTGTTTACATTGCAGAGACTGAAAGTGAACAGATCGGATTGCCCATCCATAGCTGAGATTGTAATTACATTAAGCTGCAGTCCAAATAATAATAATGCCATCCAACACCACCGCCATCTTATCATGCCATCCATCTTCTACGTTTCCCAGTTATTACAGAAAGTGCCCGAGACTACTTGAGATTATTGAAAGTTAAATTGTTCATCAGTGTTATTGGTTTTTTTTGTTTTTGTTTTTTTTTTTAATAAGTTTTTTAATCTTATTTCTCAAGTTGTGC
>ML782098.1:119732-133079 GCA_009831015.1 Picea engelmannii | reverse complement strand
TTTGTGCAAAAACTAAATTAAGTTTATTTTTTTTTTAAATTACTACATAAATAAAAAATAATATTCTAGTAAACTAAATTCTATAAAATAAAAATAAAAATAAAAATTATCATATTATTAAAAAAAATAAAATCTAGATGAAGAATTTAATGCTCCATCATACAACCATTCAAACTAAATCTAATTAACAAATTATCCACTAACTAATTTTAATATAAAATACCTTAAAAATATATTTAAAATACAATTTAAAAAAACAACAGATTTCTTTGAAATCACTAATTAGCTCCAAAACCTTATAGAACTTATTAACCCTATGCTCATTTTGAATCAACTTTATACTGGAGGTGGAACAAGTATCCATTATAATTTAGAAATTGTCAAATTTTGAATAAAGTATTTATACACTTGTTAAATTTTGAATAAAGTTTTATACATTTGTCAAATTGCTAATCATTTATAAGGAATTTTGGTTCAACTAACAAATATAAAAAAAATGTCATTTTCTTCAAATCTCCTTCTTGGATTAGTTATTTAATCTTATCTTTCAAATTGTTATTTTCTTCACACATTAATTGTTTATGTTTTTTATTAGATTAAATGTTTTTATATATTTATGAAAATAAAATTATTATAATAATTTATAAAAAATAAAAATAAAATTAATTAATTTAAAGTATATATATATATATAATTTAGTATAATTAGTTTCTTAGTATATTTTAGATAAAAAAAATATATATTTTGGATACTGATAATAATTCCACACTTGTCTATATGTGTGATAAATCTTTAACTTCATATATCAAATAGAATTATAATTTGGCCATTGTCTAATTTCTATGAAATGATATTTTTTCTACTAAATCTATAATTTCTGTCTAAATCTGAATCTCAAATTCCATGCGTTTTTTTCACCGAAAACAAAACCTAATCACATAAAAGCCAGTATCTAGCAGACCGCACTTGCATGCACTTGTCAGCTTTAAAAATGCTTAAACATAAAGTTCAAAAACCGAGGTACATATAAATTTATTGCAACTGCCTATCACATTTACACAATTGTCAACATAAAAAAAACATGGAAATGAAAAGCATAGTCAGAAAATGAAATGCACAATCAAAAAATGAAACGCACAATCAGAAAATGAGGGTCTACAGTTAGCACAACCAGCATGTTAAATCCAAAGTTTAATTATTTAAACTTGGCAATCATATAATGATACAGTGATTTCTTAATATGATTAAGTAAATGTTAAAAGGTAAACAGTTTAACAAATGCATTGAAAAATACAAGAAAGTTATGAAAAGGAAATCACATTCATTGATTTGGGAAGAGGACAAAGAATATGTCAGCATCTTTAATTGTTAGCCATCAAATTAAAATTTTAAATTAAAAAGTGATTAATTGTGCTCACTATGAATAAACCCTTTCGGAATAATAAAACGTTTTTAAGCTTTACCATTAACTGCGGAGACAAACATTAAGAAATACCATTTGAAAACTTAATCTTAGACGTTGAAATCTTATAAGGAATAAAAGCAACGGATAGGCATGCAATCTCAGTTTGTGAGCAGGAATTTAGGATCGGAGTCCAGGATATCCATTGTCTGAGGCAGAAGAGCGATCTCTACATCCACACTGACCCATCCACACTGACCCCGCCTTCTTGGCCAGGATAAAGATAAACCATGCCATCAAATGTGTTATTGCATCCACTCCTCACTCTTACAGGCGATCCCCATACAAAATCATTTTCATACACTTCAAATCTAGGCGAACTTCCAACTGTAACACAATTCATGCCTGCATCACTGAATCCATAAAGCTTCGGATTCTGCTCCCATTCGTCATTCTTCTTTTTGATAGCCTTGGCGCCATGAGAGTCGATCACCTGCTGCAGCATATTTGCTGAAAATGACAGGCCATTTGACTGGAGAAGACCCACTGCAGTGACACGATAGATGCCCTGAATAGCATTACCAAAGTAGCTTTTGGGTAATGGGGGATCAACCCTTGTTCTGCAATCTATGAAGAGTGTGAAGACAGTTATGTCTTCAGGAGCCAATTTCCTGGCCCTTGTGATCCCCTACCAGAGATGGGCTCCAAGAGCCTGGAAGAAAGAGAATGGCTTACCTTCTCTATTCTTGTTAGCCGCAGCCTTTATCTCATCCATCATCTTCTTGCTGAAATGGAAAATCTTGCCTCTGAGAGGAAGTTTTTCGGTTTTGGTACCTTTTACATAAGAATCCCGTGTTGAAGGATTTATATTCAGCTTGACTTTGATATTTCTAGCCACAGTCCTGTCATGTAAAGGAGGAAGGCAAATGGCACTGGAACCCCTGCAGAGCTCAGCCCAAGAACTGATGAAATGCCAAGTTGAGTAGCCGTCCGCTATCAAATGGTTGATTGCAATTCCTATTACAACTCCGTCTATGAGTTTGGTGACCTGTTTGAACAATCATAATAAATATTAACTCGCATAAATCCATGTTAATCTTACTTCATCAAAGATTTTGAAATGCAATTCAAATAAAATATTAATTTTGATTAGAAAACTATTCTCTGTAGCTCCAAAAGATGGATATTCAGAAACCAATCTGTAGCTCTAAAACCTGGATATTCAGAAACCAATCTGAGAGGCATTGCATCTCACCTGAACCCCGACCATGGGGAGAAAAAACCCCTCCGCATTCAAGGTATCAAAGTAAGGAACAAGATCGTGCATTACATGAGAAGAAGAGTCACTATCCGTGAGATCGGAAAGCCCATCATGTGAAGAAGCTTCGATGAAGTCCACTCCAGCATCATTGCAATCCACCTTCAGAATACCATCCTCGTCCAAACACAGTCTCCCTGCTAGAGGATAGAAGTGAACCAAAGCCTCCGACAGGCTTTTTTCCAAGGACTCCACCACGGAGACGAATCCCTGGCTTGGGGAGGGGTACAACAGAATCTTCTGATTGTATTGAAGATTGACATAAGGAAGATCGAAAGTTATCAAGTCACAGTACTTCTGATCAGATGGCTGAGCAGGATATACACATGATTTCCTCAGCATGGTTATCATGTTTGGGTGACTAGCTTTATCCTGAACACATGCACCATTAGGCCTAGATTGTTGGATATACTCCTGAGACATACTGATTACGAAGAATTCTTACGACTCTAATTGAATATCTTTGGTATTTGTAAAAGCTTCCACTGGACCCTCTTTCGGCTTAATACAGAAAGAGGGAAGATATTGGGACAAAGGACAAGGAATTCAAAAATGAAGGATAAGATGCACAGACAAAATCAAAGAGAAATGCAGTGGATATTTGTAGAGAAGGACAAGGAAGGATTTTATAGATGAAGGATTCGATACAGACGACGAAGCTAATTGGAATTTGTTGGTGGATACTGATCGGTGGGCTAAGTCTACTGCTAGCATTTTTATTTACTTAACTATCAATAAAAAAAGCAGTTAAATTTAATTTAAAGTACATTTAAAATAATGTTATTAAGAGAGTTTGGTTTGGTGAAATTGAGGCATTTTTTTTAATTGAAACTATGAAGTTATGAATTCTTCAAAATGAAGTTATTTAACTGTTCTATATTTTTTTAATTTTAATTTAAACTTATAAATTTGTAGGAAATTATTACTTTTTGTTATTTAAAATTCATTTTTAATATAAAAATGGATCAATAAGCTAAAAAACGTCTGCAGTATTTGGATTATACAAAAATAATCACAAAAATCTGCAGATATAACAATTTCTAGCCATATTTAAGGTAAATGTTCCCAGAAAATATAAAAAAAAATAAAATCATTTCATAAAATGTTTAAACTAAACCCCAATGATGACTAAATTTAACCATTAATATATTGTAAAATGATTAAAAAATATAAAATAGATTATCTGAAAAAGGTTGTCATAAAACCCTAAACTCTGCATTAATTAATTAGAATATGAAAACATTAATAGTCACTTTAAATTTATATATATTGGTTGATAATTTTAATATGGAGTGAAAAGGAAAATTGTAAAATAAAATTTATATATATATAGATTGATAATTTCAATATGGAGTGAAAAGGGAAATTGTAAAATAAAGTTTTACATTTTTATTATTTAATGTAACCCTATGTATATAAATACAACCATAGGATTTTAATTGTTAACTTATTTGTATAATAAAATATGTTTGTTTTTATTAAAAAAATAATTATTGTGATTAATATAATAATGACCAATTCAATTGTTAATGTTCACTTATGTTTAGATTTTTTTACTATGTTTAAGTTTTTTACTAGATTTAAGTTTTTACTATTTTTTTAACTTTTTGTGAGATGTATTGAGCATTGATGTTTAAGGAATCCAACCTCTAAGTTGATAATTTTAATATGGAGTGAAAAGAAAAAATGTGAAATAAAGTTTTACATCTTCTTTATTATATATATATATATATATGTGTGTTTATGTGTATAAGTTTAGGTTTTTACCATATTTAAGTTTTTTACTTGATTTAATTTTTTATTAAGTTTTTTGAGTACTAGTTTTTTAGCAAGTCATAATGACCACATCACATATGTTATAAGATTTTATACCCACCTTACATTCCCATAAGTGTTATGCCCACTCATTCTCTTGGGTTTTTATCCCCACTTATTTACTACTCCTTTTTTAACTATGCATGTGGGGTATTTGCTTTACTATTTGTGCCCCGTGGTGCCTTTTTAATGCGTGTGCCTTTTTACTAAGTGTGGGGAATTTAGTTTCTAATGTATGTGCATTTTTACTCCAATTGCAACTAGTTTATGTTTGATACAATGGTTAATCATTTTACCACTCCCAAACCATTTCAATTTACAACATAGTGGGAGTTTTTTCCATGTCTCAAGTTTAGATTTATGTAAACAAAAAATTGTCATTTTTTTTTTATGTGGTTAGCATTGAAGAGTATGAAACGACATTGTAAAGAGGAATGGAGAGAAAAATCTTAAAATTAGACAAAGAAGATAACATGTTCATAATATGTTTTGTTTTTTTTCTTAAAATTCCTCATATATACTTTGAATTTCTAATTTCTCAATTAAAATCCCATAGTTTTTACATTACAACTTTAGTTAGTCAATACCATGGCATACTTTTTAAAACTTTATTGTGGTGTCCTTCAATACCATGGCATTCTTTTGTGACTAACTATCTTCAATTCATTTTACTGTTCACTGATCAAATAGTCTCTCTTCTGAAACCCTCACCCTAATTCTAATTTTTCATATTTACAATATTCAACTACATTACATTACATGTGTTTGGAAATGCCTTCTTATTTACATGTGTTTAGAATTGCCTATTTACAATTTTCACGTGCATTCTGTGATTAATATTCACTGCATTGTCTGATAGATTGTATGTGTTTAAGAATGTCTTCTTGTCTTTGTTGAGAAATCCCTTCTCAGAGTTCCTTATGGATAGCATGATTATATTATTCTCTATGGTTTCTATTGGTAAATCTATCAAAATGGTTGACAACCATTATGATGAAAAACCTTTACCTTACATTAATAATAGTAAATTCGATCGAGTTTGAAAATAGAACCTGAACTTTCAAAATAAAAAACACAATAGACCTATTCATGATAAAAACAAAGAGAGAGAACAAAAGGTTTGTATGAAAATGCAGGTACCAGCATATAAATTAAAGCGTCATTACCTTCATAAAAATCATAATGATACAACTTATTTAAAGCTTATTTTATGGTAAATGATGAAAACAAGGAGAGAGAACAAAAGGTTTGTATGAAAATGTAGCTACCAGCATATAAATTAAAGCCTCATTACCTTCATAAAAATCATAACGATAGAACTTATTTAAACCTTATTTTAGGGCAAGGTAAAGGAAAATTAGGAAAAAATAAAAAATAAAATAAAAATGCATGGCATTTAAACTTGATTTTCGGGCAAAATCACACCATGCATTCAACTTGCAAAGTACCAGATTCAAGTCTAAACGAAAGCAATGCCGACACAAACCTCGGAACTATAAACAAACACTCTAAACCCTAACGAATAGACTTAATCTTTGCAGGAACCATATATAGAAATGTAATTATTGTTATGTAGGAACGAATAGACATTCTATTACTGTTATATAGGAACGAATATACTTTTTATTACTGTTATTGTTTTTATTATTATATAATAACAAAATTATCACTATTAATTTATTGGTATATAACTTTATAAGAATGAATATACTTTTTGTTATTGTTATATTAAGAAGGAATAAATAAAATTAGAATCATTAATTTGGAAGTTACTTGCTGTTAAATAGATAATGCTAAATATTTCTCTATAATAAATTATATGATATAATAAATTATAGGATTTAAGTATGAATTCGAATACATATTATTTTTTTAACACTGATTTATTTTATTGTATCGTTTCCAATTAATTGCTTAACGTGCTCTGTGTTTGTGAAATAAAAAAACAATAGAACATTGTTTATGCTTACTTATTTAACCAGAGAACTATACAGAACTCTAATTATTATAAAATTTTATTAAGAAATTTGTTTAAGATATATAGTTCTATCTAGTTCATAACGCATTAAATACATATAATTTTTTTTTAGCTATGATTTTTTTTATTCTATCGTTTCCAATTAATTGCTTTATGTGCTAGCATAGTTGAAAGCTACTTCCTACATTTTTGTGTTGCACTAAAAAAACATCCACAAACCTTTCAGATCTTAAGTCCGAAGGCTTCATCCCCCTTATGCACGCACAGGGATTTCGAAACACAATAACCTTTGGAAAAGCCTTCATGATCGACAAATCTGGCTTAATCATTAGTTGTGATGGATGACTGAGGATGCCATTTACTTCATAATCTATCGAAGTTGGATAATTCAATGAGGGAAATTTCAACTCTTCAACGTTTAAAAAATCCTCCCATATCGTTGGATATCCCAGAGACCTAGAGTTCTAGAGTTATGAAGTTCCATAATTCCTTGCCACATACTCCGGCCTTCAACTTTCAAGATATTTGTATCCCTTGTACCTTATGTTTCTTTGAGTAAGAGTTCCTTGAAGTGCTTACGTTGTCCTCCCACTAGTTGATTGAATGGTTGAGAAAGGATCCCAATGGGCCCTTGGATCAATGGCTTAGATATATCCTGAATTATTCCCCATGATCTAATGGTTGATGGGATTTCACTGCTCTAGGATTTCACAACTTCATGTCCCTTACAGTCCTTAACCCAATAATTCATAAAGGCTTACCTACTGAAGAGGTCATAAAGCTAAGAAAACTGCTTATTTTTGGTTAGTAGTATCATTTACCCTATCCTTCCACTATGTTGAATATGACAATTGAGAGAGGTCTCGAAGGATACCTAGATCAACAGCTCATGTTGGTTCACGATTTCGACGTTCAGGGATTTCATCCATTCCAAACTCTTTCATGCATGGAGTGGGTCAATGACGAATGACCATAACTCACAAATGACGGTCAGGAAGGGTTCTGAAGGATCCTTAGATCGACAATTCATGTTACTTCAAGACTTTGACATTTAGGGAATCTAGAAATTTAACACCTTTTCACTCCCCGAGTAAAGCAACATCGAATTTGACTGTAGCGTATATCCAATGATCAAGAAATATCATGATGTTTCTTGGATCAATGTCTTGCGTAAATTCGTGGCTGAAAAGATGGTCAAGGTTGAACAGTGGGGCAGATCCCATGATAACGGACATGGGACTGCCAATTGTCGATCAAACCATCAGGTTACCAGTTTGGTAGGTTGCCTTCGATAGGATTTGAAGGTCATGAAGTTATAACATCCTATAGCTCTAGACCTCTGAAATATTGAAGCTCAAAAGACTTATCTCCCTTTGAGCGTAGTGTAGGGTTCCATGGCCCTAGTCATATGGAACTTTTAAAAGCCGCAGATTCATTTAAAATCCCATTACTAACAACTTTCCTTTCCTAGACATAAATAAGCGGAAAATCATTGACAAGAGATAATATCCAAATTCTACTTCAAAATATTCAAACAACGAGACCATCAGAGTCACAATTATGTAACATCAAAACAAGATGAAATATTGTGCCATCATCTAGCTCAAATGAGCTCATACTATACCATGATGTTTAGAGTCACACTTATCTAAAATTATGAGTTATAGATACCAAAATGACTATGGGTGTTTGCTTCTCCACCCAATCGTAGGCTCATATGCATTCACTCTTAGAACTCTGCCAAACCTATGCTAATCCATTATACTACCAGATATTTTTCTCTTTTCCTTGGGTCTTCTATGCTCCAGCTTAGAACTCTTCCACCAGTTCTCTGATCTTTCTCCAAGCCCCCTTTCTAGGCATGGTCCTCCACTCTATTCTCTTGCACACCCCTCTCTTCTCTGAAGGTTCTCAACCTATCCTCTTCCTTATGCCAGAAGGAAAGTTTACATCAATCTCGGCCTCCACAATGATTTCATTATGTGGTACTTTGAGTTGATAGTGTCTTGTCTTCTCAGCTAGGCCCTCCATTGTTCCATTCATTGGGGTAGTTGGTTGTTCAACAACTGGTCCTTTTCTTATTAATTGATATTTCCTTGGGATAAGTATGAGGCTTATTATTCTACATCAAAATATTTCACCAAAGGAGATTGGGTCACCTGGGCATGATGAACCCTCTATATAGGTTTCCTCACTCTTTCCTCTAGTGGTATCATGGCCAATACTTCAAGACTTCACCCCGATAGTCAATTGTTGGAAATCTAAACAATAATACATTTAAATTGTTCTCACGCCATATCATGGTAGTAATAAGTAATGATTAATTACAAGTTGGGGGAAACAATGGTTTTACAAACATGCATTTGAGGCTAAGTAATTTTTACATTCAAATTTACATGGAATCCCAATTCTACGTGCAAGAAAGAAACCTCTCTTGTTCTTCAATTTAACTTTAGACGCATATGTAAATTTACCATTTATGTAACTCCATCTTAAAACTTAAAAAATAAAATTTGGAGCTGTAGAGAAGCTCGAGCATGCATTTTCATTTGTCACTTAGTACAATTTAGACCTTCCAAATTACAAGGAAAAAATTTCCTCTTTTTCATAGACACCTTTTTTAAACTTGCAATTGCAAAATAAACAACTTGAACATGTATGTTGTGATAAACCACATCCCCAACAACTTGAAGAACTCAAATCTAAGGTACAATACAACATTGGGCAAGTTTGAGCACAAATAATAGAGCATAACTCTATGCCCTATGTATCCTAATTAAGGTTGTAGTGGACATGCAGGTTAAGAGGCTACAATTATTTGGTGAATCCAAACTTCTGATGGACTGGGAAAATGGTAAAATTAACATTTTTAACTTGGTGTTGGGGTGTGTTTTCAATAGGAGTATGGAAAGAATTGTTTTATGAAGAGGCATCTCTTACTTATGTCTACCAATAATTCAACCACAAAGTTGATCAGTTATCAAGGAAGCACTCATTTTGGAAGAATGTTTTTTTCTTGCTCATGAGATTAAGGACCATACTCCTACATATTTGATACTCTTACATCTTTTTTGATGAAATAATTTGTGGTCTTGTTTTCATTTTAGTTAATGTAAAGTTAAAGATAGTTTGTCTCATTGTTTTGTCTTGGAATCAATATGAAGCTATGGAACTATTTGTTTAAATAGTGACATATGATTGTAAGAGTCAAAGTCATAATGATAGGCTATAGTCTTATCTAATATAGCTATTCTATAAAGGAAATGGTTGCTAACATTAAAAATAGAAGTGATGTCATCAATGTCTATTTCATTTCCACTAGAAATATCAATACAATGATTTGCATCACATAAAAAAAAATGAAATATAATTTCTTGTAGGTAGATTCAAACATCATTAAAAATATGAATTAGAGGTCTCTTAAAGATTGCTTATAATCACTAAATATCACAACAAGCATCATATAAGACAAATATGAGTTAGAAACATTATTGACCTTCCATTAATTCCTCTTAAATATAGAAGGATATTTACATGATAGACATCACACATACAATCTCCATTACAAACTGGGAAAATTGTAATGCAAATTCTACAACTTTCTTCTCTCCAAAGATTCCTCCTGAGTAATCTCTAACATGCCTCACCTTTGCTATGTCTCTACTTACAACCTTATATATTATGTTCCCCATGGGGACCATCATGACCCATAGGTCGCTTACATAAGTGGATCATAACTAACTTTACATGAATTCCCAGTTCCTCAAGATAGTTGTTACATCTTTGAGGTGATGTTTAGTACTTGAGGCACACTTTTCCTTTTTGTATCCAGTTGTGCACTACAATCGATACTCAGAAATATTTTTTATACAATCACCAACTTAACACTATGGGGTGGTAATGAAGAAACTTACGGTGTTAATGGGTTCTAAAATTTGTAGTGCACGAAAGGGTCTAATGAAAGATACAAAATCTGGTATGGATATGGAGAGTGCACCACTAGGCGGGAAGAGAGAAGGGGAAGTATTGGGGATTATATTGAGGAAGAATATTATGGTGGGGATGGACATGATTGATACAATACGTTATATTTTAACCAATTGTTATGGTATTTTTACTAAGCAACTGTCATGGTATCTTATACCTGGGTCAAACACCTTCAATGTCCATTTGGCCCAACCTACCTGGACATATTCCTTCTAGAGAACCACTTTGTCTCACATCTCATTGTACTGCAACATTCCCTTGAAATTCTTAGCATAATCAATTCCTCCCCTCAATATGTGGTCCATTTCCTTTGGTCCTCCCATTGTTGTTGGAGAATCCCCTTTTCTCTATCTTGGGCCTCTTCAAATATCGACGTTGATCCAACATGCTTCTTATTGAGTGGTGGTACTGTCCACATATAGATGTAGTAATGTGACCCATGTTTCCCCCATGGTGGCATAGTTTAAATGTTTTATGTTTAATTTATATTTTCACCTGAATCCAATGATCTAAATATAGGAAAATTCAAAATTTTATGTTGTTTAACTTGCATTTGTGAATGCATAAATGGATTTAGCATCCTAAAAAACCCTTGGAAACTCATATTATACATACTTAACCACTCAAGGGCTACTTGTAATGTCATGGACTATTGTCCCTTCATTATATAAAGGGGTAACTCTAGGAAGTGACAACACTAGTCAAGACCAACCATCATATGACTTCACTAGTAAAATTAACTAACATCTAACTTGAAGTTCGCTCATAGCCTATTTGGCGGCATAGTTGATCTAGGTCAAGTACTATCTAGCCTACCTACATCATGAAAATTTCTAATTTGTTACTATGTTCATCCATTAATCCTTATACTTTCCAATCATATCTCTTTTCCATTCACGTTTAGTTGATGTCTCGAGATAGAGTGAGCATAATGAGCACACAAAGGAACATTTTATTCCCCGTAGCATGCATGATTAACTTCTAGATCGAGACAAAGTGGGAATAATAAGCACATGATTGAAATTTTATCCCCCTAGTTTCCATAATTAAGGCCCAATTAGATGCCAAACACACCTATGAGATAAAACTTTGTTGACATGGAAGTGCCACATAGGTGCCACAATGGTAGGCGACATGGAAATGGTGGGTCATGATGGTAATGTCAGTGTTGCAAAATCAATGATCTTGAAAACCATCGAATACAAGTCGAATGTCCGATGAACATCAAGGGATCAAGAAAAAAATATAACGAAATTTTGAGAATTAGAGAGTAAGGTCCGATGGTAAGGTGGATTTTGTTTGTAACGTCGGAACACCCCATCAGACTTTAACACCATATGGAGTAGTGTGGATTATATTGGATTCAGTTGTTTTATGAACAAATCCAATAAAATATGTAATGATAAATATTTGTCAACCAACAAGCGATGTGCTTCATTTTTAACCCAACCCAGGTAGTAAGAGGAAGGATGGGTGATGGTGGGAAATTAGAGTTTGATGACCAATGCATGGGACATGAGATTATTCTTAGTGCCATTATGAATAATTAGAGTGGAAATTTGATCTTTAACTTCACAATTATAGGTAAATAAAAGTTCATGAGAAGGTGAAGAATAATCTTGACATATTAAGAGAAGTGTAGGGTTAGGGGAGGAGGGTTTTGAAAAACATATGAATTTAGAATAAAGAGAGGGTTTAAAGGGAAAGGTTGTGTCAAATGGAGGAGAAGATCCTTGTTCAGTGTATAAGACCATATTGGTGGCTTGGTGTTGCAACAACAAAAGTATATATATGATTGGGATTGGGTCTTATTATAGTGGAATGACTGACTAAAATGGGAGGTGTTGGAAAAAAGAGTAGAAGGAGAAGGGTTTATGGAGGCATGGGATTAGCATGTAGTGTAGAGAGGAAAGGGTTAGGATTAGAGAGGTGATTCCATTTATCTAACTTACATACTATAGACAAGGAACAAATGAAGGCTATGTATATATTAACACTCTTGAACGAGGCAACTTCGTGTCTAAAAGTAACTAACAAAGTAGAGTTAAATTCAAAATAAGCACCCCTTCTACTTCATTGATGTGGAGCTTGTTATTCGTCTTGGTGAATATGTTAATATATTTTTAGATCGATTTTCCCAAAGCTTGATGAGTTTGCAGCTAATCAAATTAACTTTAGCAAGTAACCAAGAGGATAGATCCATTGAGAAACATCCTAAGAAAAGGTATCCCATATTGTGATCGGACCAAAGCTGGAGCCACCAAGATGAACACCATTAATTCCAATATACAACTTAAAAGACTACGAGCATGCCTGCAATTAATCTTCAACTAGTCCTTCCAACTAAACCTCAATAAGTTATATGTTATAGTTTTATTCTATAAAATATGGGCGAATCACTTTTAGAAAAACTAGAAATTGGAAAATCTTTTTTTTTTTGAAAAATCATGGAAAATTAACCCATAAGAGTTATATAACCCCTAAAAGTTTTCCTGTTTATGGGTTGTCATGGGATCCAAACGAACCATATCTAAAAGAAAAAGTTGTTAGGCTGAAGAAGAAAGCTTGAAAAAAATTGTAATAAAGGAGTTAATGAGGAGGCGAAACAAACTATAATTCAGGTGTGGATGAGGCCTTGATCGAAGGCTCTAATACAAAAATATGAGGGGTGCAACAAAACAATGGAGAAGAACAAATTTCAGTAATAAAATTTAGTAAAATGAAAAGACAAGATATGTTTCT
Organism: Picea engelmannii; assembly: GCA_009831015.1. NCBI lineage: Eukaryota > Viridiplantae > Streptophyta > Pinopsida > Pinales > Pinaceae > Picea > Picea engelmannii. The sequence continues at coordinate 119,837 of ML782098.1, read as the reverse complement.
TCTTCTTTATTAACTTTATATAGATTTACAAAGGATAAGTCTGATTTACAAAGGATAAGTCTAATGATTATTTGACATAGTAAACTTTAACTTAACCAAAAAAAA
>ML782098.1:61510-114124 GCA_009831015.1 Picea engelmannii | reverse complement strand
TAAGATGCGTTCTCTTTATGAAAACTATCATATATATTTTTACTGATCATTAAACACAATCTCTTCCCTTTTACATACATACATCGATCATTATTCAATCCTAACCAACACATCATCTCTATATAATAATGCCATCCAATAATGATCATATTTAAAAAAATAATCATATTACTTAAGAATGCCTCAATAACTATATTCAATAATTGACCAATTTTCTTTTCTTAATGAAAAATGAGTAACCATCAATATTCACTTAGTCTAATGAACAATATTAGATCTATGGTTAAACTACAATGACTCGACACTCAATCCTAACCTCGACAAAGTGGAAAGTAAAATTTCTATCAATATCTAGACATTAGTTCCACTTGATCACATGCAGTCACTTCAAGGACTTTTAGAAACTAATTAAATATTTAACTTCTAGTTGTAAAGGTTTGTGATCATTAAAATAAATCCATTCTATTTTTCCACTATGGAGTCAATAAATATAAACAAGGGTGATAATATTTACTATTATCAAGTCCAAAATCCATGATATTTGAATACCTACGGAGGTAGGGTGACATAATCAAGGACGTTAACTGAAGCTCTCCATAAACAAAACACATAAAAAGTCTATGAACTTGGGTTCTTGAACAAAATTTAATGTGATTAATGAGATTTTTGTGGTTGCAATTTTCAGTCTTGATCGAAATATAACCAATTTTTTCAATAGACTATCGATGTTTCAGATCCAAATCAGTGTCCAATCTAGGTTCAAATGATTAGAAGAGATAGTATTAAATGCTGGAAGTGAGGGGAAACCTAAGTGTTGGCTAGGGTTTTGTATATTTTTTTAACAAAATTATTCTTGTTTAATTTTTTTAGGGTTTTCTATTTTTATTATTTTAGGTTTAATGTTTATTCTAAATTATTATTAATTCAATGTTTTTATTTATCTGAATTTTAATTAACTGTGTTCTAGGTATTATGTTAATTAAAGAGTAGGGTTTAATGCCTAATCGACTTTGAAAGTTATTGACTAGATGGATGATAGTCTGACTATCTCATTGACAACTGGAAGATCAAAAGTCTTGTATACTAGTCAAGTTAGCTACCAGTCTTGTATACTAGTCAAGTTAGCAAATTGGTAGCCAATAGAACCGCTCTATTATTTTTGTAATAAAAGACTGCTCGACTAGTAGTGACTGTAAGTGATCTTGATGAGACAAAATTTAATGTTAACTCCCATGAATACTTCTTGAGAGGAATTGAGTAGTCGATATCTGAGAGATATCGCTACATCACCTATCTAGGTGGGATGTTGGGTTCACTCCAATAATCGTCTGGAGTTGAATGGAAAATAAGCTAAGATCTAGGTGGATCGTGATTATATATCATCCCAAATCTTAAACTTGTTGTACAATTAACTAATTGTAAGGAGATAACATAATCATTCCATTTGGATAGCGATGTTATACACAATATCTCTATGACTGTAAGCATATAATGAAAAGCAATAAACATGAGTTAATTCAGACTCTAAGTTAAGATATTGAGTTAAATTATAGTGGAAACTAACTTCTAAACATCATATTCATTCATTGGAAATGATATGGTATAAATATAATTCAATTTGTACTACAATTAATTAAACTTTTACAGTGATTTCTAGTTTTGAAATTCATTTGAAAAATAATGTTGGACGATGCCTCAATCATAATATTAAAGGTTCATTAAGGATACAATGATCCTTACGAAGATCCACACTCCATGTTAAACACGGTGGTTAACAACCACAATCAATTTTATAAACAACATTGACCAACTACTCAAACCGGATATGCAATCCATTGTAGTGTCATGTCGAATTTAAACTCTAAGAGAAAATTAAATATCATAAATACATCAAGCCTTAGTATAATGATTCAATAAAATTGCGTCGATTGTCAATCCTTGTATTCCTGGGAAAAATCAATGCAGTGACTTTTTCGAAGGCCAAAATTTATGGGAAGGAGATTCAAACAATGAAACTAATGTTCAATATATAAATTTCGAAATTGAAATAAAATTTCAAGAAGAATAAGTTCCAAATCATCATTACAAATTGAACAAATCAAGCTTACAAAAATTTTGACATCCCATTAATCTTGGCAGGGAATCAACAAAGATTGCGAACTAAAAATTTCAACAATACCATAATCACATTTCATCAATATTAAATGGAAATTTAGTAATTGTTTACAACCAAACCATATGATATATGGTATTTCGAAATTTCAACGTGAAATTTCAATACTTTACAAAACACAAGTTTGGATAGCAATAATTTGTGATGATAATACAAATTTTAGTATCGAATCCATCCATTTGTTGGCAATAAAAGAATATATGGATTCCAATTTACTAATCAAATTCCATAGGAACTATACAAATTAATATACAGAGATGTGATTAAACTTCATAGCAACCAACAATCAATCATGTTTTTCCATTGACTTTGGTAGGGCATAAAATCAGGTTCAGTATGCAAGCTCATGACAAGGAAAATATAACGCATTCAATTTTGATTGAAAATGATTTTAATAAAACAAGCTATCAAGGTTATTGTTTCCACGCTTGAACAATTTACACAGTGGACCAAAGAACTCTCAGGTTTCGAGTGACAATTTAAAATTTGCAGCAAATACAACATTCTAAAATTTCAAGTTATAAAAGTTCAAGTGTACAAAGGACACATTTGAAATTGATTTCTCCAAGACTCGTGGCGAATTGAAATTTAACCTTCATAATTACAATAAATTATGCATTGTCTTCAAAATTAATACAATTAATCACAATACAAATATAGTTTCATAAATTAAAATACCAGGGCCAATGAAGACAAAGAGATGACAATTTCCTTCAAGGACTTGCGCTCCTTCTATTCTCCTGCTTGCTAATCACCTAAACTTCACTCATACCTCCTAGCCAACGCTAGGGGTACTCTTCTTCCCCCTTAGCCCCCCGAGCTGCAAAGGGTCCACACACAATAAACCAACAAATAATATCTCCAAGGCCTTCCTCGTAAGGAAGAGCTTCCACTCTTTATTCAAACTTTGTGTAACGGCCCCATCGTTATGACAACAAAAGCAATGTACAATAGGTAATTTTTTTTTTTTTGCGTTAGGAAAAGTAAGGCATCACAATTAATAGCAACATCATCGATATATCATCCAATATATTAATGCAACAATATTAACGCATTAAAAATTAATCACGACACAAGGCCGACAAATCATCACCATGAATAACAATACGCATGTCGACGCATTAATACAAATAAATAGTATATCATAATAATTGCATTCATATGATTAGTAATGACACATAAACAATAAAAACTATAAATCACTCAATTTATCTATAAGATAATCATCAGAAAACACCAGGATAAAATGAGATAACATAACGATAAATTAAAGATCATAATGATAATCATAAGAATGGCATAAGATACTACCCACCCAACCTATCCTTCATGGTTAGGACCTCTAGGATACATAAGCAACGCTAGATCCCAGGTTCCAATTGATTTTAACTATTTAAGGTCTCAAGGATTGCGATTGTTCTGAGGAACAAGGAGGTGTCTATATCCCACTAACAACAATTTCAATCAACAACTAGATCAATCCATCAATCCTATTCATCAATAATTCAAGACACAAGAGATATTGAATTTATTTTACAAGGTGCAAGAGAATCCAATTAAAAAATCAATCATACTTCAATAATATTTAAAGGTGCACTAGTAACCAAATTCTAATCCAATCAGGCACATCATAATTCATTGGTGCCATAGAAACTAGGTATTAATCTAGCACACATTAACAAATTTAATGGCGCGAGTAATAAGTGTTAGATCAACATACATTACATATATAATTTATTTCACACAAGATGTCTAATGTCTACATCAAGCACCCTCATTACATCATAATTTAATGCGTGCAAGAAGGTTATCATCTAGTACAACATTTCCTTCATTACTTTTCCATCTACACAAAAAGACTAAGGTCCACCAAAAATTCAACATTATTCCAAGGTGCAAAAAGGAAAACAATCGTGCATCAATTAATCAATGGCACAAAAACATCTGGTTACGCAATCAATCATTCATAACGATTAAGTTCATGGCGCAAGAGAACTCTACTATATTTTAAAAAGTGCAAAATAATATAAATACATAATCAAACAATTGTCAGCATTTTCTAAAGGCGCAAGGGTAACAATCAAATTAATTCAACCACCGGTCAAGTTCCTTTTGAAAGATTAATACTAAATTCAACGATTGTGAGATGTTAATATTTAACACCTTAAAACTTCCATCCAACTAGGTCATTGCAAAAATTAATCTTAAGGGAGTCACTAACTTTAATGACATTATCATTGTAATTTCACCAAGGATGACATCACCTAAGTATTACTCAGAAGGTAGATCCATAAACTTCAATTGAATTATAAATATCTAAGGTTAAATTTATGACCCCTAAAAAAATCTTCATACAACCAGGACAAACACAGCCTATAGATCAAATTCCTTTAACATTGGAACCGTAGCTTTACCGGTCTATCTACAATTAGAGTAAGGCTACCTAGGTTGTAATATTAATTCTAGGCAAGGGAAATATACGACTAGATTACTTTGACTTACTAACTTCAATCGTAATTAATATACTTAAACCCTTTTTCTATTTTAGAAGTAGTGTCATCTCTTCGAACCTTAGATAGGACTCATTAATTGTTACCAAGGTTATCGATGAGCATTTAAATTCAAACTTTAGTTACCAATTAGATCTATATACCTTCACCAAATACTTATACGAAAGATATGCATACCTATAATTGATAGATAATATTTATGTAGGATTGCACTATGGGTTAGTCATCTTGTTGATCCTACTCATTATTATTCGGGTTCATGAGAGTTCTCACGTTAAGGATTTAATCCCGTGAATCTGCCATAAATTTCAGAATTAAAGTTGGATTAATCATTTATAATACAGAAGGAATTAATGTTAGTCTGAAAATGTGATGAGGAGAGATAATTCACCTGAATTAATTTGAGGAGGGTAACAAAGATAACCGCGCCTTTCCGTCCAATTATTACGAAAAATAAGGAAACTATTTAATATCAATCAGATTTCAGGAGTACAGCTCGTTAAGAATCAGATGATAACTAAGGGAAGGGAAAAACGAACCATTGGTTAAGGAATATGAGGAGGAGGCTGATACGACCGTGTATAAGAGTTTTCAGGTGAATATTCCTCACTCCAAGGCACCTCAGCCTAGATTCGATCCCTGCGAAAGAGGTTTCCATTCTAAACTAGATACGCCCTAGAGACTGAGGATGTGTAATCCTATAGGAACAACTGACATCCACCTAACTACCAATGGTTCTTGAGGAGGTTAAGTAAACGTGAAAGCCACTTCCTATGCAAAAATAGAATAATCACCCCATGTCGATAACTCCATCATCACCTAATCTGCATGCAATATTTGGTGAAATATCAATCTCCAGCACGACTGTTACAGTTTGGTTTGCCACAGAGCGTTCGGAGGTCTATGGTAATTTAGGCATGAGTTTAGTGCTCTTGACTACGGAGGGTGATAGAGTAGCGATCACTCTCCTGACAGTAAAAAAACAAAACTTGTTTTTCATAAAGGGCGATGGGAAAAAAATGCAGGAGGCTCCCTTAGATCGCAAGAAGAAGGGATATCGAGTAAAACGATGTAGACAATTAGTAGAGGCACAAGTTCTCTTGTCCGGGTCACATTGCTGGTAAAATCCTCCACGTATTTTATGAGGAATTTTATCAACCCAATCTGCGCATGAAGTCTGTAAACACTTATTTCACCATGCGCGGACTGTATGTTCCGTTTTAAAACTGGTGGACTCGAGTTCCAAGCTCCAAGCCCATGGATTGTACTTCGTTTCTCAACACCTCACCACAAGCTTCGATCAAGGCACCAAGGCACAACACCGAGGAAACATTCAAGCACCAAGTCCAAGCTCCCAACCATGAGGAGGATGGATGAAAACTGGACCAGATAGCGCCCTGTGGATTGTTAAACGGGGTCGGGGACTAAAGATGGGAAGTTGCAAATTTAAGGGTCTGCAAGGATCGTTGTCTAATCTTATACCCAGAGGATATACACCTGGCGAGACCCTAAGGCGTGTTCACAATTATCAACAATCTGGCACATAAAGTAAAGAATTAACCAAGAAGTCCAAGAGGGTAACGAAAGCTTCCGAGCGCAGCGACCGAGAGGTCAATTTCCCTTGAGAAACTCTCGCAGTCTGCCATCTATCGGCGAGGCATCTTAACGATGGCCCAAAGAACACCATTATTTGAAGGTTTCGGGTTACAAACGAAAACTCGAGGCGACTACAGAGTTCAAATTCTAAAACTTTCCGGAGGAGTCCGGAATTTGTGGCTGAAACTGTAGCTTGCACTTAAGGTTTGCGGGTCTTGATTATTAACAACCAACCAAGTAAATTCCAGCGAAACTGTAGATGGAGGATGCTGAGTTTATATCTTCAATTTTGGAGTTGATATTGAGAATGAAATTTTGTCCCGCAAAGGAACTACTCCTATTACAACCAGTCATCCAGGGACTTAGAAAATTCGATAGAGAGTTTTGATTCAATCACCGAAAAATAAAATAACAATACAACATGAACCTTCTATTAAATTTTAAAATCAATGAGAAAACAATTGATATCATAACTTTTATTACAGCCGCAACAATCAAATAAACATAAATATATGATTGAACAATTTCAAGTTAACTTAAGGAGAATATTGTCACCGATGAAGCTGAGCTTGGAGATTTTCTTCTGCAACTCGTGATCACTTTGTCCTCCCATTTTATAATCATAGTGATTTCATCGGTACAACCCAACCAACGCTAGGGGTACTCTTCTTCCCCCTTGCCCCCCGAGCCGCAAAGGGGGCATGCACCAAAACAACAAAAAACTCTAGCTCCAAACTCCCTTCACAAGGTCGAGTTATCACTCTCTCTCTCTCGAGCTAGGTATCCCAACTCTCACAAATAAAATCAGTTAAAGAAATTCTGGTAGCATAACCTTACACATACTAGTCGTCTTAGTGACCACTTTCCATTTGCATGTTTAATTCATTTCATTAAACTTTAATTAAGAAATATTGCCCCCCATACACTTGTCACCCGGTCCTTTAGTTGCACCAAAAATTCATTTATTCAATTTAATTAAATGTCAATTTTTCTGACCCATCCTAAATGTGCTCCTTGTTGCCCCTTTATTCCCTCTATTTCCTTTTAATGACAGATGCATTTCTAAAACTTACTTGTGTTTTAATTAGTAAAGTTCTTTAGTTAGACTAGACTAGATTCTTTTCTATGTTTCCACATTTCTTTTTAAATTCATTTCCTTTATTGTCTAAGTTCCAATTTAGCATGTCTTACACATAATCAGTACTTAAATCCTTAGATAAAATATTTATATTTTAAATTCTTAACTTTCTTTTTCTTCATCCCCTTTTATTAATTGATTATTTAGTTTTTAGTCTTTTTACCCTAATTAGACCTAGGCTTAAATTTCAACTAGGCTTAGAATTTTTAAAGGAATTTTATAATTAATAAAAATTTACTCATTTAACATTTATTTTAGGGCTGACCATGTCAAAACAGATATTGTTTTCTAGGCACATAGGTTCATTGACCCACCTTAATTAAAATTGCGACGTGGCCTTCAAGACGCATTGTGTGCTCCAAGGGTGCCACTTGCCTTTATTCAAGTTTTGTTTATACAATGTGCTCTTCAAGATGCACTACGTGCTCTAAGAGTGCCACTCACTTTTCACTGATTTTGGTAGTGGTCCAACTCTTGGAGTCAATATTCCATCAAAAAACCTTGTGAGATAGTAAGGGCCTCTAAGGAATAAGGACCTACCTTATTGCGTTTCCCTTAGAATCTTTGTGAGAGATTGTCTCAGTCTGCCCTCATGGTATCGTGGATCTATCAAACTAGGTAATCATTAACCTACAATTCGAGCCACTACAAGAGTGCTAGTAGGTTGTGGCAGGATTGTTGCCACACCTCTCCCTCAATACATGATTTTTTTGCATGGCCCTTTTACTCCTTATGTGAGTCTGATTAACAAGCAATAGTCATCCTGCATCCATCAACGAAATGCTATAAATGATCCATAAAAAAAATCATAATATACCCAATCATAATATAAATAGAAATACCCTAAACATAAATCGTCCACTCCCTAAATTGATCCAGAGTCAATTGAGGCCCATTGATTCCATCAACATCCTCAATATGTCGAGTGTTCTGCACACTCAAGAGAAACCAGTCAATATCACCTGTCTATTCATAGATACCAAATATATAACATCTTAATCCAACCATATCATCATCAAAATCCATAAGTGAAATAGACAACCATAAATTAAACTGAATCACTTGCACAAAAGTGTCTTCAAAGAATAAGTCAAAGCATGTGCATGCAAGAGCAGGATGTTACACTTGGTATCCAAACTCTCACAAGTGAAACACAATCCACAAAATTTTGGTAGCGTAACATTACCAAGAATCATTCAGATCTATTTCCCTTCTACCTCATTTGTTTTATAGAAAAATTCCCAATGACTCATGTCCTCATGCAGAATTAATTATATTTTTAATTAAATTAATTTGTATTATTCACCCACATACTTGTCACACTCTCCCCAAGTTGCACAAGTAATTACCAATTTTTATTTTATTTAAAAAATCAAATTCCATCACATTCCCCAAAGTGTTCTTATTTTCTCTTTTAGTTGTCACTTTGTTCCCCAAATTCTCATTTAATGAGTGTCTCCTAACTAGACCTTAGTTAGAGTTGGATTATGAGTCTTCTTTTAGTTAGACTAGTGGTAGCTTGACTGTAGATACTATTCTATGTGTACACCTATTCTATTAGGGACCTAGCCTACCTAACACCTCAAGTGGATAGAATAATATATTTCCATGTAATAAAGGTCAATATTAATAAGGCCTAGCAATAAGTAGGAATAAGTCAATTGTAAGAAGACCTAATAGAAGCTATCGCTTCTAGAAGGATATTCTTCTCGATTGTTCTTTTGGATAGATAGATTTAGTATAAATAAGAGTAGAGGGTATGAGAAGTTTTGTCTTAGAAAATTATTGTAATAGAGCTCTGCACTGTTGGAGGTTTCCCCCTCGAAGAGGCAATTGAACATTGTTTCCTATCAATAAAGGTATAATTCTGGTGTTGTGGTTTCATAGAATTTTTTGTTCCCTTGTTATATTTGCAATATTTTTGTATTTTGTTGCTATGTTGGTATTTTTCTCTGCATTATTTCTCTATTTTGCTAATATAATAGATATGATACCTTACAAGTGGTATCAAAGCACTTTCCTTGACAAAAAATGGTGCGTTAATCTTTTCAGGATAGAGACATATGTCGATGTCTTAAAGGTATAGAGATTTTTTGCTATGCTCATAAACCTACGGTTGAGGAGTAATACAAACAAGAAATATAAGAGGTACTCAAGTGCATATCTCTTGGCCACCCTTGTAACTCATGTTGGTACCCCTTCGAGTGGTAGTGCATCAAACAACACCTGGATACAGATCTACCTAGATCTCTTGAAGCCCTTCATAGATAAATCGATCGGTCTCCTGACTACTATAGTGCCACTGAGAACAACACTCGGGAAGATACTCTCTAATACCTAGGTAGTTGGGTAGTACGACTAAGGAAACAATCTAGTCTGCTTATTTGGTTCCTTGAGAGATTGGGCTGAGTACTATTGTTGGAAATTGCACGTATATCAAAGAGATATATCACAGGGAAAACCCTTGTCTATAGAAAACCTAAATACCCTAACCCTTGGGACAAAAACAAAAATAGAACATAAAAGATCTATTGTCGCACAATTGTTCCTTCGATGTTGCATTATGTTTTCATTGATGTCAAATGATTGATGTCAAATAATTGATGTCTTGTCATAGTATCATTGATGTATTGATTGATGTCCTACGTTTTCATAGATGTAATTGATGTCAAATATGTCAAGTGGTGTCATAGTGATTTATTTTCATGGATTGATGTATAGACGAGATGATGTAAAGGTTGGTCATTATTGTCTTGTCATGGTTGATAGTAAAAACCAAATGGATAAACTCCAAAGTGGTCCCCTTATGGTGAAATCCCTCACATAATGACACTCTTGGATAAAGTTCTCAAAGTGGTTCCCTTATGGTGAAAGCCCTCACAGGAAGAAACTTTGTGAAGTCTAAATGGTGAGGTATCCAAGTAGTGTGGTTAGGGAACCCAAGTATGATTAAGGAATAATGTAATGAATATAAGTGAATTTGCAGGAGAAACTATTCCTTATTGATAGTATATTTCATGTTTTTTCTGGTGATATATGGAACGTCACATAAATACTCACAGTTAGAGAGTTATGGCCATGTGAAGTTGGATGTAACACCCCCTCTTCATTACGACAACATGCGACGCATAACAAGTGATAATTTTTTTATTTTTTGGGGAGGTAGGAAACTAATAGTGACAACACAATCATTCAACACAACTCGACGCTGAACATCGTGCAACAAGTCAGGCAATAGACAACATAATGACCTAGCATACTATCACATCATGTGATTGGGTGCAACATGCAAAAATCAATTAGACAAATAAAATAACTAAGCTAAGGGAGAACATCAAGATCAACCGCACACGGGTAACTTGAACCTTCACAGAGAGTGAGGAACAAAATCACATTCAAGCGCTATAGTGCGATTTACAAAACATCAATTTTATTATCAACTCATCATCATTGGAAGAGCATGTCCCAAGGCCAGGTTATCATACGCACTCGTCACAGCAATCGAGCTAAACAAGGTGCAGGGTAACTATTAATGCACATAAAAGATGTGCAAAAGATAAAATTTAACCCTTATCCTTGCATGAATGATGATGTAAATCCATTAATACATTCTTTTTATTTAGGGACCAAATGTGATTTTCCCTACATATTGTAATTGAATGTATATGATTTCCTTATTTTACAACATAAACTATATACAAGTGAGGTGTATTAATGCTTAATTGTGGAGTGCACATTAACTATGGGGAAGTTGAAACTTTTAAATCCTTATACTTAATTACTCAAATAATTATATCAAACATCATGTAAATGCATGACACATCCTTTACATTTCATTCCCTTTCAATTAAAATTAATAAGATAGACTGCACTAGTGAAAGATTGTCAATGACAATGGATTAAATTAAAGAAACAAATCCCTTCAACCCATTTCTATAAATGCACAACAAACCACATAAGGACCCTATCACTTTCAAGAAATTAGAATGTTCCACTCCTCTTCAATTGTGAATGAAATATTCTTAACCAAAACCAAAAAGGAAAAAAAAATGTTTATACATTGTGAGATGCATGAAAGTTTGTTCGTATATGTGAATTGCATGTGAATGTGCCAAACTTATGGCTAGTTACTATTAAAATAATGTACATGTTAACTTTTTATGTATATCCATATCAAATACACAAATGTACATTCAATGCCAAAGAATAAATTGCATGTAAAAAAACTCCTTTACGATGACTAATGAATCAAGGACTATAATATTTGAAAAAGAAAAGTTATGATGTTAGAATGCTTACTTACATGTTACTTTTCATATGTTATGTGAAACAAAAACTTTTCAACCGAATAATTTTTAATAGGCCTATGTAAGTCAGCATATGTTATGGCAGAGAGAATAATTTTGAACATAATTTATTCTGGAAGAGAGAACAATTGTGAACAGGCATACGTAAGTCAACATTTGATGCAATAACACGAGGCGTCAACAGTGACATGGGTTAATCAAATACATCGGTTGTGAGTACATTTTACTTGTATTATTGCTATCTATTAATAAGTGGTTGTCTAACATTGATACCGTTGTCTAACAATTGTATCACTATCTATTAATAATGGTTGTCTATTATTGATATTGTTGTCCAACAATATATCACTATCTATTAATAAAAATTGTCTAGTAATGATCACGCTGTCCAACAAATACATCGCTATCTATTAATAAAAGGTTGTCTAGTATTGATAACATTGTCCAACAAATATATCGCTATCTGTTAATAAATGCTTTTCTAGCATTGATAACGTTGTCTATTAAAAGGAAACCATAGAGTTAAATTTGAGAAGTTAAATATCGTTGTCTATTAAAATGAAATCACATAGTTAAATATGATATCGTTGTCTATTAAAAGGAAATCACAGAGTTAAATTCACAAAGTTAAATAATATTGTCTATTAAAAGGAAATCACCGAGTTAAATTCACAGAGTTAAATATTGATATCTATTAAAAGTAAATCGCAGAGTTAAATATGATATCGATGTCTATTAAAAGGAAATCGCATAGTTAAATTCTAGGAAGGACACAGAGATTATTCATAAAGAAAAATGCAAAGATCAAAGATTATTCATAAAAAAAAAATGCATAGATAATTTATGGGAAGGAATTTGCCAAGGAAACAAAGACACAACCAATCTTTTACAACTCCAAGGAAGGGATATCACCAAGAGAGGAACAAGGAAAATGAAATTATGTCCAGCAAGATTCAATTCCTTTAAATGCAAAGTGTCAAAATTCATTGAGGAAAGACCAGGGGTAAGGTTTTTGGTTTAGTTGTAAACAAAATCACTAAGAAAATTCTATGCAAAAATGTAGAGGAAGGTAAGGGATAGATAGTTGGGTGAAAATCAAAATGAAATTGGTTGAATAAAGAAACCAGAATCACAGAGCAATAGGGAAGTATTTTCGTTGTACGCAAGGAATTTGTTGGGCGGAGAATTCATCCTTCACTTATTATCCATGCACAAGAAAGAAAGGAATTTGAATATAAATCTTTAGCATTGAAGTAAAAGACCATCGATTCAACTCTTGGCCAACTGCTCAGGTACAGACTAATAACTTAAAGGATAAAGGAACAAAAGATATAGAAACACAAATTTTCTTCGTATTAAATCAATAAAAACAAAACACAGAGAATTCATTGCATTCAGAGTTTGGGTTATCCATGGGAAATCAAATCAAAAATACAGTGAAAATAAGGATGGGATGAATTTGAATTCTCTGATCATGAAATCTTGGGCTCATCAAGACAAATTCGCTAAAAGATAAAATGAAATCTCTGGATAGTGTTACATTGAATAAAACATAAACCTTAACATAGTAGAAGTACCTTAACTAAAGATGTAGGAACATCATTTAACTACCATTTAATATAAATATACGCATGCATACCGTAGCCAAATGTCAATGCTCTGAAGTCATTGTCCCACGCATGCTCCATCCAGCTCCCGCTTGCCAACTGATATGACCTCATCGGTACCTTCCAGCCAACTCTAGGGATACTCTTCTTCCCCTTGATCCCCCCGAGCCAAAAAGGGGCCACACACAAAATACCAGAGAATGCTATCACCCATCTCACCTCTCAAGGTCAAGCTACCACTCATTACCCGAGCTGGGTATCCCAATTCCCCAAGAGAAAGTTCATTCAAGACAAAATTTCAGTAGTGTAATGTTATGCAAGCCAGATTTGATCCACAATCCTCCTCTTCCATCATTTTTATAGAGTTCTCTTAGTCATTAGTTTTCAAAAACCCTCATTATATTCCTTTTTCATTTAATTAATTTCGAAAAACCTCCCCCGTACACATGTTGTACGATCCCCTAGTTTCACTAGAAAATGACTTTTATTAATTAATTAATTATTCCTATTTCGCTCACCCACCTAAAACCATTATGAAAAATGCTCCTCGGTGTCCCAATATTCCCTTACAATTCTTAAATGACTTACTCACTTAATTCCTAGTTGATTTTAGATATAAAGTTCCAAAGGCTATATTCTTTACTAAGTTAGACATTCAACTTTTTCTTTAAGTTTCGCCTTTCCCTTAAGTTTCCCTTTTTCTTTAAGTTTCCTTTTATTTTAAGTTTCCCCCTTTTTCCTCTTTAACCCAAAATCAATTTAGCAAGTGTAGATAAAAACAACCATTTATCCTTTTAATAAATTTAATCCTCCATTATAAATTTTTTACTTTAATAATTAGGTTTGAATTTATTACCCCCCTTCTTGTTACATGTTTATTTAGTTTTTCCTTATCCACATGTTCTACTTAGACCTGGGTTTTAATTTCACTAGGTTTGACGACAATTTTTAAGGGAACGTTTAGTTATTAAACTTTACTCATACCATCATCTATTTTAAGGCCAACCAGGTCCTAAGGAGGCATAGTTTTCTAGGCATTAGATTTATTAACTTATCAGTTAAAATCATGAAATTCCCTTCAGAACACACTACATTCTCCTTTGCACAACATGCCCTTCACAACACACTAGGTGCTCCAAGGGTGCCACTTTCCTCTTTCTGTTTTCTTTGCATGGCGTGCCCTTCAAGACCCAAGATGCACTATGTAATCAAAGGGTGCCACTCGTTTGTTGACTGAATTTGGTAGACATAAAACCTCTAGAGTCAATAATCTGTCATTTGATATTGTGGGAGACTAAGGGAATCTAAGGAATAATGTCCCTACCTTATTGCGTGTCCCTTACAATCATCATGAGTGGCTGTCACAGTCTTCCCTCACGACATCGTGGGTCTTCTCGAACTAGGTAATCATTAACCTACAATTCGAGCTACGATGAGTGTGCTAGTAGGATGTGGCAGGGCTGTTGCGACACCTCTCCCTCAATGTCTTTGGTTATCATGGGTTGCCCCTCTACTCCAAATGTGAGCTTAGTCGGAAAGATATCGCTAGCCTTCATCCATCAATGAATCACGTCAGCAAAAAAAATCAACATCATAATATCTAATCATATGTACATATGTCACATCAACAATATTTAAACCCTAACAATCCACTCCCTGACTCGATCCAGAGTCCAAGGGGTTTCATCAATGCCCTGGCATCCTCAAGGTCCAGAGTCCTGCACACTCAGGAGAAATCAGTTAATAGAACCTGTTTATGTAAATAAAACAAAAAAACATATCATCAAATCCATAATATCTCATAACCATAATCAAAACAATCAATAGTATAATAACCCATATCACTTGCACACAAGTGTCCTCAAAGAATAAGTTTGCTCAGTACGCGCAAGAGAGAGATGTTACATACACCCCCTCTTGTTTTAAACGTCGTCCCGAAGTTTCATAGTATATAAGTGCGAAAATATAGTGTATCAGAGTATAATAAGTTTATCTATCAAATAAAAATGGGAACTGCTGACGCATATCATATGCGTCCTCCCAGGTCGCCGAGTGTGGATTATAGTTGTCCCACTGGACCTTGACCTAATCTATTTTTTGAGGCCATATTTTTCGAAGGAGATGGTCCATGATGTGGATTGGCTCTGTCGTGAGCGGACCCTCATCAAATACCTGCAAGGTACTCATGTCAATAACATGTGTAGGATCACTAACATGATGTCCCAAAACACATACGTGAAAAATATCGTGCATACACCTCAAAGAATTAGGCAAGGGTAGTCAATAGGCCATGGGCCCCTTCCTTTCCACTATCTCTAAAGGTCCCATGAACCTAGGAGATATTTTTAGCACCCTTTCCAAACTTGATCGAACTTGTGAAAATGTACATCTTCAAATTGGACATTATCACCTGAAATATCATATTTTTTCCATTGAAATGGGAGGTTGTGACATTGTGCTAGGTGTTGAATGGTTATTCACTTTGGGTCCCATTCTTATAGAGTCTAAGGAATTAACCATGTAATTCCAACATGAGGGAAAAATGTATCACTTCCAAGGTATCACAGTTGGTTCTCCTAAGATCATTAGTTCCCATCACATGAGAAATCTCCTCAAGAAATTTCACTACGATATTATTGGTCAACTCCATTCTATTCACCCTGTTCAGATACCCTATGTCCATCCCGACCTCCAAGCTATTCTCTCCAAACACGATTTTTTTTTTCCACTCCTCAGAGACTTTTCCCTTCTCATCGTGTTCATCATCATTCCACACCCCTTTTTCCTAGCATTGTTCCTCCCAATGTTTGCCCTTATCATCATCCATTTTCCCAAAATAATGAAATTGAGAAAATGGTGCAAGAATTTCTACAAGTGGGTGTTATCTTCCCTAGTACCAGCCCTTATTCTTCTCCTATAATCATGGTACTTAAGAAATAAGGTACTTGGCGCATGTGTCCCGACTTTCATTCCCTCAATAAACTCACCATCAAGGACAATTTTCTCATTCCTGTCATTGATGATCTCTTGTGGGATTTGAGTGGTGCTTAATTTGTCACTAAACTTGATCTGCATTCTAGCTACCACCAGATATGTATGCAAGACACTGACATCCTGAAGACTCCCTTTAGAACTCATGAGGGTCACTACAAGTTCTTGGTCATTCCCTTTGGCCTGTGTAATTCCCCCTCCACCTTGAAAATCCTCATGAATCATGTCTTCCATCCTTTTCTCCATCATTCTATCTTAGTTTTCTTTGATGATATTCTCATCCATAGTAAAACTTGGGAATCACATCTTTCCCATGTGGATCAAGTTTTTCATCTACTCTCTCAGCATTAACTTTTCCTCAAACACTATAAATGTTCCTTTGGTGCCTTAGAAGTCGAGTACATGAGTCATATTGTTGGCAAGGATGGTGTTCAGGTAGATCCTAAGAAGATTGAAGTAATGCAGGATTGGCCTTGTCCCAAGACTATCAAAAGATTGTGTGGTTTTTTGGGTTTAACAGGATATTATAGCAAGATTTTCATAATTATGGAAATATTATGGCACCTCTCACTGCTCTACATAAAAAAAAATTATTTCACTTGGAATCCTGCAAATGATATGTTCTTTAAAGCATTGAAGGAGACTGTGTGCATTACTTCGGTCTTGGCCCTTCCTAGTTTCACAAAGACCATTCCCTTGGAATGTGATTCCTCTGGGAGAGGAATTGGAGTAGTCCTTATGCAAGAGGGCATACCTTTGTCCTTTACCAACAAATAATTGTTAGAGTTCCATTTGGGCCAATCAATCTATGAAAAGGAAATGTTATTTATTTTGCATGGAATTGATCTCTAACGTGCTTATCTCTTGGGGAAATGCTTACAAAATAAGATAGATCATCAAAGCCTCAATTATTTTTTTGAGCAACGACCTTCCTCTCCAGAGCAACAAAAAGGGGTAACTAAACTATTTGGATATGATTATGAGAACATTTACAAGAAAGATAAAGAAAATGTGTTTTATGACTCTCTTTCTTGAAAATATGAATATGAAGGGTCCTTGTTATCACTATCCTTCATTGTACCAAATTGGCTCCACGTTGTTCACCAAGAATGGCTACAAGATCCTAAAATTAAACATCTAATCCAACAATTGAAAGCCAATTATGGAGTTTCCCCAGAGTATTCTTGGCGCAATGATGAGATTAACTACAAAGGTCATTTGTATTTAAGTAAATGGTCACAAATTAAATCCATGGTGATTTTTGAGCTTCATGCTACTCCCACAACTAGGCGCTCAGGGTTTACCAAAAACTATGACAGGGTCAAACATTATTTTTTCTGGAATGGTATGAAAAAGGACATTTACACTTTTATGGAAGAATGTGATGTTTGCCAATGTAACACACCATGTCCTTCAACACACACTAGGTGCTCCAAGGGTGCCACTTGCCTCTTTTTGTTTTCTTTGCACGACGTGCCCTTCAAGACGCAAGATGCACTACGTGCTCAAAGGGTGCCACTCACTTGTTGACTGAATTTGGTAGACATAAAACCCCTGGAGTCAATAATCTGTCATGCGATATTGTGGGAGACTAAGGGAATCTAAGGAATAAAGTCCCTACCTTATTGTGTGTCCCTTACAATCATCATGAGTGATTGTCACAGTTTTCCCTCATGACATCGTGGGTCTTCTCGAACTAGGTAATCATTAACCTACAATTCGAGCTACGATGAGTGTGCTAGTAGGATGTGGCAGGGATGTTGCGACACCTCTCTCTCAATGTATTTGGTTATCGTGCGTTGCCCCTCTACTCCAAATGTGAGCTTAGTCGGAAAGATATCGTCAGCCTTCATCCATCAATGAATCACGTCAGCAAAAAAAATCAACATCATAATATCTAATCATATGTACATATGTCACATCAACAATATTTAAACCCTAACAGTCCACTCCTTGATTCGATCCAGAGTCCAAGGGGTTTCATCAATGCCCTGGCATCGTCAAGGTACAGAGTCCTGCACACTTAGGAGAAATCAATCAATAGAACCTATTTATGTAAATACAACAAAACAACATATCATCAAATCCACAATATCTCATAATCATAATCAAAACAATCAATAGTATAATAACCCATATCACTTGCACACAAGTGTCCTCAAAGAATAAGTTCGCTCAGTGCATGCAAGAGAGAGATGTTACATACACCCCCTCTTGTTTTAAACTTCATCCTGAAGTTTCATAGTATATAAGTGCCAACATATAGTGTATCAGAGTATAATAAGTTTATCTATCAAATAGAAATGGGACCTGTTGACGCATATCATATGCATCCTCCCAGGTCGTCGAGTGTGGATTATAGTTGTCCCACTAGACCTTGACCTAATCTATTGTTCGAGGCCATATTTTTTGAAGGAGATGGTCCATCATGTGGATTGGATCTGCCGTGAGCGGACCCTCATCAAATACATCTAAGGTACTTATGTCAATAACATGTGTAGGATCAATAACATGATGTCTCAAAACACATACGTGAAAAACATCGTGCATACACCTTAAAGAATTAGGCAAGGGTAGTCAATAGGCCACGGGCCCCTTCCTTTCCACAATCTTGAAAGGTCCCATGAACCTAGGAGAGATTTTAGCACCCCTTCCAAACTTGATCGAACTTGTATGTAGTTTCACCCGCAATAAAACTCGATCGCCGACTTCATAACTATGATCAACACGATGCGCATCAGCATAACTCTTCTGTCCATCATACGCTTCCTTGATCCTTTGTCTTATTGTTTGCATTTGATCTTCCATTTTTTAGATCACTTCTAGTCCCACTAGGACTCTATCCTCAATCCGATCCAAACTCAAAGGCGTCTGACATAGTCGCTCGTAAAGAAACTTTAAAGGAACCATCTTAATGGTGCTTTGATAATTGTGGTTATATGAAAATTATACTAGTGGCAAGAATTCTTCCCAACGCTTATGTTGTTCCATAACGTACATACACAACATATCCTCCAAAATTTGGTTTGTTCATTCGGTCTTCCCATCTGTCTCCCGGTGATACGTGGTACTAAAGTTAAGTTGGGTTCCCAAGGCCTCTTGGAAACAAGTCCAAAATTGTCCTGGAAACACTGATCTTCTATTGGATATAATCCTCTTAGGCATGCCATGCAGCCTCACAATCTCACTGATGAAAACTATAGCTATGTTGGGTGCCTGATACATCGTACGCACATGAATAAAATGAGCACTCTTTGTCAGAGTGTCGACTACCACAAAAATTGATTCATGTCTCCTTGCCATCAGTGGCAATCCAACAATGAAATCCATCGAAATGACCTTCGATTTCGATTCTGGAATAGCGTGTGGCTGTAGTAATCCTGTTGGATGTCTATGTTCAACCTTTACCTACTGACATTCTAGACATATTGTCGCGTAGCTTACTATGTCTGCCTTCATTCCTTTCCAAAGGAATAAGGGTTTAAGGTCTTCCCTCATCTTTGTGACTCTAGGATGAGCCATATACACTACTTTATGAGCGTCTTTTAGGATCAAACTTCTCAATGTGTCGTTGGGTGGTACGTAAATTTGACCCTTAAATATCAATAATTCATCATATTCCATAGAAAATCCCTGAAATATTGGTACCATCATTGTGTTTTGTTCGATAAAATACTTTACCTATTTTTACCAATAAGCATCATGCTATAAAGTTAGTATCTTTTCACGTAGATTCATTTGAAGAGGCATCACCAAAAATATGTGTGGTCTCCAACTCAATGCATCTACCACTCTATTCATTGTTCCCTTTATGTAATTAATCTTGAAATTGTACTCGCTAAGCAGTTCCGACCATTGTTGTTGTTGTGCATTCAAGTTGCTTTGCATAAACATATGTTGTAGTCCGTAGTGGTCCATTTCTAGTTCAATTTCCATCCAATCAGGTAGTGTCTCCAAAATCTCAAGGCATAAGAAATGGATAGAAACTCCAAATCCTACGTCACATAGTTCTCCTCATGCCTTCTCAACTTTCTCGAGATGTAAGCGATCACTCAACTGTCTTGCATCAAGACTTCGCCTAAGCCCTCCTTGGATGCATCAGTGCATACCAAGAAGTCTGCGTCCATATCCGGGACCTTTAGTATCATTGTTGTTGTCAACAACTCCTTGAGCATATGAAATGCCTCTACGCATTTATCGGTCCAAACAAACTTCTTGTTCTTCTTCTACAATTCTGTAATCAGACTTTCTATCTTCAAAAAACCCTCGACGAATCGTCAATTGTATCTCGCTAAAACCATGAAGTTACACACTTCTTGGACATTCTTCGGTGTAGGCCATTCCATAATAGCCTCGAACTTTGTTGGATCCACAACAATACCTTCATCGAAGATGACATGCCCTGAGTAGTGAATCTTCGATTGATAAAATGATCATTTCGACAGCTTCCCAAATAATTTGTTCTCTCGTAGACATTGTATCACCAAGTGCAAGTGATTGTCATGCTCCTCCATCATCCGAGAGTAAATCAAAATAACATCAATGAAAAATTGGACGAACCTATCCGAGTATTTGTGGAACACTCCGTTCATAAAACTCATAAATACCCTTGGGGCATTTGTTAGTCCAAACCTCATCTTAAATGCGGTCTTAGGGATGTCGTCCTACTTTATCCCTAACTGGTGATACCCTGATATGAAGACGATATTTTAAAAAATTGTCGCACCCTTCATCTGATCAAATAAATCATCAATCCTTGGCAACAAATATTGATTATTGATCATTGCCTTATTCAATTGACAGTAGTCAATGTAGAGTCTCCATGACCCATCCTTATTTCGTATGAAAATAACATACGCACCCTACAGTGACACACTCAGATGTATAAGTCCTATATCCAACAGCTCCTTCAGTTGTGTTTTCAACTCCTGTAACTATGGGGTTGACATTTGATAAGGTGTTCTTTCTATCGTTTCAGTCCTCGATTTTAGGTCTATGGTAAATTCCAATTCCCTCTCCAGTGGCATCCCATGTAACTCCTCGGGGAAGACATCCGCAAACTCTCTCACCATCGAATGGTGTTCTAGAGATTTCACTACTACCTTCTCATTTAATGTACGGATCGCATAAATATTACATCCCTTTTGCATCCTCTTCCATAGCTGGAAGGAAGAGATGAACCCCAAGGAAACTCCATGGTTTCAACCTACAATCATGTGTCTATTTCCCTCATCATTTACCAAGCTCAATCATTTCATCTTACAATTGAGTATCACCTCATGCGATTCCAACCAGTCCATAACGATCATGACATCATAATATCCTAAGATTATGACATACAGGTTGGCCCTAGTGACAAACTCTCCTAGGTTAAGGCTACATCCCATAACCCTCCCACCAACCTTTTGTTTGGCTCCTGAAGTCTTTTCTACAAAGGTAAACTCATACTGTTCGACTGCCTTTACCTTCATTCTTTTTAGCCTTTCTCTACAAATGAAACTCTCTGTAGCACCTGGATCTATCAATATACTAAGGGTTTGGTCAGTGAATGTACCTAATGTCTCGAGAACAATCGAATGGTGCTCTTCATGGCGGTTATTCACCACTACATGAATCTGATGGGCCTTGCCCAAATCTCCCATGGTAGTGGGTCTGGCTGATATAGATTCTTTGTTCCTCTCCACTGGGAAGTCAGGAAGTCACGTTGGTAATGTGTCTCCCCACATGTCCAACAACCTTTCTTCGGTCCAGTACTCCTGGTACCCGAAGTAGAAGCTGACGACCCACCAGCCTGGAACCATAGTCAGTTCTATTGAACATGCCTAAACTTATGTTGTTGCGATCGATGTTGTTGTTGGTGTTGTGTTCCTCGGTAGCGAGTCTATTGTTGAGGCATTGGTCGTCAAGGTGTAGTGAAAGTGTATCCTCTCTAGAAGCCATGATATCCTGGAAAATGTCTAGCTAGTGTCTGATGTTATTGCACACCTCATAATACCTCTTCTACTGGCCTCGCTAGAGTCCTTCTATGACCCCCACTAATAAGCTCCTCCTCTGCTATGAGGTCCTTCTGAACAACATCATGCAAGGTTTAAGGCATCAAAATCCCAACCTTTACATGAATGCTGAGATTAAGTTCAAAGACAAACTTGTAGACCTTAAGTTTCTCGGTATTCATGTGCAGAGCATATCGAAGAAGCTCCATAAAATGAGCCTCGTACTCAGGCCTGGATAACTCAAGGGCGGATAAAAAAAATTATGATGCTTTCCAAAGTATGTTATTTATAGGTCATCTCACCATTTTCAAAATAATTTATTTTCTAGAATGATTCAAACAACGAAATATGGAGTATGTTGAGAAAACATATCCAAGTAACTATGATAAAACTTTCATCTTGTTGGTCGTTGCATTTTTGAAGTTACAGTCTGTGGAAAATATGGTTTGTGGCTAGTCCTGAAGCTAGTCTAAAACAAGTATTTTAAGTAAAAACATCATAACATATTCATAACACATAAAAATTTAGTAACACCAAATGTATTGGTTAGATTACAGCCTGTAGTATGTTGTGTACCATTTTCATATCTATATAGAAAATATTCCATGCGGGGCATGCTCTACAAGTTCACTCTCTATAATAATCCATAATTCAACAAGGTATGCCATTTTTGGTATAACTTATTTTTTGGGAGGTTCCAAGCAGTGAAACCTGGAGGAATTGTAGAAAAGACACTAAAGAAAATTGTGTAAAATTTTCAAAATTTTATTCATTACATGTACAGAGTTATGATTGTTTCAAGTTAGGGTTCTTGACTAATCCCAAATTAGTCATGTGAGACTAAAGTAAATTTTGATGAAAATGATAGTTTCTTGTTGTTGAAGTTAAGGAAGATTTGCAGGTATATGATCACATACACCATGTATGTTATAGAGTTACAGATCGTATTTGGATGATAATATTGATGAGACAAGTTGAGGTGACAGGTTGTGACAAGTTGTGCATATTTGATGCAATTGTATTGGTATAGACTGTTGGTACAATTTGACATATTTTTTTTTTATGGGATGAGTCTTGTACTTGAGAGTTGGATTCCTCACATCTCGGTTGGTGCTGAGATACACAGGCTAGGTCTTACATTGAGAGTTTCTTCTCTCTTAGGTTTGGTTCTCTATTTTAGTTGGTGTGGATAAAACCCCAAGGATTGTAGTGTGTAATACAAAAGAAAATTATACATAGATCTGGTGTTCCTTGTGTTCTTTGTTGTGATGGTGCATAGATCTTTATTGTTAATGTATGTAATTTAGATATGTTTACATGCAAGAAACTAAGTATGAATTAAATTAATAAGTAATGATGTTGTGAATGGTGATTTCTAGCTAAAGTTTTGTGAGAAGTGTAAAAATAACCCTCACACTGATTCACCTCCCCCTCTCAATGTGATCGGTGTGTCCAACATTTTGCATTATGGTTGCAAAATTACTACACATTTCTTCCTGTTAAGAATTTGGGTATTTCATCACTGCAATATTATTCAAGCTAGAGTATAAATAATATAGTGGTCCCACTGACACACTTATTTGGGACCTATCCCATTGGATTCCTCTTTTCTCCATGATCACATTCATACCTTTCATTTTAATGTTTTTTTTTCTTTTTTCTTCAGTGGATCCAAAGCCTTCTTAGCTTCCCTAATTTTCCACCTATTCCATTATATTCCCCTTCTCACCCTGATCGTCATGGTACCTATCAATTATAAGTCATTTTTTGTGGTCCCACCCACCCATTTTTTCTTAGCCACACTTACCATCTCCAAATGGACACCACTCACAACCAAGACATGCAAGCTTCCATCAATGTCGTGACATCTGATATTGCCTCTACCCATTCCCTCCTTGTAAAATTCGAGTCCCAACTCGAGAAAAAATTTGACACCATGGAAGCCAAATTCATGAACCAATTTCACACCCTCAAGTCTATTGTCAACCAGTTGTTGAACCACCCTTGAGATCCTTCCTCCTTGAACCAAACTAATGATGTTGATTCCTCTCATTCTCTACACTTCCAATCCAAATCCTTTTAGCATGACCCTTGTCCTCCCCACATCGAGGTCAATAAATTTGATGGCTCTGATCCTATCGGTCACTCAAATGGAGAATTATTTTTCTTTACATGGTATTACTAATGAGTTGGCCAAACTTTGCTATGTTTTCCTCTATCTAGATATTGAATGATGGAAATGGTGGAAATGGTGTAAAAATTCATGTCAAGGGTATATTTCCTGGACCCAGTTTGTTGCAGAGCTCTATGACTTCTTTGACACCGATACCCACTATCTCAGTCTCTTGACCAAGTTGAAATAGTCAGGCACAATGGAAGACTTTATAACTTCTTTTGAGCATTTGTCCTTTGGAATAGAGGGTATGTCATATGGTTTCTTTAGTGAATGAATTATCATTGGCCTAAAGGATGAAATCTTATACTAGGTTCTCATGGTCTTCCCTCAAACTTTGTTGGAAGCTACTAAATGTGATAAAGAGGCCCACCAAGTTGTTTTTTCCCAAACCAAAAAACCCTCTTTTTTTCCTCTCCCTCGACCCACTAATCCTAGCCCTCATGTCACTCCATTAAAGGTCTAGAAATTAACTAGGGATGAAATGGATGAACACCAACCGAAGGGTCTTTGCTATAATTGTGATGAAAAATTGTTTCTGGGGCACAAGTGTAAGGAAGAAAAACTTTTTATTGCCATTTCTGAAGATGTTCCCAACAAATATGTGACATTTCCACTTGTTGAATATCCCTCCCTTCCTAATGCTACCGAGGATCTCACTGACCTACCAGAAGTTGAACCACTTATTTCCTTTCATGCCCTCATTGGCTATATTAAGAATAGGAAGGTGATCATCCTTGTTTACCATTGTAGCACCCACAATTTTATTAATCGTCGAATTTCCCACCAAACCAATTTCTATATTCATGATGTCAATAATTTTCAAATCATGATAGCCAATGGTGGGTCCATGAAATGTGCTGGGCATTGTGAAAATGTACATCTTCAAATTGGACATTATCACCTGAAATATCCTATTTTTTCCATTGAAATGGGAGGTTGTGACATTGTGCTAGGTGTTGAATGGTTATGCACTTTGGGTCCCATTCTTATGGATTTTAAGGAATTATCCGTGTAATTCCAACATGAGGGAAAAAGGCATCACTTCCAAGGTCTCACAGTTTGTTCTCCTGAGATCATTAGTTCCCATCACATGAGAAATATCCTCAAGAAATGTCACTATGGTATTATTGGTCAACTCCATTCTATTCACCCTGTTCAGAGACCCTATGTCCATCCTGACCTCCAAGCTATTCTATCCAAACATGATTTTTTTTTTCCACTCCTCAGATACTTTTTCCTTCTCATCGTGTTCATGATCATTCCATACCCCTTTTTCCTGGCATTGTTCCTCCCAATTTTTTCTCTTATCATCATCCATTTTCCCAAAATAATGAAATTGGGAAAATGGTGCAAGAATTTCTACAAGTGGGTGTTATCTGCCCTAGTACCATCCTTTATTCTTCTCCTATAATCATGGTACTTAAGAAAGAAGGTACTTGGCGCATGTGTCCCGACTTTCATTCCCTCAATAAACTCTCCATCAAGGACAATTTTCTCATTCCTGTCATTGATGATCTCTTGTAGGATTTGAGTGGTGCTTAATATGTCACTAAAATTGATCTGCATTCTGGCTACCACCAGATACGTATGCAAGACACTGGCATCCCCAAGACTCCCTTTCAAACTCATGAAGGTCACTACAAGTTCTTGGTCATTCCCTTTGGCCTATGTAATTCCCCCTCCACCTTCAAAATCCTCATGAATCATGTCTTCCATTCTTTTCTCCATCATTCTATCGTAGTTTTCTTTGATGATATTCTCATCTATAGTAAAACTTGGGAATCCCATCTTTCCCATGTGGATCAAGTTTTTCATCTATTCTCTCAGCATTAACTTTTCCCCAAACACTATAAATGTTCCTTTGGTGCCTCAGAAGTCGATTACATGGGTCATATTGTTGGCAAGGCTGGTGTCCAGGTAGATCCTAAGAGGATTGAAGAAATGCAGGATTGGCCTTGTCCCAAGACTATCAAAAGATTGTGTGGTTTTTTTGGGTTTAACATGATATTATAGCAAGTTTTTTCATAATTATGGAAATATTACGGCAGCTCTCACTGCTCTACATAAAAAAAAATTATTTCACTTTGAATCCTGCAACTGATATGTCCTTTAAAGCATTGAAGGAGACTATGTCCATTACTTCGGTCTTATCCCTTCCTAGTTTCACAAAGACCTTTGCCTTGGAATGTGATTCCTCCAGTAGAGGAATTGGAGTAGTCCTTATGCAAGAGGGCATACCTTTGTCCTTTACCAACAAACAATTGTTAGAGTTCAATTTGGGCCAATCAATCTATGAAAAGGAAATGTTAGTTATTTTGCATGGAATTGATCTATAAAGTGCTTATCTCTTGGGGAAATGCTTACAAAATAAGATAGATCATCAAATCCTCAATTATTTTTTTGAGCAACGACCTTCCTCTCCAGAGCAACAAAAATGGGTAACTAAACTATTCGGATATGATTATGAGATCATTTACAAGAAAGATAAAGAAAATGTGGTTGTTGACTCTCTTTCTTGAAAATATGAATATGAAGGGTCCTTGTTATCGCTATCCTTCATTGTACCAAATTGGCTCCACGTTGTTCGCAAAGAATGGCTACAAGATCCTAAAATTCAACATCTAATCCAACAATTGAAAGCCAATTATGGAGTTTCCCCAGAGTATTCTTGGCGCAATGATGAGATTAACTACAAAGGTCATTTGTCTTTAAGTAAATGGTCACAAATTAAATCCATGGTGCTTTTTGAGCTTCATGCTACTCCCACAACTAGGCACTCAGGGTTTACCAAAAACTATGACAGGGTCAAACATTATTTTTTCTGGGATGGTATGAAAAAGTACATTTACACTTTTGTGGCAGAATGTGATGTTTGCCAATGTAACACAACATTCCCTTCAACACACACTAGGTTCTCCAACGGTGCCACTTGCCTCTTTCTGTTTTCTTTACACGATGTGCGCTTCAAGATGCAAGATGCACTACGTGCTCAAATGGTGCCACTTGCCTATTGACTGAATTTGGTAGACATAAAACCCCTGGAGTTAATAATTTGTAATTTGATATTGTGGGACACTAAGGGAATCTAAGGAATATACACCCTACCTTATTGCGTGTCCCTTACAATCATCATGAGTGACTATCACAGTCTTCCCTCACGACATCGTGGGTCTTCTCGAACTAGGTAATCATTAACCTACAATTCGAGCTACGACGAGTGTGCTAGTAGGATGTGGCAGGGTTGTTGTGACACCTCTACCTCAATGTCTTTGGTTATCGTGTGTTGCCCCTCTACTTCAAATGTGAGCTTAGTCGGAAAGATATCGTCAGCCTTCATCCATCAATGAATCACGTCAGCAACAAAAATCAACATCATAATATCTAATCATATGTACATATGTCACATCAACAATATTTAAACCCTAACAATCCACTCCGTGACTCGATCCAATGTCCAAGGGGTTTCATCAATGCCCCGGCATCCCCAAGGTCCAGAGTCTTGCACACTCAAGAGAAATCAATCAATAGAAATTGTCTATGTAAATACAACAAAACAACATATCATCAAATCCACAATATCTCATAATCATAATCAAAACTACCAATAGTATAATAACCCATATCACTTGCACAGAAGTGTCCTCAAAGAATAAGTTCGCTCAGTGCGTCCAAGAGAGAGATGTTACATACACCCCCTCTTGTTTTAGACTTCATCCCGAAGTTTCATAGTATATAAGTGCGAAAATATAGTGTATCAGAGTATAATAAGTTTATCTATCAAATAAAAATGGGAGCTACTGACACATATCATATGCGTCCTCCCAGGTCGCCAAGTGTGGATTATAGTTGTCCCACTGGACCTTGACCTAATATATTGTTCGAGGCCATATTTTTCGAAGGAGATGGTCCATCATGTGGATTGGCTCTGCCGTGAGTGGACCCTCATCAAATACCTGCAAGGTACTCATGTCAATAACATGTGTAGGATCAGTAACATGATGTCTCAAAACACATACGTGAAAAACATCGTGCATACACCTCAAAGAATTAGGCAAGGGTAGTCAATAGGCCATGGCCCCCTTCCTTTCCACAATATCAAAAGGTCCCATGAACCTAGGAGAGATTTTAGCACCCTTTCCAAACTTGATCGAACTTGTATGCAGTTTCACCCGCAGGAAAACCCGATCACCAACTTCATAACTATGATCAACACGATGCGCATCAGCATAACTCTTCTATCCATCATACGCTTCCTTGATCCTTTGTCTTATTGTTTGAATTTGATCTTCCATTTTTTAGATCACTTATGGTCCCACTAGGACTCTATCCTCAATCCGATCCCAACTCAAAGGCGTCCAGCACAGTCGCTCGTAAAGAAACTTTAAAGGAAACATCTTAATGGTGCTTTGATAATTGTGGTTATATGCAAATTATACTAGTGGAAAGAATTCTTCCCAAATCTTATGTTCCATAACGTACATACACAATATGTCCTCCAAGATTTGGTTTGTTCATTCGGTCTTCCCGTCTGTCTCCCGGTGATACGTGGTACTAAAGTTAAGTTGGGTTCGTAAGGCCTCTTGGAAACTAGTCCAAAATTGTCCTGGAAACATTGATCTTCTATTGGATATAATCCTCTTAGGCATCCCATGCAACCTCACAATCTCACTGATGAAAACTATAACTATGTTGGGTTCCTGATACATTGTATGCACAGGAATAAAATGAGAACTCTTTGTCAGAGTGTCGACTACCACAAAAATTGAGTCATGTCTCCTGCCGTCAGTGGAAATCCAACAATGAAATCCATTGAAATGACCTTCGATTTAGATTCTGGAATAGCGTGTGGTTGTAGTAATCCTGTCGGATGTCTATGTTCAGCCTTTACCTACTTACATTCTAGACATATTGCCACGTATTTTACTATGTCTGCCTTCGTTCGTTTCCAAAAGAATAAGGGTTTAAGGTCTTCCCTCATCTTCATGACTCCAGGATGAGCAATATACACTACTTCATGAGCCTCATTTAGGATCAAACTTCTCAATGCGTCGTTGGGTGGTACGTAAATTCGACCCTTAAATATCAATAATTCATCATTTTCCATTGAAAATCCCTGAAATATTGGTACCATCATTGTGTTTTGTTCGATAAAATACTTGACCTCTTTTTACCAGTAATCGTCGTGCTATAAAGTTAGGATCTTTTCACGTAGATTCATCTGAAGAGGCATCACCAAAAATATGTGTGGTCTCCAACTCAGCGCATCTTCCACTCTATTCATTGTTCACCTTATGTAATTAATCTTGAAATCGTACTCGCTAAGCAATTCCGACCAATGTTGTTGTCGCACATTCAAGTTGCTTTGCGTAAATATTTGTTGTAGTCCGTAGTGGTCCATTTTTAGTTCAATTTCCATCCAATTAGGTAGCATCTCCAAACTCTCAAGGCATAAGAAATGGATAGAAAATCCAAATCCTACGCCACATAGTTCTCCTCATGCCTTCTCAGCTTTGTCGAGATGTAAGCGATCACTCGACTGTCTTGCATCAAGACTTCGCCGAAGCCCTCCTTGGATGCATCAGTGCATACCAAGAAGTCTGCATCCATATCAGGGACCTTTAGTATCATTGTTGTCGTCAACAACTCCTTGAGAATTTGAAATGCCTCTACACATTTCTCGGTGCAAACAAACTTCTTGTTCTTCTTCTACAATTCTGTAATCGGATTTTCTATCTTCAAAAAACCCTCGACGAATCGTCGATTTTATATTGCTAAAACCATGAAGTTACACACTTCTTGGACATTTGTCGGTGTAGGCCATTTCATAATATCCTCAACCTTTGTTGGATCCACAACAATACCTTCATCAGAGATGACATGCCCTAAGTAGTGAATCTTCGATTGATAAAATGATCATTTCGACAACTTCCCAAATAATATGTTCTCTTGTAGACATTGTAGCACCAAGTGCAAGTGCTTTTCATGCTCCTCCATCATCTAAGAGTAAATCAAGATAAAATCAATGAAAAATTGGACGAAGCTATCCAAGTATTTGTGGAACACTCCATTCATAAAACTCATAAATACGCTTGGGTCATTCGTTAGTCCAAACCTCGTCTTAAATGCGGTCTTAGGGATGTCGTCCTCCTTTATCCCTAATTGGTGTTACCCTGATATGAAGTTGATATTTTAAAACATGGTCATACCCTTCATCTAATCAAATAAATCATCAATCCTTGGCAACAGATATTGATTATTGATCATTTGCTTGTTCAATTGACAGTAGTCAATGTAGAGTCTCCACGAACCATCCTTATTTCATATGAAAATAACAGGCGCACCCTACAGTGACACACTCAGATGTATAAGTCCTATATCCAACAACTCCTTCAGTTGAGTTTTGAACTCCTGTAACTATGGGGTCGAAATTTGATAAGACGTTCTTACTATCATTTCAGTCCTCGATTTTAGGTCTATGGTAAATTCCAATTCCCTCTCCAGTGGCATCCCAGGTAACTCCTCGGGGAAGACATCCACAAACTCTCTCACCATCAAAAGGTGTTCTATAGCTTTCACTACTACCTTCTCATTTAATGTATGGATCACATAAATATTACATACCTTTCGCATCCTCTTCCATAGCTGGAAGGAAGAGATGAACCCCAGGGAAACTCCATGGTTCCAACCTACAATCATGTGTCTATTTCCCTCATCATTGACCAGCTCAACCATTTCATCTTACAGTTGAGTATCACCTCATGCGATTCCAACCAGTCCATACCGATCATGACATCATAATATCCTAAGATTGTGACATACAGGTTGGACCTAGTGACAAACTCTCCTAGGTTAAGGCTACATCCCATAACCCTCCCACCAACCTTTTGTTTGGCTCTTGAAGTCTTTTCTACAAAGGTAAACTCATCCTGTTCGACTGTCTTTACCTTCATTCTTTTTAGCATTGCTCCAGAAATGAAACTCTCTATAGAACCTAGATCTATCAATATACTAAGGGTCTGGTCAGTGAAGGTACCTAATTTCTTGAGAACAATCAAATGGTTCTCTTCTTGGAGGTTATTCACTACTACATGAATCCGATGGGCCTTGCTCAAATATCCCATGGTAGTGGGTCCAACTGATCTATATTCTCTGTTCCTCTCCACTGGGAAGTCAGGAAGTCACGTTGGTAATGTGGCTCCCCACATGTCCAACAACCTTTCCTTGGTCCAGTACTCCTGGTACCCGAAATAGAAGGTGACGGCCCACCGGCCTGGAACCATAGTCAGTTCTATTGAACATGCCTAAACTGATGTTGTTGAGGTCGATGTTGTTGTTGGTGTTGTGTTTCTCGGTAAGGAGTCTATTATTGAGGTGTTGGTCGTCGAGGTGTAGTGAAAGTGTATCCTCTCTGGAAGCCATGTTATCTTGGAAAATGTCTAGCTAGTGTCTGTTGTTGTTGCACACTAGATAAGACCTCTTTTCCTGGCCTTGCTGGAGTCCTTCTATGACCCCCACTAATAATCTCCTCCTCTGCTATGAGGGCTTTCTGAACAACATCATGCAAGGTTTGAGGCATCAAAATCCTAACCTTTGCACGAATGTTGAGATTAAGTCCAAACACAAACTTGTTGACCTTAAGTTTCTTGGTATTCATGTGTAGAGCATATCGAAGAAGCTCCATAAAATGAGCCTCGTACTTGGGCCTGAATAATTCAAGGGCGGATAAAAAAAATTATGATGCTTTCCATGGTATGTTATTTATAGGTCATCTCACCATTTTCAAAATAATTTGTTTTCTAGAATGATTCAAACAACGAAATATGGAGGATGTTGAGAAAACATATCCAAGTGACTATGATAAAACTTTCATCTTGTTGGTCGTTGCATTTTCGGAGTTACAGTCTGTTGAAAATATGGTTTGTGGCTAGTCTTGAAACTAGTCTAAAACAGGTATTTCGGGTAAAAACATCATAACGTATTCATAACACATAAAAAATTTGTAAGACCAAATGTATTGGTTAGATTACAGCCTGTAGTATGGTGTGTACCATTTTCATATCTATACAGAAAATATTCCATGCGGGGCATGCTCTACAAGTTCACTCTCTACACTAATCCGGAATTCAACAATGTATGCCATTTTTTGTATAACTTATTTTTTGGGAGGTTCCAAGCAGTGAAACTTGGAGGAATTGTAGAAAAGACACTGAAGAAAATTGTGTAACATTTTCAAAATTTTATTCATTACATGTACAAAGTTATGATTGTTTCAAGTTAGGTTTCTTGACTAATCCAAAATTAGTCATGTGAGACTAAAGTAAAGTTTGATGAAAATGATAGTTTCTTGTTGTTGAAGTTAAGGAAGATTTGCAGGTATATGATCACATACACCAGGTATGTTATAGAGTTACAGATCATATTTGGATGATAATATTGATGAGACAAGTTGAGGTGACAGGTTGTTGTGACAAGTTGTGCATAGTTGATGCAATTGTATTGGTATAGATTGTTGGTACAATTTAACATATTTTTTTTTATGGGATGGGTCTCTTACTTGAGAGTTAGATTCCTCACATCTCGGTTGGTGCTAAGATACGCAGGCTAGGTATTACATTGAGAGTTTCTTCTCTCTTAGATTTGGTTCTCTATTTCAGTTGGTGTTGATAAAACCCCAAGGATTGTAATCTGTAATACAAAAGAAACTTATACATATATATGGTGTTCCTTGTGTTCTTTGTTGTGATGGTGCACAGATATTTATTGTTAATGTATGTAATTTAGATATGTTTACATGCAAGAAACTAAGTATGAATTAAATTAATAAGTAATGATGTTGTGAATGGTGATTTCTAACTAAAGTTTTCTGAGAAGTGTAAAAATAACCCTCACACTGATTCACCCCCCCCCTCTCAATGTGATCGTTGTGTCCAACATCTTGCATTATGGTTTCAAAATTACTACACATTTCTTCCTATTAAGAATTTGGGTATTTCATCACTGCAATATTATTCAAGCCAGAGTATAGAGTATAATGGTCCCACTAACACACTTATTTGGAACCTATCCCATTGGATTCCTCTTTTCTCCATGGTCACAGTCATACCTTTCATTTTTAATGTTTTTTTTTTCTTCAGTGGATCCAAAGCCTTCTCAGCTTCCCTAATTTTCCACCTATTCCATTATATTCCCCTTCTCACCCTGATCGTCATGGTACCTATCAATTATAAGTCATTTTTTGTGGTCCCACCCACCCATTTTTCCTTAGCCACACTTACCATCTCCAAATGGACACCACTCACAACCAAGACATGCAAGCTTCCATCAATGTCGTGACATCTGATATTGCCTCTACCCATTCCATCCTTGTAAAATTGGAGTCCCAAATCAAGAAAAAAATTGACACCATGGAAGCCAACTTCATGAACCGATTTCACACCCTCAAGTTTGTTGTC
Source organism: Picea engelmannii (assembly GCA_009831015.1). Lineage (NCBI taxonomy): Eukaryota > Viridiplantae > Streptophyta > Pinopsida > Pinales > Pinaceae > Picea > Picea engelmannii. The sequence goes on along the minus strand of ML782098.1, from coordinate 80,181 downwards.
AACTAGTTGTTGAACCACCCTTCATATCCTTCCTCCTCGAACCAAACTGATGATGTTGATTCCTCTCAATCTCTACACTTTCAATCCAAATCCTTTTAGTGTGACCCTTGTCTTCCCCACATCGAGGTCAATAAATTTGATGGCTCTGATCCTATGGGTCACTCAAATGGAGAATTATTTTTCTCTACATGGTATTACTAATGAGTTGGCCAAACTTTGCTATGTTTTCCTCTATCTAGATATTGAACGATGGAAATGGTGGAAATGGTGTAAAAATTCATGTCAAGGGTATATTTCCTGGACCCACTTTGTTGCAGAGTTCTATGACTTCTTTGACACCGATACCCACTATCTCAGCCTCTTGACCAAGTTTAAATAGTCAGGAACAATGGAAGACTTTATAACTTCTTTTGATCATTTGTCCTTTGGAATAGAGGGTATGCCATATGGTTTCTTTAGTGAATGATTTATCATTGGCCTAAAGGATGAAATATGATCCTAGGTTCTCATGGCCCGCCCTCAAACTTTGTTGGAAGCTACTAAACGTGATAAAGAGGCCCACCAAGTTGTTTTTTCCCAAACCAAAGAACCCTCTTTTGTTCCTCTCCCTCGATCCACTAATCCTAACCCTCATGTCACTCCCATAAAGGTCCAGAAATTAACTAGGGATGAAATGGATGAACACCAACTGAAGGGTTTTTCTATAATTGTGATGAAAAATAGTTTATGGGGCACAAGTGTAAGAAACACAAAATTTTTATTGCCATTTCTAAAGATGTTCCCAACAAATATGTGACATTTCCACTTGTTTAATATCCCTCCCTTCCTAATGCTACCCAGGATCCCGCTGACCTACCAGAAGTTGAACCACTTATTTCCTTTCATGCCCTCATTGGCTATATTAAGAATAGGGAGGTCATCATCCTTGTTTACAATTGTAGCACCCACAATTTAATTAATCGTTGCATTTCCCACCAAACCAATTTCTATATTCATGCTGTCAATAATTTTCAAATCATCATAGCCAATGGTGGGTCCATGAAATGTGTTGGGCATAGTGAAAATGTACATCTTCAAATTGGACATTATCACCTGAAATATCATATTTTTTCCATTGAAATGCGAGGTTGTGACATTGTTCTAGGTGTTGAATGGTTATGCACTTTGGGTCCCATTCTTATGGATTTTAAGGAATTAACCATGTAATTCCAACATGAGGGAAAAAGGTATCACTTCCAAGGTCTCACAGTTGGTTCTTCTGAGATCATTAGTTCCCATCACAAGAGAAATCTCCTCAAGAAATGTCACTATGGTATCATTGGTCAACTCCATTCTATTCACCCTGTTCAGAGACCCTATGTCCATCCTGACCTCCAAGCTATTGTCTCCAAACATGATTTTTTTTTTGCACTCCTCAGAGACTTTTTCCTTCTCATCGTGTTCATGATCATTCCATACCCCTTTTTCCTGGCATTGTTCCTCCCAATATTTTCCCTTATCATCATCCATTTTCCCAAAATAATGAAATTGAGAAAATGGTGCACGGATTTCTACAAGTGGGTGTTATCTACCCTAGTAGTAGCCCTTATTCTTCTCCTATAATCATGGTACTTAATAATGAAGGTACTTGGCGCATGTGTCCCAACTTTCATTCCCTCAATAAACTCACCATCAAGGACAATTTTCTCATTCCTGTCATTGATGATCTCTTGTAGGATTTGAGTGGTGCTTAATATGTCACTAAACTTGATCTGAATTCTAGCTACCACCGGATACGTATGCAAGAAAATGGCATCCCCAGGACTCCCTTTCGAACTCATGAGGGTCACTAGAAGTTCTTGGTCATTCCCTTTGGCCTGTGTAATTCCCCCTCCACCTTCAAAAGACTCATGAATCATGTATTCCATCCTTTTCTCCATCATTCTATCTTAGTTTTCTTTGATGATATTCTCATCTATAGTTAAACTTGTGAATCCCATCATTCCCACGTGGATCAAGTTTTTCATCTACTCTCTCAGCATTAAGTTTTCCTCAAACACTATAAATGGTCCTTTGGTGCCTCAGAAGTCAAGTACATGGGTCATATTGTTGGCAAGGCTGGTGTCTGGGTAGATCCTAAGAAGATTGAAGCAATGCAGGATTGGCCTCGTCCCAAGACTATCAAAAGATTGTGTGGTTTTTTGGGTTTAACAGGATATTATAGCAAGTTTTTTCATAATTATGGAAATATTATGGAACCTCTCATTGCTCTACATAAAAAAAAATTATTTCACTTGGAATCCTGCAACTGATATTTCCTTTAAAGCATTGAAGGAGACTATGTGCATTACTTCGGTCTTGGCCCTTCCTAGTTTCACAAATACCTTTGCCTTGGAATGCGATTCCTCCGGGAGAGGAATTGGAGTAGTCCTTATGCAAGAGGGAATACCTTTGTCCTTTACCAACAAACAATTGTTAGAGTTCCATTTGGGCCAATAAATCTATGAAGAGGAAATGTTAGTTATTTTGCATGGAATTGATCTCTAACGTGCTTATCTCTTGGGGAAATGCTTACAAAATAAGATAGATCATCAAAGCCTCAATTATTTTTTTGAGCAACGACCTTCCTCTCCAGAGCAACAAAAATGGGTAACTAAACTATTTGGATATGATTATGAGATCATTTACAAGAAAGATAAAGAAAATGTGGTTGTTGACTCTCTTTCTTGAAAATATCAATATGAAGGGTCCTTGTTATCGCTATCCTTCATTGCACCAAATTGGCTCCACGTTTTTCGCCAAGAATGAGTACAAGATCCTAAAATTCAACATCTAATCCAATAATTGAAAGCCAATTATGGAGTTTCCCCAGAGTATTCTTGGCACAATGATGAGATTAACTACAAAGGTCATTTCTATTTAAGTAAATGGTCACAAATTAAATCCATGGTGCTTTTTGAGCTTCATGTTACTCCCACAGCTAGGCACTCAGGGTTTATCAAAAACTATGACAGGGTCAAACATTATTTTTTCTGGGATGGTATGAAAAAGGACATTTACACTTTTGTGGAAGAATGTGATGTTTGCCAACGTAACAAGTGAGAAACCATAAAATCCACTGGCACACTCCAACAACTTCTGATTCCTGGGACATATCTATGGTTTTCATTGTGGGATTACCTAGATTAGGAAATAAGTTATTCATCATGGTGGTATTTGATCGTATTTTGAAGTATGCTCATTTATGTGAGCTTCAAAATCCAATTACTACATCCACTGTGGCTCAATATTTCATGGATAATATCTTCAAGATTCGTGGCATGCCTCATTCTATTGTTTCTAATTGTGACCCCATTTTCACCAACATTTTTTCGCAAGAGCTATTCATGCTTCATGGAACCCAATTGCATCTCATCACCACCTATCATCCCCAGATTGATGGTCAAAATGAAGTTGTCAACAACTGTTTGGAGACTTATTTGAGGTTTTTTTCCTCTGAAGGAAAAAATCAATGGGGTCAATGGTTAGCATTAGTTGAATGGTGGTACACCACTTCTTACCATACAACTACTCATATGATTCCTTTTGAAGCAGTATATGGAAAAAATCTACCTCCTATTCTCTCCTACATGCTAGGCGTCTCGAAGGTTCAGGTGGTTGACCAAACACTTACACTTCAGGAAGCTATTCTATGTACACTCAAAGAGAATTTGGTAATGGCTCAAAATCGCATAAAGAAACAAGTTGATCAAGGTCGTTCATAAAGTCAACTTTTTGAAGGAGACAACAGATTTATTCAACTGTAACCTTGTACATTTTGTGGTCCTTATACATTTCTCAAGCACATGGGATAGGTGTCCTATTGGTTAGATTTTCCTAGTTCTTCTAAGCTCCATCCTATGTTTCATGTCTCCTGCTTAAAGAAGGTGATTGGAACTAAGTTCCAAACTCAAACTAGCCTTCCTGAGTTCGATGAAGAAGGATCCATCTGGTTGCAACCATAAGCATTTTTGGACTAGCATGAATGTTTTCTTCGTCAGTGCACCATCAAGGAAGTGTTAGTCCAGTGGAAAGATACAACTCCTATAGATTCTAGCTAGGATCCAACTACCATTTTACAACAATTTTCTCATCTCACACCTTGAGGAAAAAGATGATTTTAAGGGGCAGGGAATGTTAGGGACCTAACCTACCGAACCCCTCATGTGGGTATAAAAATTCATTTGCATGTAATAAATGTAAATATTAATAAGGCCTATCAATAAGGAGGAATAATTCAATTGTACGAAGACCTAATAGAAGCTTCCTCTTCTAGAAGGATCCTCTCTAGATTGTTCATTTGGATAGATAGATTTAGTATAAATAAGAGAAGAGGGTATGAAATGTTTTGTCTGGGAAAATTATTGTAATAGAGCTATGCTTTTCTTGAGGTTTCCCCCTCAAAGAAGAAAGTGAACATTGTTTCCTATCAATAAAGGTATAGTTTTGGTGTTGTGGTTCCATATAATTTGTTGTTATGTTGTTATCTCTGCAAGATTTCTGTATTTTGTTGATATATCAGTATTATTCACTACATTATTTCTTTATTATGATAATATAATTGTAGCGACCCCCTCGTTACGACAACCAAACTCTAGAACTAGTGCAATTTTTCTTCTTTTTTTTTTCTTTTTTTTTGTGTGTGCGCATTTACAAGTGCGTGCGCGTGGGTATAAGGGAAACAACAACGCATTCGACTTTGCTTCGCCACCCGACGACGAATAAGACACAACCATGATGAACATAAAAGACGAAAAGGACGTGCGAAAAGTATCTGCATGCGGAAACGACGATCACAACCAGAAGACTTAAGGTGCACAACAAGTGTCGACAAGAATGAACGATCAAGACATAAGGAGGAATCCATAACAATAGATTTTACTATTTCTGCATAGGGAAGTAGGGTGTTTAATCTTAGTTCTCTGCTCCGGAGAGAGAGAAGGTCAGATAGGCTCCTGGTCGTCTGCTCAGGCAGAAACTTGTAATCTCCGTCAGGTGTGTCGCAAGAGTGGAAACCGTGCCTTTAAAGGAACCGAGACTCTTGACACGACACTGGATTCCTTACACAAAAAGTCACCCCACAGACTTATGTACTGAGGCTACAAGGAAGATTCTATGTCCTGCCCGACACAAGCAGACCAAAGACAAAAAGAGGTTGCAACCCCGCACGACAATAGACAAGGAGCAACCACTTCTTCTATGGAAGGCACCAAACCAAGGATTCAGACAACGACCACCGGTATTAAAGAAAAGGAATGTCTATGACCCCACAACGATTGATTACTCGCCAATTACTCCATTTAATTTACTAAACCATGAGTACTTTAGCATAAGGTAAATCTAATTAAGTTGTCATCCTTAGTTTTAAGGGCCGTACCCTTTGTGTTGACAATATAAAAGAAATAAAATTCCTTGCAATGATTTAACCTCACCATTACATTATACTACCACAACATTGACAATAATAACAACGACCTTACAATCCTATGTTATCAAGGCTACATAGCCTTTTTCCAAAGGCAAAAATATTACAATTACATGTTTCATCAACAATTTGCCAAGACCTTACATTATAGTGACATTGCAATTACCTAATGTTACCTTACATCTTGTACATTACCAATGCAATAAACTACATTAACATTACCAATGCAATAATACTACATTAATATTTCAAATACTATAAAATGCATTAACATTACCCATGCAATGAAACTACATTAACATTCCAATACTATAATACTACATTAACATTTCCGATGCATTAAAACTACATTAACATTACCCTAGAACCATAACCACCTCACATTTACATCCCAATGTCCTTACCATTAAATAACCATATATCCTAATTACATAATTCCTAAACAATATAAATTCACTAATATTACCTTAAAATGATGACCCAAGCCCCTTATCCTTATAACCCCATGCCTAGCAAATTGAATTTACGATTAGTTTATTATCATGTCTCCATACTAATATTATATTCTGTTTTTTCTTATTATTAAAATGCCATAACCTTTTTCCTTCCCCTATTACTAATATTATATTTTGTTTTAGTTTATTTAAAATTAATTTAACTTCTAATTAATTTGCAATTATGCCTTTTCAAGTCCTCTAACACAATGTATTTTTCTTTAGAATTAAATTAATTCTTTTCAATTTTTACAAGTGTTATGTACATTATCCAATATGTAATGGAATATTACGATTAGTTTAATATCATGTCGCCATACTAATATTATGGAATATTACAATTAGTTTATTATCATGTAGCCATACTAATATTGTATTCTGTTTTTTTATTTTATTTTATTTAAAAAGCCATAACCTTTTACCTTCACCTATTACCCCCAAAGATTACAGTATTACCCCCAAAGATTACAGCAGCAATGCAGTTATACCTAACTTAACATTTATGGGAAACACTACAATAAGTTCAAAATAGTAAAATGGAACAACGTTACCTTTACATTAAATGGCCATAACTAGGCAAATCAAATAGCTTTAAATTCATTTCAGGTTATCGATTTCTGATATTTCATTTGCTACTAAACTACATAAGCTCTAAAATTAAAATAAGGCTGGCTAACGAGACGGTTCCTCTTTACGAGTGGGGTAATCCCTCGCTGCCTTCTAATTTCTTAAGGCACCTCTCCATCAACTTACTTGAGGAGTAAATGTCCCTTGGTAGTAACCCATCATTTAGCAAACCAAGGCATAGGTTACCTTAGAACTAGCCTTTGACATACGTATCAATAAAGAAACACCGCCAGAATTATAATAACTCACTCACTCACAAGGTTAAGTTCGGGCCTGGTTTATCTACCGCTAGAAAACAAAAGGAGTAAATACATCCACTGTTACCTATGATAAGGAAGTGATCATATGTAGAATAGTGGCTGGGGTCGCTTAGACCAATAAACATAAAACTGGCTTACAGGGCTAGGAGCATCGGGACGGGTTCTGTCTAGAAGCGAGACGCACAGGGTATAGGTTGCGTGAGCGTTTAAGGATCTGCAAGATTCTGTCAAAATCCTGCAAGACTGTGACGGTTGCTAAAGGTTGCTGCCAGGTTCTCTGTCACTTCTTAAGGACAGAGTTCACGGTTGTCAGCAATTAAGAGCTGCCTGGAGATAGCTGCAAGGAGCACTTAAGGGTACTGATCCGAAGCATAATTCCAGGAAGGAGCAATGACTGTCATTTAACTCCAGAGAACACGTGTACGGTGAGGTCAAAGGTAAGCTCTGAAAGCAAGCTTGCTCTGGTCGAATTATCATAAGGTGCTTCCAGCATGGAGGTAAGGCCTGTAAATTAAAGGAAGGTAAGCATGGCTATAGGATTGACAACAAAATGGTCTCCGTCAAGGTGTAATTTGTTTTTTTTTTCTTTAAATTAAAATAGAACATTTTTCTATAATAAAATGGCAATACGGAAATTATTATATATATATATATATTTTTTATCATTTTATGTTCTCGGGCCATAAAGTAGCTTTACGTTCATCAAATAATGGGAAATGGAAATCTTGAACATAGGAAGTACCTGCTTGTAACTGCGTTGCGCTGCGCTTTCAGCAAATTCCGGCCATACTAAATTTCTGGGATGGGATGTGTCAGAGTGTTAAAATTAGGGTTCAAGGCTAGAATCTGCTCTGAGAGTGGTGAAAACATTTGGTAAGGTTTACTGGCCATCAATCCGATACTAAACGAAAGAATTCTGTAGAGTTATTTCTTCCTCCTCGGAAACTAAACCTGCTTGTCGATGGGTACGTTTCGACTGGTTGGGAATCAAATCTAAATTCATAAGTAAGTTGATCTGGATTCTCACTCATTTGCAGGGCAGTTGATTCATGGATCCTCCCAGTGGTGAAGGAGGAAGGTCGACTGGAAATCCCATTGCCTGAAATTCCTGTTGTGCTCCAAGTCCACGTCAAGATCAGAAGGAAATGCTGAGCGAGGGGTGAGAAAGAGAGTCTCAACTCCAGGGGTTGAGCTAGCAGTTAAAATGGAAAGCGTTCATGCCTGACACTAGCGTGAACTCCCTGACTGGTGCAGCCCGACTCTTGAATCACCCCAAGGCGGATTCGGCAGTGAGGAGGTAGCTAAAACAAGAACCCTCGCTGAAGATCTCATTTCTCCTCGTATCTTAAGAACGCAAGGGTTATAAGGCAAGTCCACCGACAACCTATGCAGCTCGAAGGCAGAACCTCCTACAACGCAGATATCCCCTACCAAAAACTGACAACAGTAAGGGAAACAGGACCAAGAATAACTCCTCCGAGGATCACAGGGGTTATCACAGCCTAGGCGCAGAAAAAACAACCAGGTAATGGGAAGACCCGACACCAAGGCCGTACTAAGGAAGCAAGCTATAAAACAATTTATCTAACCAATACATTGCAGATCTGACTCATAATACCAATGCATTATATTCTGCCAATAAAAGAAACACAGATCTAAATCATAATACAGATGCATTCTATTCCGCCAACAAATAACAATAGATCTAAATCATAACACAATGCATTCTATTCTACTCAGTTCAGGAACATACATTTGCCTTATTTTCTTGCCGCAACGATTCCTGTGCTCCTGGATCTCCTGCTCCTGCTTGCCGACCGCAAGGAACTCACCAGTACCTCCCAACCAAACGCTAGGGGTTCTCTTCTTCCCCCTTAGCCCCCCGAGCCGCAAAGGGGCCACACACAAACCAGGTAATAGCCTATCTTATCAGCTCACCTCCAAGGCAGAGCTACCACTCAAGTCAGCTGAGAATCCCCAACTCCTACAAGAAATCAGTCCAGTCTCTAGTATGCAGCATAACAATACCAATAGCTGCAAAAAAAAACCCCTTCTTCCCCCCTCTCCCTTTCTTTTATCCAGTCTCAAACCCTAAATCCTCTTTTCTTTAAGTTTTCTCCCCTTTTTCCTTTTTATTTTATTTTATTTTATTTATTTATTTATTATTTTTTTTTGAACTCAAAAAGTAAATGCGCTCATTCATAATTTCCTTTTATTTTTATATGCATAACTTTTTATTAATGGTAGAGGCGGTAGGGATTAATAAATTTATGGAAGGAGAATCCATTATTCCTTTTCTTTATTCTATAAATTAAAGATTAAGGAATACCAACAATTTGTTTATGATATATATATATATATATATATTCATTTTTCTATTTACATCTAGCATTCATCATTGTAATTTATCAATATCCATCATTTAAATTCACCATTAATATATATAAATACATAGGATAATGGGAGATTAAGGTGATGGCAAACCTGTATGGAAAATGTGTTACATAAAAACGAATAATGAGGAATTAAGGGGAAGAATGGTGATTTAGTAATGTGAACAGGACATGACAAAGGGAGACGGTTACTGGAAGATTAAGGTGATGGAGGATGGTTTAATAAAGTAGACATGGATGAAGAGAGGATAATGGTCTTAGTTTTTTTTTTTGTGTTTTTTTTTTGAAATTTTCTTTATGTTATGCTACGAAGCTGATGTCATTCTCCCACCAGTTAGGAATCAATTTTCTTCCTTGCAAAGTTTTAAAACTATTAGATTATCTTTAACACTTACCCTCGTTATCGCCCTAAGAATTTCATGAAGACCAACTATTTCTTAGGTGGGTTATTTTTATTCCAGGGTCTGCTCTTAGGGTTAGACTAAATTTTACCCTAACAATTTTTTAGACATGTACTAGATTCTGACCTGGGCGACACTGGGTTAGGGAAGTTGTTTAGGAATATATTAAAGCGTTAAGGTCTTGGGGCTATTAGGTTTGTTTCCCTCATCTAGATCAATGTGATGTGCCCTTTAGGACGCACCACGTGCTCCAAGGGTGCCACTCACCTCGTTCATTTCCTCTACGCGACGTGCCCTTCAGGATGCACCATGTTCTCCAAGGGTGCCACTCACTTCTCATGTTTCTTTTGTGCGACATGCCCTTTAGGATGCACCACGTGCTCCAAGGGTGCCACTCGCCAACTGGACTGATTGGTAGACATCTATAACCCCTGGAGTCAACACTCTGCCAGGTGAACTTGTAGGAGACTAAGGGTTCTAAGGAATAAGTCCCCCGCCTTATTGCGCGCCCCTTAGAATCATCGTGAGCAACTGTTGAAGTCTGCCCTCATGACATCGTGGATCCTCTCGAACTAGGTAATCGTTAACCTACAGTTCGATCCATGGCGGGAGTACTAGTAGGCGGTGGCAGGGCTGCTGTCCACCCCTCTCCCTCAACCTCTCTGGAATCGTGTGTGGCCCCTTTACTCCATATGTGAGTCTGGTCGGCAAGCTATCATCAGCCTGCATCATCAAAAATCATGTCAGAAAGGTCAACATCAAATAAAATGAAACATCATAGTAAACATATCAACCCAAAAGCATACTCCCTGACTCAGTCCAGAGTCCAAGGGGGTTCTACCGATGCCTCTGCATCCTCAAGGTCAAAAACCCCGCACACTCAATGAAAGTGAGTCAATAGCACCTATCTACATCAAATAGTAACACATCATGTCATCTGTCAGTCGCATCATAATCAGGTATAAATGGTCTAACATCATAAAAGTCCAGATCACTTGCAAGCAAGTGCCCTCAAATAATAAGTTTTCTCAGTGCGCCAGAGAGGGATGTCACATACACCCCCTCTTGGTCTAAACTTTGTCCCGAATTTTCTCAGTATAAATGAAGAAATAAAGTATCACAATATCATAAGTCTATCTATCAAACAAAAATGGAAACTGCCGACGCATATCATATGCGTCCTCCCAGGTCGCCGAGTACGGACTATGACTGTCCCACTGGACCTTGTCTTGATCTACCGTTCGACGTCCTAATTGTCGAACGCGATGATCTAAGATGCGTACCGGCTCATCCATGAACGCTCCCTTGTTCGATACCTGCAAGGAACTCAGGTCAATCACATGGGTAGGATCACTAATATAATGTCCCAAAAACAAATACATGAAAAACATCATGCATACGCCTCAAGGATCAGGCAAGGCTAGTCGATAGGCCACAGGCCCCTTTCTCTCCACAATATCGATAGGTCCCATGAAACTAGGAGAGAGTCTAGCTCCCTTTCTAAACTTGATCGAACTCTTATGCGATTTAACCCGCCAGAAGACTCGATCACCGACCTCGTAACTATGGTCGACTTGGTGCGCATCGACATAACTCTTCTGTCGATCCTACGCTTCTTTAATCCTTTGTATTATGGTTTGCATTTGCTCTTCCATTTCTTGGATCGCTTTTGGTCCCACGAGGATCCTATCCTCAAGCCGATCCCAACTCAAGGGCGTCTGACACGGTCGCCCATAAAGAAACTCAAAAGGTGTCATCTTAAAGGTGCTCTGGTAGCTATTGTTGTAAGCGAACTCTACTAGAGGCAAGAACTCCTCCCAACACTTTTGTTGGTCCATAACGTACAGGCGCAACATGTCTTCCAAGGTTTGGTTCGTTTGTTCTGTCTGTCCGTCCGTCTCTGGGTGATACGCAGTACTAAAGTTAAGTTGGGTTCCCAGGGCCTCTTGTAAACTCGTCCAAAATCGTCCAGTAAGCACCAATCCTCGATCGGATATAATCTTTTTAGGCACGCCATGCAGCCTCACAATCTCACTGATGAAAACTCTCGCTATGTCAGGGGCCTGATACGTCGTATGCACAGGAGTAAAGTGAGCACTCTTCGTTAGAGTATCTACTACTACAAAAATCGACTCGTGTCTCCTTGCCGTCAGTGGCAGTCCAACAATAAAATTCATCGAAATAACTTCCCATTTCAATTCCGGAATTGCATGTGGTTGAAGTAAACCTGTCGAGTTTCTATGTTCATCCTTTACCTGCTGACACTCAAGACATCTAGCCACAAAGTTGACTATGTCGACCTTCATTCCCTTCCAGAAGAATAAGGGCTTAAGGTCTGCCCTCATCTTCGTGACTCCTGGGTGATTCATGTAAACTGATCTATGAGTCTCGCTTAGGATAAACATCCTCAACTCGTCGTTAGGCAGTACATAAATCCAACCTCTAAACATCAATAACCCATCGTTATCCAATGAATATCCCTCATATCATGGTATCATCATCGTGTTTTGTCCGATAAAATCCTTGACTTCGGTGTACCAGTCATCATCATGCTGTAAGGTGAGAATCTTCTCACGTAGATTTGTTTGAAGGGGTAGCACCGAAAAGATGCGTGGCCTTCAACTCAAAGAATCCGCCACTCGGTTCACTGTTCCCTTTATGTAAGTAATCTCGCAATCGTATTTGCTAAGCAATTTCAACCAACGCCATTGTCGCGCGTTCAGGTCGCCTTGCGTAAAAATGTGTTGTAGTCCACAATGATCAGTCTTTAATTCAAATTTTCATCCAACAAGGTAGTGTCTCCAAACCTTCAAGGCATATACGATGGCTAGTAACTCCAAGTCGTGCGTCACGTAGTTCTCCTCATGCCTTCTCAGCTTCCTCGAAATGTAAGAAATCACTCGTTAGTCCTGCATCAAGACTCCGCCTAAACCTTCCTTGGATGCGTCGGTGCATACCAAGAAGTGTGCGTCCATGTCAGGGACCTTTAGTATCGGTGCGGTTGTCAACAACTCTTTAAGCCTCAGAAATGCTTCCGCGCATTTCTCTGTCGAAACAAGCTTCTTGTTTTTCTTCTGCAATTCCGTGATCGGATTAGCTATCTTCGAAAAACCCTCGACAAACCGTTGATAGTATCCTGCTAATCCCATAAAACTATTCACTTCTGTGACATTCGTCGGCACAGGCCATTCCATAATAGCCTCAACCTTGTCTGTATCCACGGTGATATCTACGCCAGAGATGACATGCCCTAAGTAGTGAATCCTCAATTGATAAAAAGAGCATTTTGACAACTTCCCATACAATTTGTGTTATCATAAACATTGTAGTACCAAGTGCAAGTGCTCTTCACACTCCTCCATCGTCCGAGAGTAGATCAAAATATCATCAATGAATACTTGGATGAACTTGTCCAAGTACTCATGGAACACCCCGTTCATCAAACTCATGAATACCCCTGGGGCATTGTCAGTCCGAATGGCAAAACCGTAAACTCGTAATGTCCAAAACTCGTCTTAAAGGAGGTCTTAGGGATGTCATCCTTCTTGATCCGTAATTGGTGATACCCGGATCGCAAATCGATCTTGGAAAACACCATCGCACCCTTCATTCGATAGAATAGATCATCAATTCTAGGTAAGGGATACTAATTCTTGATCATTGCCTTATTTAGTTGACGGTAGTCAATACAAAGCCTCCATGATCCGTCCTTCTTTCGTATGAAAATAACTGGTGCACCCCACGGTGACACACTAGGACGTATCAGTCCCAGGTCCAGCAACTCCTTCAGTTGCATTTTCAACTCTTCCAACTCCGGGGTCGACATCCGATAAGGTGTTCTTGCTATCGGTTCAGTTCCTAGTTTCAGGTCTATGGTAAACTCTAGTTCCCTCTCCGGTGGCATCCCAGGCAACTCCTCTGGAAATACATCCGCAAACTCCTTCACCACCGGAAGGTGTTCTAGACCTTCCGCTACTCCTTTCTCGTTTAGCGCAAGGATCGCATATAGTTTTCACCCCTTGTGCATACTCTTCCGTAACTGTAAGGAAGAGATGACCCACTCGAAAACTCCCTGGTTCTGTCCTACAATCACCTGTCTCTGTCCTTCGTCATCAACCAAGATCAACCTCTTCGTCTTACAGTTGAGTGTCATATCATGTGATTCCAACCAATCCAAACCAATCATGACGTCACAAGATCCTAATATCATGAAGTACAAGTTGACCCTCGTGAAAACTCTCCTTGGTTAAGGGCACAGCCCGTAACCTTTCCTCCAACCTTCTGATTAGCTTCTGAAGCCCTCTCTATGAATCTAAACTTGTCCTGAATGACTGCCTTCAGGACGACATCGTGCAAGGTTTGAGGAATCAAACATTTAAACCTTGCACACAGGCTTCCGTTAAGTCCCAACACGAACCTGATGACCTTAAGCTTCTCAAAGTTAAGGTGCGGAGCTTACCAGAGCAGTGCCATAAAATGTGCCTTGTACTCGAGCACCGTACGACCTCCCTGTTGTAAAGCGTTGAACTCATTGAGATGACGCTCAATGAATTCTCCTGAAAGATACCTCTCTTAGAACCGTTCCTCAAAGAGTTCCCAAGACACGTCTCCAATGGCTATGTTCAGCTGCGGCAGGAGCGTCTTCCACCATAGAAGAGAGCTCCCCTTTAGTGGAAAGACCGCCATGAAGACCTTCATGTTGGAGGTATAATCGCGAAGTGTGAAGCAAATCGCCATATTCTCCAACCATGCCTCGGCGGTTGCGCCGTCCAGGGCACCCAAGAACTCGGGAATTTCACCTTCTCGAGTTCATGGTGAATGCTACCAGTAACGGCTGGTGCGCGCGGTGGAACCTCAGCAGGTGTCGCCGCCCTGGCCTCATCTCTGTCCAATTGGCTGATCAACACCTCGGACATGCGCTAAAAAGATCTCATCCTCCCCTCGACATAGGCAACTGCGATATGCTCCTGTCCGAGAACCTGCTCCCCTCCCTAGGGGTTAGACCCCTCAGGCATGGATGATGCTGGAGGTGTCTCGCCTCCTCCCCTAACACCCCATCGTCTGCCTCCATGGTGTTCTCCAACCATGATTACCTTCACGCACACAATCAACTCGATCAACAACATTATAATAAAACCAACTCATGTCAACGAAAGTTGTAGTGAACCCCAAGTCGCGGGTCGAACCGGCTCTGATACCATATGTAGCGACCCCCTCGTTACGATGACCAAACTCTAGAACTAGTGCAATTTTTCTTTTTCTTTTTTCTTTTTTTGTGTGTGTGCACGTTTACAAGTGCGTGCACGCGGGTATAAGGGAAACAACAACGCATTTGACTCTGCGTCGCCACCCGACGATGAATAAGATGCAACCATGATGAACATAAAAGACGACAAGGATGCGCGACAAGTATCTGCATGTGGAAATGACGATCACAACCAGAAGAATTAAGGTGCAGAACAAGTGTCGACAAGCATGAACGATCAAGACATAAGGAGGAATCCATAACAATAGATTTTACTATTTCTGCACAGGGAAGCAGGGTGTTTAATCTTAGTTCTCTGCTCCAGAGAGAGAGAAGGTCAGATAGGCTTCTGGCCGTCTGCTCAGGCAGAAACTAGTAATCTCCGTCAGGTGTGTCGCAAGAGTGGAAACCCCTCCTTTAAAGGGCTCGAGACTCTTGATATGGCACTGGATTCCTTACACAAAAATTCACCCGAAAGACTTATGTACTGAGGCTACAAGGAAGATTCTATGTCCTGCCCGACACAAGCAGACCAAACACAAAAAGAGGTTGCAACCCCGCACGACAATAAACAAGGAGCAACCATGTCTTCTATGGAAGGCACCAGACCAAGGATTCAGACAACGACCATCGGTATTAAAGACAAGGAATGTCTATGACCCCACAGCGATTGATTACTGGCCAATTACTCCATTTAATTTACTAAACCATGAGTACTTTAGCATAAGGTAAATCTAATTAAGTTTTCATCCTTAGTTTTAAGGGTCGTACACTTTGCGTTGACAATATAAAAGAAATAAAAGTCCTTGCAATGATTTAACCTCACCATTACATTATACTACCACAACATTGACAATAATAACAACGACCTTACAATCCTATGTTATCAAGGCTACATAGCCTTTTTCCAAAGGCAAAAATATTACAATTACATGTTTCATCAACAATTTTCCAAGACCTTACATTATAGTGACATTGCAATTACCTAATGTCACCTTACATCTTGTACATTACCAATGCAATAAAATACATTAACATTACCAAATCAATAAGACTACATTAATATTTCAAATACTATAAAATGCATTAACATTACCCATGCAATGAAACTACATTAACATTCCAACACTATAATACTATATTAACATTACCAATGCATTAAAACTACATTAACATTACCCTAGAACCATAACCACCTCACATTTACATCACAATGTCCTTACCATTAAATAACCATATATCCTAATTACATAATTCCTAAACAATATAAATTCACTAATATTACCTTAAAATGATGACCCAAGCCCCTTATCCTTATAACCCCATGCCTAGCAAATTGAATTTACGATTAGTTTATTATCATGTCTCCATACTAATATTATATTCTGTTTTTTCTTATTATTAAAATGCCATAACCTTTTTCCTTCCCCTATTACTAATATTATATTGTGTTTTAGTTTATTTAAAATTAATTTAATTTCTAATTAATTTCCAATTATGCCTTTTCAAGTCCTCTAACATAATGTATTTTTTTTAGAATTAAATTAATGCTTTTCAATTTTTACCAGTGTTATGTACATTATCCAATATGTAATGGAATATTATGATTAGTTTAATATCACGTCGCCATACTAATATTATGGAATATTACAATTAGTTTATTATCATGTAGCCATACTAATATTGTATTCTTTTATTTTTATTTTTATTTAAAAAGCCATAACCTTTTACCTTCACCTATTACCCCCAAAGATTACAACAACAATGCAGTTATACCTAACTTAACATTTATGGGAACAACTACAATAAGTTCAAGATAGTAAAATGGAACAACGTTACCTTTACATTAAATGGTCATAACTGGGCAAATAAAATAGCGTTAAATTCATTTCAAGTTATCGATTTCTGATATTTCATTTGTTGCTAAACTACATCATCTCTAAAATTAAGATAAGGCTGGCTAACAGATGGTTCCTCTTTACGAGTGCGGTAATCCCTCCCTGCCTTCTAATTTCTTAAGGCACCTCTCCATCAACTTACTTGAGGAGTAAATGTCCCTTAGTAGTAACCCATCATTTAGAAAACCAAGGCGTAGGTTACCTTGGAACTAGCCTCTGACATATGTATCAATAAAGAAACACCGCCAGAATTATAATAACTCACTCGCTCACAAGGTTAAGTTCGGGCCTGGTTTATCTACTGCCAGAAAACAAAAGGAGTAAATACATCCACCGTTACCTATGATAAGGAAGTGATCATATGTAGAATAGTGGCTGGGGTCGCTTAGAACAATAAACAGAAAACTGGCTTACAGGGCTAGGAGCATCGGGACGGGTTCTGTCTAGAAGCGAGACGCACAGGGTACAGGTTGCCTGAGCGTTTAAGGATCTGCAAGATTCTGTCAAAATCCTGCAAGATTGTGACGGTTGCTAAAGGTTGCTGCCAGGTTCTCCATCACTTCTTAAGGACAGAGTTCACGGTTGTCAGCAATTAAGAGCTGCCTGGAGATAGCTGCAAGGAGCACTTAACGGTACTGATCCCAAGCGTAATTCCAGGAAGGAGCAATGACTGTCATTTAACTCCAGATAACACGTGTATGGTGAGGTTGAAGGTAAGCTCCGAAAGCAAGCTTGCTCTGGTCGAATTATCATAAGGCGCTTCCATCATAGAGGTAAGGCCTGTAAATTAAAGGAAGGTAAGTCTGGCTATAGGATTGACAACAAAATGGTCTTCGTCAAGGTGCAATTTGTTTTTTTTTTCTTTAAATTAAAATAGAACATTTTTCTATAATAAGATGGAAATACGCATTGCAATAATACACGAAAATTATTATATATATATATATATTTTATTATTTTATGTTCTCGGGCCATAAAGTAGCTTTACGTTCGTCAAATAATGGGAAATGGAAATCTTGAACATAGGAAGTACCTGCTTGTAACTGCATTGCGCTGCGCTTTCAACAAATTCTGGCGATACTAAATTTCTGGGATGGGATGTGTCGGAGTGTTAAAATTAGGGTTCAAGGCTAGAATCCGCTCTGAGAGTGGTGAAAACATTTGGTAAGGTTTACTGGCCATCAATCCGATACTAAACGGAAGAATCCCGTATAGTTATTTCTTCCTCCTCAGAAACTAAACTTGCTTGTTGATGGGTGCGTTTCGACTGGTTTGAAATCAAATTTAAATTCATAAGTAAGCTGATCTGGATTCTCACTCATTTGCAGGGCAACTGATTCATGGATCCTCCCGGTGGTGAAGGAGGAAGGTCGACAAACCAGACAATAGCCTAGCTTCTCAACTCGCCTCCAAGGCAGAGCTACCACTCAAGTCAGCTGAGAATCCCCAACTCCTACAAGAAATCAGTCCAGTCTCTAGTCTGCAGCATAACAATACCAATAGCTATAAAAAAAATCCCCTTCTTCCCCCCTCTCCCTTTCTTTTATCCAGTCTCAAACCCTAAATCCTCTTTTCTTTAGGTTTTCT
This sequence comes from Picea engelmannii, assembly GCA_009831015.1. Classification (NCBI taxonomy): domain Eukaryota; kingdom Viridiplantae; phylum Streptophyta; class Pinopsida; order Pinales; family Pinaceae; genus Picea; species Picea engelmannii. Next base: position 61,833 of record ML782098.1, on the reverse strand, counting down.
CCCCTTTTTCCTTTTTATTTTATTTTATTTTATTTATTTATTTATTTTGAACTCAAAAAGTAAATGCGCTCATTCATAATTTCCTTTTATTCTTATATGCATAACTTTTTATTAATGGTAGAGGTGGTAGGGATTAATAAATTTATGGAAGGAGAATCCATTATTCCTTTTCTTTATTCTATAAATTAAAGATTAATGAATACCAACAATTTGTTTATGACATATATATATATATATATATATATATATATATATATATATATATATATATATATATATATATATATATATATATATATATATATATATATATATATATATAT